>CM054812.1:11083725-11486462 GCA_028984105.1 Lavandula angustifolia | reverse complement strand
TAAAAAAAAATCTGCTAGGTTGTCACTTGAGCGAATTTACTGGATGTTGATGCCGCCACTCTTTTGGAGATCATGTGTTGCATTGGCTCTTTTATGATCAATCTCAATGACTCATTTTCTCATGTGTTGCAATGGATGCCTCGTTAAAAACCTTGACTAAGAAAACCCTTTGGGAAAAAACTTAGGAAGGAAAAAAGAGTACAACCATTTGACCTTCAGGGTCATTTGACATTTAGGAGTCAGTCTAATCTTCAGGATTATTTACAATTTGTTACTCCCCCTCAAGACAACAATCTTCAAGGTTAGCTTTAAGGTCTACACTAATATGTGCAACATAAGTTTAATTATCAGCATAGATAATAACATGAAATATGTCAATATATCATTACTCTCGTAAATAGACCAATATCATTTTGTCTCGAAAATAACAAAGGATGGTCAATACCATTTCAAATTCTCCAATTGCAAATAATTAAGGAACTTCTGGTCCTCATCTTTGTTATCTTCTATAGGTCTAAACGAGTCTCTATCCACTTTAAGGGATTGAATCAACCATTAGATAGGCATGTGGATGCAATACAATAAATCTCTTTAAAGACCTTTCAGGTAGGTCTACTAGCGTAACTCCATCAGGAAGATGCTCGATCTACAGGTCGAGACAATTATTAGTTCAACCCAAGTATTTTGCTTCGAACTCCGTCTTTAGGCATGAGTTGATTTCATCAAGTACTTTTGTACATAATAATTCACATATCATCTTCAACAGGAATTTGGAGTGATGTGTTATAATTTTGTATTCCGTGGACTTCTTATCTCTTAGCACCAATAAATCTCTCACGCTTCTGGCGCTAATGAGAATCAATTGATTTATATTTTCTATGAGGAACTTCAGTTCGTTCATGGTGCATATACAACAAGTATATGGGATTTTAATCACTCCTTTTGCACTAAATAATTTGATGAACTTCTGGTTCATAGTGCGTGAATCTAAATAATTAATCCAACGAGATATTGCGGCATTCTATCATTTATGTTTTATATCTCCCCCTAATGCCGATAAGGATGTGAGTTGGATTATCAATGAGTAAAATAATTCATAATTACTTTTCTATGTAAGTCATTTTGACGGAGTATACATATAACTATTATGTTCTTCAAGAGTTTCAATCAAACTCAAGTCATCATTTATGTACTCTTCTGTCAAGGAATTCTCGTCGTTATGATTATATCATATACGGCTGCACTATTTCAGCCCTGACAGTGACTTTTGCAATCTAATTGAAAATATCTTTTTGACTTACATGCTTTGAGCAAGTTAAATCATTCAGGGATCTTCATATATAAGTCACTATCTAGTGAATCATATTGATAGATATTTACTACATCCATAAGGCGCATAGCAAGCCTTTTGTGACATAAGTTGATTAAGCAAATATAATGGCGTCTATTATAGGAGAGTACATAATTAATTCCCGGTCTATGAGAGAAAAATTGTGTTACGAGTATTGCCCTATAACTCGTAAATTTTTCATTTATCTATGTAACAAAGACACATTTATATCCTTCGGGGATATACTTTTCGGATTTTGGAACTACAGGTCCAAATATTTCCGGCTTTCTAGGGAATATTAATTCACCTTATATGACTTCGTTCCTTTTTGGCCAATTATTTCAATCTTGACAATCTCTTATAGATCGTCGTTGAGGATCATCTTTTATCATTTCAAGAGTCATATTAAAAGGCGAAAATAATGTCGTGCGTCCACGACGATATTTGATCTCTCCAATATTTTGAGATCTCAGTATTTTTAGACGCTTGTAGTTCTTCAGGAACTTCATTTGATTGATTAATCATTTTCGTCATTGTTTGGTTCATATGTTGTGCCCCTTTTCTTAGACACAGTTTCTTTTAGAACCAATTGGTCGACCATATTTTTGACGAACTTTTAATGCATTTGCTATCATTTATACTTGTCCTTCAGGGACATGAAATCTTGTTGGGGTTATTTACAGCAAATGTATGACATTGTCACTTATTTTATATACATACTAAAGCATCAAGAAGTTGATTCGCAATCTTTTGCAAGTGAGTCTTTTGACTTCTTGTTCACATTGATTACTTCTGGAATCCAAATGTGACTAGTTTGTTCTTGTGCTTTTTGTTGGATGTAGATTTCACATTGATTACTTCAAGAATCCAAATGTGACATATGTTCCACCTAATGTTGGGAACGTTATTTATCATAATAACAATCTTCTTGTGAGACTCATATTCGTACGAACAAAAACCATTTTTAGTATGGTCATGAGCAACTAATTATTTAATTTCAATCCCAAAACCAAATAACATTAAATCCTCTTCAAGAGGAACTTAGAGTTTAATAAACTCACTAGCTTTATCAAGATAAATCTGCTTCAGGGAATTGAGCTCATTGTTTTTGAACTTGTAGTACTAACAAGTTCTACATTTCTTCTAGAAATCGAACATTCATGGAAATTAAGAGATTCTTCAGGATCTCTCTGCAGCGCCCCTATGAATTTTCAATTATGTTGCGCATCAAAGTTGCTTGCAGATGTCCAAACTTATCATGTCAAAGCATAGAGCTCTTTTGAACTTCAGGTTCATGACATGTTTTGTCTCACTTATTTTTATGAATGTGTAATACATTCAAGGTGGTAGTGTGATAACTTTTCTTTTGTTAGCTTCTGGCTAAATGCAAAATAATCACTACCTTCTTATATAATTTCAATATGGTATCCATTGTAATGGATATCCTTCAAAGTTAGTAAGTTTCTTCTAGACTTACTAGAGTAAAGGGCAAACTCAATAGTTGATTTCATATCATTTGATAGGGCAATACTCGTAACACAATTTTTCTCTCATAGACCGGGAATTAATTCTGTACTCTCCTATAATAGACGCCATTATATTTGCTTAATCAACTTATGTCACAAAAGGCTTGCTATGCGCCTTATGGATGTAGTAAATATCTATCAATATGATTCACTAGATAGTGACTTATATATAAAGATCCCTGAAGGATTTAACTTGCTCAAAGCATGTAAGTCAAAAAGATATTTTCAATTAGATTGCAAAAGTCACTGTCAGGGCTGAAATAGTGCAGCCGTATATGATATAATCATAACGACGAGAATTCCTTGACAGAAGAGTACATAAATGATGACTTGAGTTTGATTGAAACTCTTGAAGAACATAATAGTTATATGTATACTCCGTCAAAATGACTTACATAGAAAAGTAATTATGAATTATTTTACTCATTGATAATCCAACTCACATCCTTGTCGGCATTAGGGGGAGATATAAAACATAAATGATAGAATGCCGCAATATCTCGTTGGATTAATTATTTAGATTCACGCACTATGAACCAGAAGTTCATCAAAAGTACATAATATTATTCAGGAATATTAATTGTGTGCTGCTTCAGGAGCACCAAATTAAGATTGTATGTATATATAGATATAAATATTATGCAGTATGCAACAGAAAAAACTGAGGTATATAAAAAAATACATAGATAATATTAATAACTCTTTAAGAGTATGTAATATTCTTCAGGAATATTAACTTATGCTACTTATGGAGCAACAATTGAGTTATTTTCAATAAATTTGAATTGCTCTTTAAGAGCATATGATATTCTTCAGGAATATGGATTGTGCTACTTCAGGAGCAACAATCTAGATTCAACATTAAATAAATAAATAACAAACAAACAAATAAATAAAAGCGTAAAATAAATGCTCTTCAAGAGCATGTAATATTCTTCGGGAATATTGATTGTACTAGTTCTGGAGCAACAATTAAGTTAAAAAATATTCTGAAATTGCTCTTCAATAGCATATAATATTCTTCAAGAATATGAATTGTGCTACTTCAGGAGCAACAATTGTGATTTAACATAAAGTAAATAAACACATAAATAAATAAGTAAAAGCGTATATATATGTAGAAATATCAATTGTAAATGCTCTTCAAGAGCATGTAATATTCTGCAGGAATATTGATTGTGCTACTTCTGGAGCAACATGTTGAAGATATGTTTTTCAATTGTTCTTCAGGAGCATATAATATTCTTCAGGAATATTAGTTTATTGTGCTACTTCAGGAGCAACAATAATAATATAATAAGAGGAATCACCCAAAAATTAAATCATAGATTCTGTTGTGATAATAATTAAAGAAGAATTGAAACTCAACAGGTGTGATAATAATTAAATAAGAATCACTACTCCTGATTAACAAATTAAATAAACTCAAGATCCACACTAATTGCAATAAATTTTGACAAAACAAATATAGATTAGGAGAAACAAATCATACCTTGTCAACTTCGTAAACCAAGAAGGGATCGCGAAGAAGTAATCAATTAAATGATGTGAATTCAGAAATTGGAGGCGTGAGGAGTTGTTTTCTGGAATTGGCGGCTTCGTGGATGTGTTCGTCAAATAACATGTTATACCTTCCGTGCTGAGAAGAGTCTCTCGTGCTGATAACGTGTTATAAACTGGAGAGAATGTAGAGAATAAATAAAGAGAGCAGAAATAAGATGTGTATTATTATGAGGGTGAAGACCTCTATATATAGAGTACAAGATGGGTTCATGAGCTTTTAGGGTTTACATGGTCATCACAATATATGGTAAGTATATATATAAAATATATTTACAACATCTCATATTTGTCACGCGACATTTATAAAATCATTATCATTATGATTTATGACCAGAAGGAGTTTGGCATACAATATTACAATTTACATGACACGCACAAAAAACTTTTTCCTTATGGGTACTATGTATAACCGACTTCTGTATTTGTAATTTTATTTTGATTGTTGATTGAGGTGTCGATGACTAATTAGACCTTGACGATCATTCATAGGGCAATTACACATCATTTAACTATGCACTTGAGGGCTTGACCCACCCGCGACTAATTAGATCACGACACTTAATCCACGGTCCTTCCTCCGAATTCTATGCATTGACAATGTATTTACAAAATTGCCCTCATAGATTAAATACTAGTACAAAATACCAAACAAAACAAGACGTGCACTTTTTAGTTCATCAAGTGTCGAGCAACCACGTTAACATTATGTATAGTGGATTGTATTTTTGCTATGTACATAGGACATAAAAAGGTAGTGGGATGACATAGTTAATAAAGTGTTTAGTCTGTGGTCCGAAGATCATAGATTCAAAACTCACCAAGCCCGTAATGTGTGAGTTTGTCCTCTATGGTTAATCTAGGGTGGTTAGTCTCTTACTAATTTATGCTTAATAGATACGTGTAGCATGGAACTCTTCTTCTATTAACGAGCCAAATTTATACTTATAGCAGATCCAAGGGCGCCCCTCGACCTCATGCCGAACCCCAATTTATATATATATATATATATATATATATATATATATATATGCTAAATTTGTATTTCGCCCCATTTTCTATAGAATTTTTAAATTTCGCTTTCTCTCCCTTATAATTCTGCATCCGCCCCTCTTATAATTTATTTACTTTATTTTTTTAATTTTCGAGGTATATTTCTAGCTGCTATGTTAAATGTATATTGTTAAAAATATTTTGTGCGAGATAGTATAAAACGATATAAAAGAAGCAAAATCACAAGAATAAAATTGTTGGGATGAGTTTATATGATAAGATTTGAAGATCTCAAAACCTCTAGCTGAATGATGAACCTTCGATATTGTAAGAGCTTAGTTTGAGTTCAGCTGTTAGAACTCAGTAGGCTAGAGTTCAGTAGTTGTGGATTCAGTAGAAGACTCTGCACTCAGCTGAAGAACTCAGTATTGAGAAAGTCACTTGGTTTGTCAATCACCAACTGAATCTGCAAAGGAAATCGAGCCAGCGACTGAAGTGTTTAAACGAATGTCGATAGAGGACAATCAGGCGACGGTCCGAGAATTCAGAGGAAGTCAACTCATTGTATTTTGAGTTTGAACAAGCCTAACCAACTCTCATGTACCTCGACCAATAAGGAGCCGACAACGCCGTACTTGCTCTGCCATAAAGCTGCTCTTAGCCGGAAAAAGAGGAAATCTCAACAGTGCCTCTACTCAACGTTCAAATTATATATGGCCATTTTTCTTGTCTTATTCGACACGTGGCTAGACCCTCTCCAACGGATCTATTCACAAATCGAAGACTATAAATAGATAAGTGTCTTCATGCAGAAAGAACACAACACCAGGAACCAAAGCGAACAAGCTCAAACCTCTAGCGAACTTACAAGCGACATTAAAGCGAAGAACTTACTCATAGAATAAGATATCTTCTTAGTTCTTCCTTCTAGAGAATTATTGTTCCCTTTCTCTATCTAAGCGTGCGTATTGTAAAATCAATAGCTGAGAACCTCGAAGGTGTTCATATCTTTTGAACTTTTCTTTCTCATAAGAACTCCTTCACAGTTGGAGAATCTATAACTTTAAAGGTTAAGAAGTGTAAAGTCACTACGACTATAAGTAGATATCTGTCCTGTGCACAGATAACTGAGACTTGCTCAGTATAAGCAAACAAGTTTTGAATCTATTCTGTGAACAGATCACTGAGACTTGCTCATTATAAATAATACAAGTTCTCCTGTTTAGTTCAGGACAGTGGACGTAGGACCATGTATGTCCGAGCAACTTTAAAAATCGTTGTGTTGATTTTTACTGTTTATTGAATTAATTGTTCATTCAGCATTCAACTGAGTTTTAATCAACTTGCATTAAACGGGTTTTCAACTGAGACACGTATTTTAAAGGGCCTACACTTCCGAACACAACTCTTGTACTGAACTACTGTTCACCGACATAAGTCAGTAGGACCGTACTCAGTAGGAGATCTTTCAGCTCACGCGATCGAGAAAGTATATCTGGCCAACTGACTAGTTCACTAGCAATTTTCAGCTAAAGTTGACTTTCGCGTTATGAGTTTGAAATTGCATTTAGGTGTATTCAAATCCTCCCCCCTCCCTCTACACCTGAACCGCGTCTCTGGACCAATAAAAATGTTTGTGGCTGGAGTTTTAATCGATACTTGAAGTAGACAATAAATTACATTCAACAATTTCTAAAGAATTTTAGATTACGAATTCAAATCTGACGAAATAATTAAGGAGCGGGCTTCCTTGAGTGATTTAGTCCAATTAACGCATGTGACTATCCATTTGATGTGAAACTTAGCACCTGCGAATGCCTGCTATAGAAATAGAAATAAATAAAAATGAAAATGTAAATATATTTGAGAGTATGATTTTCGATTGGAAACTAATGGTGCTCCTGTTATGCCACGCACAAACTGCAATAATTGGACTATCAAAGATTTGTTGAAGAATTAATTGCAGTTGATTGGTGACCAGTGAAGACTCGCCACGTGTCGTTGGTCCAAAAGTCGTAAGCAACATGTATAGGAGGAATGAATCGTATTTCGGCCCAGTGAAGACTCGCCACGTGTCACTCTTGAATAGACTGAAGAGAGTCGCACCTTGTACTAATATAGTGCTCCACACGTTAGTAAGGTATGGAGCCCCGCTTCTAACTTCACTCCCATTACTAAAAGAAATGAATAGATTGTTATAACGGAAACTCTTTAGACTATCAGATTCCAGTTCGAAATATGTAGTTTCTAAATGTTAGTTAGCTGATTCGAGTTCAAGAAAGACAATATTTTTTATACAATAATAAAGAGATAGTATAAAATTTGAAGTATCAACCCTTATTTACTTAGTGGCTCTGCCATTGTTGTACATTTATACTTTACAAATCATAGGCTGAACGATGTGTTGAAGATAGCAAATTCTTAGTGATGGAGAAAAGGATGAAGATTTTTAATGCATAATTACCGATGAATTATTTTGAAGTTGATGAGATTAGGGAGAAAATCGAATTTTCGTCGCGTGAGTTGCTGCTTAAATTTGCAGGTCTCATTTCCCATTTTATTTTTATTTTTTTAAATAATTTTATTGTTTGTAAGAGGGTTATGGGCTTCTCTTGGCCAAATGGGCTTAGCGCCCATAAGCCTAACACCTTAGAAATTCTTAAATAGAACTGTGGAAATAAGAATTACTAATAAGTAACACCACTATCATCTGTTTAATTCTCTCTCTATTTTATATAGTCTCTAATTGCGAAGGCAATTATAAAGAGACTATATTGAATGTAATACGAGTTGATTAATGAATGGTCATGACTCAGAATATATTTAGAGAATCTGGTACACTTTTCATTGTTCATAAACTTTGAAGGCCTTGGCATATCATAATGAATAATCATTTATTAGTGAATTATTGAGTTCGAGGTGTATATATACAACTATTCAATTAATTAATTTTTCATTGTAATACTTCAGATACAATAGGGAGATAATATAATAGAAAGACTACGCTTGTTATGCCACTTATCAATTGAAACAAACTTGTTTGCTATATTACTCAGTACTTCGTCATCATACTACTTACAAGATATTCGTCTACAAGTTTTTCAAATTAAAGGGTAAATTTATAAATCCAAAATCCAATATGCGATCTGAATTGCTTATATACATATAGAAAATAGTATTAGTAGAAATCCTAACAAGCAAATACAGATAATTTAGTCTCTTGGGAACCTAAGAGACTAAGACCAATATTAGTCGTTGTCTGTTTTCCTAATTCCGATTTTTTTCTTTTTATCCTCATATTTTCTTGTATTGATTTTCACACTACCTCATATTTGTATATACATTACATGGATATGAATCTTGTAGGAAGAAAAAATTAAATAGAAAGATATGGAGAACGCATATTCCCTATCGGTTTTGTGCATATTCTTTATTTTTTATGGATAAATCTTGTAACTTTTACACTTTTGCCCTTATGCATAAAACATATAAGAAATATACATATTGAATATTCCAGACGGGTGCAGATTGTTTTTTATTTTCTATATTAAGGAGGCATCTTATATGATCCATTCCCTATATATATATATATATATATATATATAGACAGGGTTAGGTTCCCATGCAAACATGGGCTACGTGAAAGACATCCTGACTGACTATGGAGAAAAAATTGGATAACTAGTCATCTTTGGAGACAACTCTTCTGGACAAACTAGAGGTTACGGTACATTGACTTTTGGGGCTGTTTCAGTACCAAAGGTTTCTTATGTAGAATGACTTAGTCATAATCTACTTTCTGTTAATCAGTTCTGTGATAAGAATCATCAAGTCTTATTTGATACTGGCTATGCTAATGTTCTAGACAAGTCCACTAGAAATGTTGTTTTACCAGGATACAAAAAAAAGATATCTATGTTGTTGACTGGACAAGCTGCCAACCTGACACCTGCTAGATTGCAAGAAGCAACTCAGACACTAGCTGACTTTGGCACAAAAAGGCTAAATCACTTAAATTTCAAGGCGCTGAGCAAACTAGCAAGGAAATCCCTTGTTCATGGCATGCCCAATGAAGTATTCAACTAGAAAAATGAATGTGAAGCTTGTCTCAAAGGAAAGCAAACCAGATCCACACACAAAGACAAAGAAGTTCCTTCCACAAATGGAATGTTGGAACTACTACATATGGATCTGTTTGGACCAATAAATCCTATCAATTTCGGGGACAGCAAACTACACAATGGTGGTAGTAGATTACTACTCAAGATACACTTGGGTTGTATTTCTAAGGAAGAATAAAGATGTCAAGACAAAGCTACCTGAATTACTCACTGAGCTGAGTACTAGAAAGGATATCAAGATCAAGAAAAGGAGATCTGATAGAGGAACTGGGTTCATCAACTCACACAACAAAGGATATCTAAAGGAGCATGGAATCAAGCACGACCTCAGCTCCAAGAACACCAGAGCAGAATGGATTAGCTGAAAGAAGGAGCCGAACGCTAAAGGGAGCAGTCAGATCCATGCTGGCTGAACAGATCCATCCTGACTCATCTTCATCAATGCACTCTATATGAACTATGAAATGGGAGAAGACCTTCTATCTCTTATTTCCATATTTTTGGTTGTTAGTGTTTCATTCATAAAAATGGGAAAGACCAGCTTAAAGCATTTGAGAGCTAGTCTTATTCTGGAGTTTTCCTAAGATACAAAGCAAAGCTTTCTGCGTCTTTAACTGTTGGACACTTTGCATTGAGGAAACACCTCATGTTGTGTTTTATGAATTTGCTAATGAGCGCAAGAAAGAAACCAAGATCCCAAACCCTGAGAGCTCAGCAAACCAATGGAGGAACTAAATCTAAACAACAAAGGGAGTCAGACCCTTCTCACTAACCTGACATGGGACGAAGAGGATGCATCAGCTCAGAAGGAACCAGAGTTCCATGACTCAAAGGAGAAAATTGAATCTATTGAACAGATTCAGTGTCAGGTAATTCCAGTCAATGAAGAAACCTTCGTGGTAACTGAGACTGTCAATGAGGTCATAGACTCAAGGGGAACATTAAATATTTACGAAAACAAACACCCTGAATCCGACTCAACCATTTTAGATTTGGGACCCTCTACTAATACTCCGCATACTATTGATCCAAATACCATTGCGGAAGAAAGAATAAAACTTGGAAAGATAGTCATTATCAAGAAGATATTATTGGAGATCCAACCACGGGAGTTAAAACTCAACATCAGATTAATCATGCAATGATATCCTGCTATCTATCAATAGAAGAACCCAAAACTATTGAAGAAGCTCTAAGTGATGTAAATTAGGCCAACACAATGCAGGAAGAGCTGAATCAATTTGAATGCAACAAAGTTTGGGAACTAGTAGACATACCAACTTATCAGGCTGTTATTGGAACCAAATGGGTCTTGAAGAACAAAAGAGATGAGAATAACATTATTGTCAGAAATAAAGCAAGATTGGTTGCCAAATGATATCCCCAATCTGAAGGAATTGATTATGATGAAACCTTTGCTCTAGTTGCTCGATTAGAAGCTGTTAGATTATTCTTGGCATTCACAGCTCATCAGAAATTCAAGGTTTATCAAATGAACGTTAAGTGTGCATTTCTGTATGGTGATCTTAAAGAAGAAGTATATGTCGATCAACCCCCGGGATTCATTAAGGGTGATCTGGTTTATCGACTAAAGAAAGCACTCTATGAACTGAAACAGGCTCCTCGAGCCTAGTATGATACTTTATCAACAATCTTATTAACTAAAGGATTTCAAAAGGAAACAATTGACATGACTTTATTTCGACCAATCAAGGATAATCAACTATTTCTAGTTCAAATCCATGTTGATGATATCATGTCTGGATCCACCAATGAAGACTTATGCAAGGAATTCGAGTCTATGATGACAAGTCAGTTCGAAATGTCCATGATGGGCGAAATGAACTATTTTGTTGTTCTTCAGCTCAAGCAATCTGCTAATGGAATATGAAGGAATGGAATTTACCTGCTTCCTTCGTATGTTGTAGTAGCTTTGATTATTGCTCCCGTTCAGATCTTTTGATCTGTGTCCTAGCCCTTTTCTTCCTCCGCGTGGTCAGAGAACTGAAGAAAATATAAATGTCTCTCTCTCACTCGCTTGTAACGTTTGTATGTGTTGGTGTGTTCTGATTATGAACATAATACTAATATATATAGGCTTCAAAAACAAATATTATATTAATATTTGTAGCCCATTAATTTAATTATATCCATAATGGACTTCCACATCAATTAGTCCATAATATAATAAATTAATCTACTGGACTACTTTTATTTATTAGCCAATTAATTTAAGATAAATAACATTATTAAATGATGCAAAATGCATTAATCTATTAATAATGATTTTTGAGAGACAATAAACAACTAGGCAACTAATTGGTCCAGATCAGGGATCCAATACAAGAAATAAAGTCGGGCCTCAAATTAATTAATTATCTATACTCAGCCCAGAGCACTAGAGAATCCGTGCTGACTTACCCCTTTATCCTAAATTGAGCATGAGCTTGTATTTTATACCTAATTAATCCCCGTATTTAAGATAGAAATATCCTTTGATTAATTAAGTCCACTGACAACTTAAATTCATGAACATCTGTTGGTCCTGAGACGTGGTTTAGGTGTAGGAGGGGGGGGAGTGAATACACCTAAATACAAATTTGGTCTCAAACGCGAAGTCAGCTCTAGCTGAGTTTGCTACTGATTGAGTCAGACAACCAAATATACTTCAGATCGCGTGGGCAAGAAAATCTTCTAATGAGTTCAGCTCTACTGACTTGAGTCAGTCGAACAGTTGTTCAGTATTGGAGTGTGTGCGGAAGTGTAGGCCCTATCAAACATCTCGGTTAGGAAACACCGGTTTTGATGCTGAGTTTGATGAAATACAGTTTTTAATGCAATATGGACAGTTAGAGAAAACAGTAAATCAACATAACAAATTTTTAAAGTGGTTCGGACACGCTGGGTCCTACGTCCACTGTCCTGACCGAAGCAAGATACTTGTTTTATTTATACTGAACAAGTCTCAGTGATCTGTTCTCAAGACAGATACAACTTGAAGCTTATATTAAGCAAGTTCTCAGTGATCTGTGCGATGGACAGATTCTCTACTTATAGTCGTAGTGACTTTTACAAGGGTTTCAAACTTAAAGAGTTTGAGTCTTCTCCAACTAAGAGGAAGTTCTTACAAATAAGAACAGTTTCACAAGGATGTGAACTTCCTCGAGGTTTCTAAGCTGAAGGTATTACAATGAGACTTGCTTAGATAAGAGAAGAGGAACAAATATAACTCTAAGTGAAGAACTAAAGGGGTTCTTCTGTGAATGCTAGTTCTTCATTGGATTCTTCGTTGAGAGTGTTAAGAGTTTTGTGCGTAGATAGCTTGGGTTCCCGATAGTGTCTCTGCATGAAGACCTCTTATATAGTCGTCGACGGCGAATAGATCCGTTGGAGGGAGGTCTATCCACGTGTCGAAACGACAAGGAAAACAACTCCTTTAATTTTGAACGTTGGTGAGTAGGTGCATTGTAGAGATTCTCCTCTTTTTCAGTCTGGGAGCAGCTTTTGTCAGAAAAGATAGGTCGCTGTCGGCTCCTTATTGGTTGAGGTAGATGGGTAGGTGAGACTTGTCAAACATTAAGGTTGACTTCCTCTGAATCCTCGGACCTTCAACTGAAGTGACTTCCTACTGACATTCTTATGAGCATTCAGTGTATGAGCATAAATTCCTGTGCAGATTCAGATGGTGGTTGGCTCTCCAACAGACTTCTTTGATCTTGATTCCATCAGCAGAGTGCGAGATCTTCTACCGAACTCTGAAGCTACTGAACTCTATCCTATTGAGTTCTAACTACTGAACTCGACTAAGCTATTATAGATACGAAGGTACAGTATTCAGCTAGGGTTTTTGGATCTTCAAATCTATCAATTCATCTACTGAATCCTTAAACCCAACAACATCTTATTATATTCCTGAGTAGTACCTACCACTCGACCTTATTAACATACCTGAACTTAATCAACAAGTCGGGTATAGTGTGATAATCCTTACGAGTTCCTCTGGGGATATTATCAACCCATTTTGCTAGGATACGGTTGCAAGATACAAACAACCAACCTGAGCCACAAATGACTACTAGCACCCAAGATACGTAGATACGGTCACGTTGACGTTCACCATAGTAGGTCAAAGTGATAGATAGTCAAATGCACTCAGCTGAAGTCTTACTAAGCTTAAGACCAACTAAGTCACCGAGATCTTGGTTCTCCACTAGTGGTTCTCCACTAAGGTTAGTCAGGAGAACACATCTCATTGTGATTCATCAATACACCAGCTTCAGTGTACCAGTATAGAGAAGCGGCCAAGACAAACCACTTCTTATCTAAACTGCAGCTTATACCGATAACTTATCCTAAAGTTATCTTAGCTATGATAACTATTTATATCTTGTCAGGTCAACCAATTGAGTAGTCTTTTGTGATCTACAACACTCTACACAATCTAACTTATATACAAGATAAGTGATTACATGTGAAAATATATGTTTATCAAATAGGAGAATAAAACAATGGTAAGGTCAAAAACACATTGTATACAAGCATAAAAACTGCTTCCAGTATACAAAATCCCAAGATAATATTCATTAATTAGGCTAAATATGGAAGGGACTTAATTGCCAAATTCGGCCAGACAACCAGCAAGCCAGTACGGATACCTATGAATACAAATTTGAAGATGGAACCTGGTATTGACGGTACTCCAGTCAATCACACTGAATACAGAGAAATTATTGGATCTCTTCTCTATCTCACGGCAAGTCGACCTGATATTATTTTTACAATTGGGATATGTGCTCGCTATCAGGCCAACCCCAAGCTGAGTCACATGGAAGATGCCAAAAGGATTATTCGTTATATCAAGGGAACCGTTAATCTAGTTATTTGGTATCCTTCCGATGATAATTTAGAATTAACCAGATATTCTGATGCAGATCTTGCAGGTTGCAAGATTGATCAGAAATCTACTTCAGGAACGTAGCAGTTCCTTGGAAACAAGTTGATCTCTTGGTTCTCAAAAAAGCAAAATTCAATCGAGACATCAACAACTGAAGCTGAATATATGGTTGTTGGAAGTTGTTGCTCACAAATTCTATGGCTAAAGCAACAACTGCGTGATTATCAAATTATCACTAATAATGTTCCTATTTTCTGTGACAGCTCCAGTGCTATATCTATTACATAAAATCCAGTGCTTCACACAGGATGTAAGCATGTTGATATCCGATACCATTTCATTCGAGATCATGCTGAAAAGGGTGATGTCAGGCTAGAGAAAATTGATACCGAACATCACTGAGCTGATATTTTCACTAGACCTCTACTTAAAACTAGGTTCCTCCAATTCTCCATGGAACTGGTCTACTAGATCCAGGCGAACAAACTCTA
Source organism: Lavandula angustifolia (assembly GCA_028984105.1). NCBI lineage: Eukaryota > Viridiplantae > Streptophyta > Magnoliopsida > Lamiales > Lamiaceae > Lavandula > Lavandula angustifolia. Next base: position 11,471,547 of record CM054812.1, on the reverse strand, counting down.
ACCAAGGGGGTACCTGAGTCAAAATGAATCAAACTCATTGTGTCTTCTAATCTACACACGTGGTATCAGTCAGTTACGATATCCGACTGAGAGGTTTGCATATCAGACTCAGTTTATATGTATAATGCATTTAATTCTCGTTTTCATTTATATCTTTTATGCGGTCTGAGGTTTCTGTGCATTTAATGCACATCGTATCGCAACTAATGCGCCACCCTTTTATAGATATAAAACTATTATTTCTAATAATCAACTTTATAATCATTCTTACTTTATAACATTTCATCCAGACCGTCCGTCTCAAATTACTTGATTAAAACTGAGCCGTTGTTTTAAAACGAATCACTTCATATACTCATTTCCGCCATTTTCGACTCTTTACAGTTTTATCTTGCATCTTCTCTCTCAAAGCATCTGCCTTACGTTATTTTATGCAATCATCTTTCGTTCACGAATTTCATTTGACTACCTGCGTTATACTTGAGGTATATCTTAACTATATGTTAACTGCATGTTATTTCGAAACGACACTGACTACGTTTCTTTCTCTTGCAGAAATTTCTCCTAAGATGCAACCAAAGGAAGTCATTGAACTCCCTGTTGTGTTCTCTCTAGAGAACGAAGACGCCCTTCGTCATTTATGATGCTCCCTTCTACTTCAACACTGACGTTGATGGCATCATGGATCTCGTCTTCAAGAGTCTTCAACAATCTGGGTTGAAGAAGTTCATCTATGCGGAACCTGATATGCTTCTTGCCGCCCATGTGATAGAATTCTTTTTCTATATAAAGAAGGAGGGTGACAAGACCTTGTCGAAGTTCATCATCTCCTGTGATCAGCATCCGGATGGAAAAGTTGTTGAGGTTGACATTTTGGAAGCCCTTCAGAAGTATCTTCGTCTTCCGAGCGAAGGGATACTGCCGTACAATTATGGAATCTCTCAAGAAGATGCATATCTTTGTAAGTTCACTAACAATAAGGAAGCATTCTTCAAGACTCAGGTTAAGAAGAACTCCATCAAAATAAGATACCGAGCCTTTGTATACATCATGACACACTCCCTCCTCTGTAAATTTGGATCTCATGATCAGCTCTCCAAAGCTGGCCTAAGAATTGTGATGACCATTAACGATGGAGTTAAGGTGGATTGGGCATCCCACTTTCTTAAAGAGCTGATGAATCTGGCATCAGGATGCAAGACCGAGGAGATTGATAGACCTTTGGTTTATAGGGGCAGTCTAGTTCAGTATAATATCTTCAAGTGGGCCACTAAGATTTTGTATTTGCTTCTTCGAGTAGCTGAAGGGATGGAGTTTACTAACATTCAGTGGAGGTTCGTCCACTAAGATGATGAAGTTTGTGGATGCGAACAAAATGCTTCATGCCATAGGAGCCCCTAGATCTACTCTCTCTACTGAAATCGAAGTCTGATAAACCCTAAACTAAGAAACCCAAGGCTGACAAACCCAAGACTAGATCCTCCGAAAAATATAAGGAACCTCAGCAGCCAGCTGAGAAAGAACTTCATCCTGAGCAAGCTATAGGTCAGAAACTTAAGCGGGCTCAGCCTAAGAAAGCAAAGTCTACAGCTCTAGAGACCATGAAGGATCCAGCACGAGCCGATCCTTAGTCTCGCGGAAGGCTCTACTGAAGAAGAGGATCCCTCCCTCCTCTTGATTAAGAAACCAAGGTAATCCTCTGCTCTTCCACAACCTCTACAGGCAGTGGTATGTACACTGGATTTCGGTGCGACACTCGAGTCAACTCCCTCTGTCGAGCCAGAATCTCAACAAGAAGGAATTACTCAGGATGTAGTTCAAACTGCTGAGGCCTGTGCACGATATGAAGGTTCGTGTGGACCTGAGTCCACAGATACGGACATAGCCCATGTGGAGACGTTCATTGTGAGCTCTGAATTTTTACAGCCTGAAGGAATCATTCTTTCAACTTCAGGTGCACTCGCTTCATCCTCCCATCCTGATAATGAGGAGCAGGCTACAGCTTTAGGCTCTCCACCTTCAGCTTCAGGCTACAACTTCAAGCTCCTCTGAACCTATTCGGGAAAAAGCCGCTGGCAAGCGACCAATTTCTGAGGAGCTTCCCATCACCAGTGAGTGAGAGTGAGATTCTAATAATGAGCTTGACCTCGATGTGGTTGACATTCTTCCTTATCACTCAGCTAACGACTCTCCATCAGGTCGATGATATGCTAGAAGAGCCCTCTGTTGCTGAAGATGTGCCGTCAGAAACTGAGGAAGATACTCAGAACCTTAGGACGAAGCTACTGACCCAGGCTCAGAGTGGTGTGATTGATAAGGTTCTGGCCTTGATTCCAGAATTGTCTGAACACAAGGATGAATTAGACATTGCTGCTCACGATCAAATGATGATCAACTTGCGGTCTCTCTAGACTGAAGAGTGGCAGGTCATTTTTAGAACCTACTCTTCGGAAGGATTCATTGGGCAAGAACGACTTCTCCAATCGCTTCCTTTCTTCACTTCTTTTGATGACCTTCACAATGAAGAGCACTTCAAAGTGACCATCAAGATTGCTATCCAGGTAGGCTAGCAATCCCTTTGCGACTGCAGCTGCTCAGAACACTTCAGATCCTCATGATTCATCGAATAATGATTTCCAGCATCCTTCGTGCACAATCATTGAATTCGCTCCTTCGGCGCCAGCTTCTTCAGCGCCTACCTCATCTATTCCTAACCTAACTCTAACCAGATTGACTCTACCCATAAGTGAGTCACGCGGTTATAAGGGCTCTAGCTTTGCAAACATCTCTCTAATGTCAATGAGATAATGAAGCAAATGGAGTTGGAAATGTCTCACTGCTATGAAGGCCTGACAGGCATACAAAACGCTGTCAAGGATAATACTCAGGTGACTGATCACAATTTTGGTAAACTGATCAGCGCTGTGAACAAAGTCCCTCAAGCCTTAGTCAATATAATAGATAAGGCTACTTAGTAACGGCTTAACGTTCAGTTTGATCAATACCACTTCCTCATCCGGGATGGTAAATCACTTCTAGAGATGACCTAGAAGAATGATGAGGCATCTATCGACTCTACTCTCAAATCCTTCCAAGACAGGGTTGCAACGATTCTTGACACACATCTCGCTCAGCTCAATGTGCAGCAAGCTCAAATTGACGCACAAAACTCCTTGATCTCGAACAGCAAGCAACCTTCCAAGCTCTGTCTGATAGGCTTCTATCCCTCTCGACCCTTGTTGCTGATGCGAAAAAGGGGGAAGAAGTCAACATTACTCGAACTGAGAAACAGACTCAGTCCATTCCCTCTGATGACGAAATCATGGAGATACAAGTTGAGGGGGAACAAGTGTCAAAAAAGGAAAAAGAAGATAGCCTCAGTCTGCAGGGTATAGAGACAAAAACGTTCGATGTTGTCGAACAAGTGAGAAAGGCAGATGATGAGGCTCATCTGAAAGAAGAAGAAGAAGCAGTCCGACTGAAAGTTGAAGCTGAAAAGGCTGAAATTGAAAGGACTGAGATCTAGCTTGAGACTTACATGGATAAAATCTTCAACACAATTAGTGAATATCTCAGCTTGGATGAAGCTAAGGGGATCCAGGAAGAAGACGAGCTAGAGAAGAAAAAGTTAGAGGAAGCTCGTCAGAAGAAAATTGATGAGGACAATCTAAAAGCTAACATGCTTCAGAAAAAGCTTGTCGAAGTTGACGAAGAAAAGAGACAGAGACTGGGATTCTCTATCCTTAATCCTGAGCAAGAAGCTGAACAAATTGAGGAGATCTGGACAATCTGAAAGTACATTGATTATCCTAGTGAAAAGGTAATTGATGATGAGATGAAAAGAAGAGAAGAACAACTACGGAATGAGCTAAAATGAAACCACCTCAGACTCACAGAAGATGATGAGAGGTTGGAATAGATGGCAAACAACTTGAAGAGAACTCGGAATATCTCAAACAAGAATAAGAGGTTTGGGGATAGAGTTCCAATTCGCTTTCTGTGTAAACACAATACACTTTCAGTTCGTTTTCAATACACTTTAAACTGCATTTGTGGATTAAATGTTGGGCATGGTGTTGGATTGCATGAATCTAGATTTGGATTTTCTTGTGCATCTTCTAGCATCTGGCTTTCGATTTGGTACAGTTTGACTTAATTTTCATTGTAATACACTATGTAGATTACTTGAGTCCATTTTTAATTTGTTTGGCTATGATATTGGTAATACACCCAACAGTTGATTTGCAATACACTTTTTAGTTATATGGTGATACACCTATTACTTATTTTATAATACACTTGCTGAGATTCGTGCGAGATACTTCGTTTCATGTTGTTGTTATAGTACGTATTGTAATGGTTAAAATGATTTGTAGGAATGACATCGAAGGGGAAGACTGTTGCTTAAACATCCAATCCTAGTTCCCAAGAGGTTATGAAGCAAAGGTAGGTTATGAAGGGGTCATGCCTTCTTCAGATATGAATGTAGAAAGTTTGCTCCTAAGTTAGAATGGATGTGCACGTCTTCGAATTATCATGTTTTCGTATTAGGAACCGGTTGTCTTTGAACAATGTTTTGTGATAAGTAAGATGTCGATACATGTTTTATAGCTGTTGTTTACCAACTTCTGACATGTTTTTTTCTATTTCGGATTGATTCACTGTTATAGCCATTTATGATACACTTAGGAGTTAAAAACTGATACTATAGGGATGAGATTCAGTATGATAAGATTTGAAGATCCCAAAACCCCTAGCTGAATGATGAGCCTTCGATAATATAATATCTTAGTTGAGTTTAGCATGTTAGGAACTCAGCAGGCTAGAGTTCAGTAGTTGATGCATATAGTAAAAGATTTGCCACTTAGCCGAATGAACTCAGCATCGATGAAGTCAGTTGGGTAAGCTATAACAAACTGAATCTACAAAGGAATTCGAGCCACAAATCTCAGAAGCATAAGAATGGAAGTAGGAGACAATTCAGTTAAAAGTCCGAGGATTCAAATGAAGTCAACTCATCATACACTTAGAGTTTGAACAAGCCTCACCTACTCTCATAGCCTCGACCAATGAGGAGCTGTCAGCACTCTACCTGCTCTGCCATAAAGCTGCTCCTAGACTGAAGAAGAGGAAATCTCTACAACGATATCAAAAATCAATATGGTCATTTTCCTTATCTTATTCGACACGTGTCTAGACTCCCTCCAATGGATCTATTCATGAATCGAAGACTATAAATAGAAAAGAGTCTTCATGTAGAAAGACAACACAAGGGAACCAAGCATTCAAGCGAACATAGCCGGAGAGCTATCCGATTCCTCGAGTGATGAAGAGTTGTTCATGGAGTCATCCGATGACGAAGCAGTCTTCATGGTAATCGAAGCTGAAGAAACTAAACTGTGTTTTATGGATGGAGAAGAGGTTGAGGTAAATTCTAACTCTAATGTATGCCCCTCTTCACCATGCACACACGACACAAGCTTTATTGTAGGTGAACTCCTAGATGTGGTTCTCACTTACGAAGATCTGCTTGAGGAACAGATCCAAATGAGCCAGCAGTTCAGTAGAGCACTTCAAGAGCTGGAACTCCTAAGAGCTGAGAATCAGAGACTTTCAATGAGGAGTCAGGACACTACTAAGTCTGAAGGACTTGTTCTGAGACAGAAGGAAGATATTAATTCTCTGATGACTAAGTCTCAACAACAAGAATCACAGATATCAGTGTTGACCAAGGACAACTCAGAGAAAGAGACTGAAATTGCCAGTCTAAAGGACAAACTTGCACAGTCTAGAGCTGAGTATGAAGCTATGAGAAAGAGCGATGAAGTTTGGAGAACCTTAATGAATGAGCAATACATAGGAGCTAAAGAAAAGCTTGAGAAGCTGCCCAGATCATAGAGGCCATACTCCACTAAGGAAGGACATGGTTACACGTATGAAGCAACTACCTCAGGACAGAAAAGCTCAGATCAGCTGGCTGACAGATTTGTCCAAAGGGGAACTCAATATGCAGAATCTTCAACCCCTCAGACAAAGAATAAGCAGAAAATGAAAGCACCGCAGCCCAGCTATCAAAAAATGACCCAAGGTTCAAGCTCCAGAACACCCAGATCCAACTCAAGGGGGAACCAAAGAAAGTACGCTTCCAAAGCAAGGCAGCGACCCTCTAGCAGATTGGAGCAGGGCCTGCTGAAGCTGGGAAAGGGAAGAAGAAGACTTTCACTCCCACTAAGAAGAGGTCTCCACCTCAGAAGACTGCTCAGAAGACTCCATCGAAAAAGCAGAAAAAGTCTTCTGAACAAGCAGTCATCATACCTCCTTTCAGACTGCGAGACGACTCAGAATCTTCTGAGAAAACAGTCTCAGTGGAGAAGGTTGTCTCTACTGAAAAGGACGTATCAGTGGAATAGGGGTCAGATGTTGAACTGACTACTCCTATTTCTCACACCACGCTGGATGTTCCACCTCTCAGCAGTATTCCTTCTGCTGAGAAGGTTATGTCTCCCATAGACTTGGATAATATGGAGACAAGCATAGAAGCCGAGACGATCGGGTTAGAGGCTGAAGCTCTTCAGAACAGAGCCACCCGAGAAATCTCCGAGGCCATTCCTGAGATCACAAGTCACTCAGACTTGGTGTCCATGGCTCAGAAGGCTAGGCTTCACATGCTGATTCGGTTCCAGGATTGGTTCACTCTGAACAGACTCATCCAACATCAATCCTATGAACAACTGAACTCAGAAGAGTTAGTGCTCCGCGAGCAGATAGGCTACTTAGAGCCTGCGGACATCAGCTCCTTGGAAGATCTAAGGGCGCCGATGCTGGTAGTACTTAACGACCGCATCCCATTAGCTTTGGAACTTGATGATTCTGACCCTGTTGATGTGCTGAAGATGAAGAAGCTCCGGAAGGACACCTTTTAGATGTATGGACTAGCTTTGCTAGAAGAGAAGTCTAGAGATTTTAAGGCAAGGATCCAGAGATTCAGGAGATAGCTTCTTATCTTTGTATTTTGTTTTTAGAATAGCAAGAGATGTACTGTACTGAACCTCATTCATATATAAAACATCTTTGTTGTTTGGCCCGACAATACCTTATTGTCTTCATGGCCTGTCTGTTTATTTAACCTTAACACTCAGAATCACCTAAGTGATTACTGACTCACACACTCACTGCTTATATCTGTGTCTGTGTGTTTTTACTTAGATTGATAGACTCTATTTGTTTGAGTAATAGGGAAATTACTGTTTAGGGGGAAATTGTTGTTAGAATTCTGTAATAGGTTCTGATACTTCTTCCTGTATTCCTCAGTAGATTAGAACTTGATCTACAACTCCACTGATTCTACTTATAAAATTTGTAAGGAGCTTGTATCTGATAGTTTGTAGTGTTAGGTTTTGGCATCATCAAATAGGGGGAAATTGTTGGGAGATGATTCAGTAGTATAGAATAGAAGATTTGAATGATCCCAAATCCTAATTTGATTGGTGAACCATTGAGTTGTAATTGTTATGCCTTAGTCTCTAAGAGGTTCAGACTTAGTAGACATCCCTTTAGCATGGTAGAGTTCTATCTGCTAACCCTTCAGTAGACTATCCGCCTAAGTACCATGGAGTGAAGACTCAGTAGTGTTGGACTCAGTAGGAGCAGCATACTGAGAGGTATTCATACTCAGTAGTGTTGGACTCAGCAGGAGCAGCATACTGAAAGGAGTCAGTAGAACAAGACTCAGCAGGAGCAGTTCACTAAACTCAGAGTTGACCTTCAGTAGAGTTTCACTCAGCAGGAGTATACTACTGAACCATGGTCAGACTCAGCAACAGCCTGATAGTCTCAATGATTGTCAGATGATCTTATATGTTAAATCAGTAGAGTCATACGAGGTATTCAGAGAAGTCAGCTTCAGATCTGCCTAGAAGTCTGTTTATCTCAACTACTTTCTACACATCGACCAATGACGAGCAGCCAGCTGTCTACGTTCTGATTAAAGCTGCAAGTCAACCTATTTCCAAAAATAGAGGGAAAAGACCCTGCCAGATTCTTTGAAAGAGTCGTTAGCTACCCAAAAGAGAGTGACATATGGATCGACGTCTCCAACGGATCTTTCCAGGGCTCACCTCTATAAATAGAGGGAAGATCAAATCGAAGCTCAACCGAACACCAGACCAAGAACACACGAGCAATTATGAGCAAACACTTACCGACTTAAGCTTTCCGCAAGAACTTCAGAGAAACACTTCAAGCGAAAGGCGAAATACTTGCTCAAGGGAACCAAGCTGAATTAGAATCAATAGCTTCTAGTATCCAAGTGATTGAACACGAACCCAGAGAGCTTATTCCTCACTGTTCGTCACTCTAGAAGTCACCTTCTTATTCCCTTCCCTCTAACCTAAGCTCCACTGAATATATCCATAGCTTAGATCGAAGGAGTTCATCCCAGAACTGTTCTTATTGTTAAGAACTCCTTCATAGTTGGAGAGTTTGTCAAACACTTCAGTTTGATACTTGTAAACTGAGACTTGCTCAGTATAATCCTCAAGACCAGTGTTTGTCCAGTGCACAAACCGATTGAGACTAACTCAGTATAATAAAATAGCCTCATGATCTTTTCGGGACAGTGGACGTAGGATTGTTGATATCCGAACCACTTTAAAATCGATGTGTTCTATTTTTACTGTTGCATTGATTTCTGTTCATACTGAAAACTATCTTTCAAAATCATTCAACTGTGTTTCAGCAAAGCTTAAGAGATTGCACTAATATACTGAAACTATTTTAATAAAAACGTTTTCAAACTCAACTAAATTGAGCCTACACATTTCCGCACTCTACTGAAGTCTTACTAAACGGTACTAAATTATGACATCAGTCAGCTAGCAGGCCTCAGTATAATCAGTCACTCTATCCACACGATTCAGAACAGCTTACTTGGTCTACTGAACTTGTTCAGCAAGACACTCTCCTGAATAGGACTGTTCGCGTTTTAAGTTTAGAAAGTTTTCAGGTGTATTCACCCCCCCCTACACCTGAACGTTTATCTCGGGACCAACAGGCGGGGTGAAGAGGATAACGTTGATATATAGAATATTTTGAATGTGAAGAGTTTTATCAATCGATGGTTGAGATTAAATCTCACTTTTCAGTGGATGGTCAGGATTTTATGAGATTAAAAGAAGTAATAATGACCATGCCATCTTAGTCAAATCTCAGACGAAATTAGTTGTTTATTGGTAAGGTGATTCGACTCGTATTAAATGCAAAGCAGAGTTCAGCTAAGTTGCATGGAATGTCGTGTATTTGATGAAAACAAATTTAATTAATGACATTCTATAGAGCATTAAGTGCGATGCTGAGCTTCTTATGATAAGAACCTTTAAAAGCATATGCTAAGTTACCTACTGAATGAGATAAGCAAACCTGTCAGCTGAACATTGTTGTCAGATGATACCTCGTGTAGTTGGTTGCTAAATCTCTGTGTACTGAACATCTTCAATACGGAGAGTAGGCATTCCCCTTTATAGAATTCCCTTACTGTACTGTGATCGACTCTACTGAGTGATCATTTCTTCTGAAACCGCTTACTGACTTGAATCAGTAGGGTCCAGTAGACCTAACTCTACTGAAAGTTCTCTGAATGTGGTTTCAACTAGAGGTTTGATCAGTTTGTCAGCCCTTTGACGATCAGTATGGATTTTCTCTATTTTGATATCCTTCTTTTCGACATGATCGCGAATGAAGTGGTGTCTGATGTCCACGTGCTTACATCTTGTGTGTAGAACAGGGTTTTGAGTAATTGCAATGGCACTGGCACTGTCGCAGTATATTGGCACTTCATTCTGAATGATGTCATTGTCTCGTAGCTGCTGTCTCAGCCAAAGGATTTGTGCGCAACAACTTCCGGCAGCCATGTATTCAGCTTCAGTAGTTGACGTTGCTACTGAATGCTGTTTCTTGGAGAACCATGAAATGAGCTTACTGCCAAGGAACTGACAAGTTCCCAACGTTGATTTTCGGTCAATCCTGCAACCTGCGTAGTCAGCATCAGAGTAACCAGTTAGTTCAATATTATCATCTGTTGGATACCATAACCCCATTTCAGGTGTTCCTCTAAGATAGCAGAGAATCTTCTTTGCTGAGTCCATGTGGCTCTGCTTAGGATTCGCCAGAAATCGAGCGCAGACACCTACAGCATAAGTTATGTCAGGTCTACTAGCACTAAGATATAATAGTGAACCAATAATAGCTTGAAATTCAGTATGGTCTACTGATACTCCCTCTTTGTCAAGATCTATTTTCATATACGAGTTCATCGGGATCTTGACTGGTTTGCTGGATGCACAACCGAACTTTTTGATGAGGTCTCGAATGTATTTGCCTTGATTGATGAACATTCCTTTTTCTGATTGTTTGACTTGGAATCTAAGGAAGTAGTTCATCTCTCCCATCATTGACATCTCGAATTTGTCCTTTATCATTTTCTCGAACTGCTGACACATGATGACATTATTTGAACCGAAGATTATGTTATCTATATAGATCTGCACAAGTAGAATGTCGTCGTCTAGACGAATGCTGAATAAAGTGCCATCGACAGTGCCCTTCTGAAAAGCTTTCTGAATAAGAAACTCAGACAGGGTATCGTACCAAGCCTTGGGTGCTTGTTTTAACCCGTACTGAGCTTTTTTGAGTCTATACACCTGGTGTCCCTGCTGAAAGCCGGGAGGTTGTTCCACACAGACTTCTTCTTTAAAAAACGCCATTCATGAAAGTTGACTTTACATCCATTTGATAAACTCTAAATCGTTGATGTGTTGCGTATGGAAGGAATAGTCTGATGGCCTCCAGTCTTGCAACTGGAGCGAATGTTTCGTCGAAATCTATCCCTTCGGCTTGACAGTAGCCCTTCGCAACGAGTCGAGCTTTGTTGCTTACTATAACTTTGTTTTCATCGCGCTTGTTTTTGAAGACCTATTTGGTTCCGATCACGTGTTGATGTCGGGGTCTGTGAACAAGCTCCCATACTTCGTTTCTTACGAACTGGTTGAGTTCTTCTTACATAGCTATGATCCAGTCGGCATCGGCCAGTGCTTCTTCGATGGATTGAGGCTCTTCAGTGATAGGAAACATGAGTACAAAGAACTTTCTCCTAACCATAGCTTTGACCTTATTTTGACGCTTGCTGAAGGATCACCTATAATAAGATCATAAGTGTGAGCATCTAACTAAGACCTTCTTTGTCTAGTTTCGTCTTCTGAAATGACATCTGCAGTAACAATTAGAGTGTTAGGCATTTCAGTAGTACTGTTCTGAGATTGTGAACATGTTTTGTTCCCCCTGAATTATTATACTCAGTGGAGGTCTCAGTTACCACTAGGGTTTCTTCACCGACCTGAGTTACCTTCGATTGATTCTGTTCAGTAGAATCAATTGGTTCAGCTACGTTTGTTGCTGGCTATGACTCAATAATGGTGACTTCATTTTCTTCTTCTGAATCATCATCCCAACAATGTTGGATCTTTTCAACATTTTCTTTTAAGCTTAGATCCCGTTAGCTCTTTGTTGATGTCCTCAGATTCTGATTGTGAGTTTTTGCTTCTGTTCTCAGTAGCAAACTCATTAAAAACAACATGAGGGCTTTCCTCCACGCAAAGGGTCCGGTAGTTAAAAACTCTGAAGGCTTTGATGACCCGGGAGTATCCTAAGAAAACTCCCTGGTCTGACTTGCTATCAAAAGTCTTTAACTGGTCATTTCCATTATTGTAGATAAAGCATGAACACCCAAAAATATGGAAATAAGATATGAGAAGCTTCCTGTCGTTCCATAGTTCATATGGTGTCTTCTGATGTTGCTTTGTCAGTAGAGATTTGTTCTGAGTATGACATGCAGTGTTAGTAGCTTCTGCCCAGAATTTTGATGGGAGTCCTGTATCTGCAGGGTTCTTGTTGCTTCTTTGAGTGTTCTGTTTTTCCTTTCAGCAATCCCATTTTGTTGAGGCGTGCGTGCAGCAGACGTCTCAAGCTCTATTCCTTCAGTCTCGCAGAACTCTTTGATCATCGCATTCAGGAACTCAGTTCCTCTGTCTGAACGATTTTTTCTGATCTTGATGTCCTTCTCGACACTGAGCTTTTTCAGAAGCATAGGTAACTCTGTTTTGACGTCAGATTTGTTGGCAAGGAATATGATCCATGTGTACCGCGAGTAGTCATCAATGACTACAAGTGCATACTTCTTGCCTCTGATCGTCTCTGGAGAGATTGGTCCGAACAAATCCATGTGAAGTAGCTGAAGGATTCCATTAGTGGAAGGTGATGGAACAGGCGGATTTTCTTTCTTTGTTTGCTTTCCCTTCAGACAAGCTTCGCACTGAGTGTTTTTCTTGAACACTTCATTCGCAATCCTCTCACTAGAGCGTTTCTAGCTAGCATGTTTAGCGTCTTGAAGTTGAGATGTTTGAGTCTTCTATGCTAGAGTCGTCCTGTTCTGTTGTCGTTCTTCGCTAGCGAGCATGCCTCAAGTTCTGCTGAGTTCCAATCTGCAATGTATATATTCTTTTTGCGTGAACCTGATAACATTGTTTTGCCTATTGATTTATCAATAACATCACAGAAACCAATGTCAAAAATCACTTTATTGGAGTTGTCACAAAATTGACTAACATAGACAAGATTATGCTGAAGCCCTTCAACATAAGATACTCTTGAAACTGTGGCAGTTCCAAGGTTGAGCGGTTCGTAGCCTCTGGTGTAGCTTTTTGCGTTGTCTCCAAATTCTATTTGGGGTCCTTCTTCCTTGTTATAATTCTTCAGGAGACTCTTTTGGTACTTTATATGTCTTGAGCATCCGCTGTCCATGTACCATGGGTCCCTGTGCACTTGAAAAATATAAATTATATTCAGGTACCCCTTATTTTTGATTTGGGTCCTTAAGTGTTAGTTTTGGTAACCAAATTTGTCTGACAACCCTGGTGGTTTCAGACAACTTCTTTCCACTTTTGTCAACATATTTCATCGGTGAGACAGGTGAAGTTGACTTATGAGGCTTCTTAGGTTCAGGAGTCTTGATCTTCTGAGTTGGTGGACTGATGACCTTAACCTTCTAGACGACATTCTTCTTCTTCTGACCTTTAGGACCCCTTCTAACATTAGGATCATAGTAATATGACCCATACTGAGCTCAGTAAGTCAGTTGTGGTGGTCCATATTGATCAGCCCATCTTACTTTGCTGGTTCCCCCTTGCTAGAGCTGGGGTGATTTTGAGCTGAGCTTCTGGTCAGATTTCTGATAGGTGGGATGAGGTGCAATCATCTTTTGTTTGTTCTTTGCTTCGGGGTTGTATGGTTTAGCATTCATTATCTCCCCTTGAACAAACCTATCAGTCAGCCGGTTTTCTGAGCATCGTGACTGAATCCAAGTCCTTCTTTACAGGACTTTCGCTTGTTGTTGGCCAGCATTGCCTCGAGCTTTTTCTCAGCTCCCATATAGTGCTCAGTCATTAGGTTCCTCCAAACATCATCACTTTTCTTGAGAGTTTCATGCTCGGTCTGAAGTCCTGAGTACTTCTGGTTCAGCAAGCTCAGTTCAGTCTCTGTCTGAGTCAAGTCTTTGGTCAATACTGAAATCAAACCTTCTTGCTGTTGGGATTTGATCATCAAAGAGTTAATATCCTCCCTAAGTCTCACAACAAGTCCTTCTGACTCATTAGCAACCTGACTTTCCTAAGAAAGTCTCTGATTTTCAGCTTTAAGGACATCCAACTCCTGTAGAGTCTTGCTGAGCTGCAGACTCATTTGAATCTGTTCGTCTAATAATTCTTCGTATGCGATCGTGACGTCCAGATTCTTGTCTGCACCAGAAATTTTGTCTTGTGTGCAGTGTGAAGGAAGGTTAGAAGGTTCTGGAGAGTTTACGTCATCCTCTTCTCCTGCCATTAGACACTCCTTTGTTTCTCCCTCAAGCTCTCATGCCATGAAGGCAGCTTCATCATCAGATGAATCCATGAAGGTGTCGACTTCATCTGATTCATATAAGAGTTCACCAGTAAAGTATGATTGTCGCTTCTTGATGAACTTCTCCCTTCGAGCTTTTCTCGCAGCTCTTTCAGCTGTGCTGAGCTCAGGACAATCATACTGATAGTGTCCTGGTTTTTTGCAGTTGTAACAGGCGGTGACTCTGCTCTCTTGAATGTCACTGTCTTTCGACTGTTGAGGAGAGTCCTCCTGTTTCCTACATTCAGAGGTTTGTGAGTTAGGATCATGTTTTGGTGAAAAATCAGGCTTACTCTTAGAGTTTCTGTAATTTCTGGTTAATTTATTGTGACGATCCTTCTCCTTCTGATACTTTAGCGCAAGCAACGTGTATCATTCAGCTAAGCTCCCTTCTTGTACTGCACTAGTTGAAGGTTCAGCTTCGTTGGACTTTGGAGCCGATGTTCTAACTGATGCCTTGAAGGCATGATCAATCTAGGTGTCAGCTTCAGCTCTTTGTTTTCTCTACGGTAGACAGAACTCAAACTCTTTCGCCTTTAATTCTGAAAAGATATGATCAGGAGACACAGAATCAAGGTTAGAATGTCTTAAAAGAGTAGCAAATGGAGTCCACGGTCCGTCCGGCAGGGCTCTCAATATTTTGAGATTCATTTCTTGGTTGGAGAATGTATTTCCCAACCGATTAATGGTATTCATCAGATCTGTAAATCTAACGTTGAGATCTTCTATTGTGTCACTGGGCATGAGTGACAATCTCTCCAGTTTCTGGAGTTCCAGCACCAGCTTGTTGTCATTGATCTTTTGAGTCCCTCGACTCAGTAGCGTGCTCAGAGTGGTCAGTATGGCGTTCCTTGCTACCCGGTCTAGATTATGAAGCTTCTTCTCTTCAGGAATGAATAGGCTTCTGTCTTTTCGAACCTTTTTTCCGGTAGTAGCTCCTCCTTTTACTGGTTCCTAAAAGTCAACACTATCGACCATGGGGACAATAGGTCCATCTTCCAGAACCCCGGTCATGCTGTCTTGGAGGGAGGTCAGATGAGCTTCCATTCTGACCCGCCATACCCCGTAGTTCTCTACTGAGAACATGGGTACCATTCTGATTCCTGACATATCAGACATGTTAGGTAAAGATATGTATCAAGAATGATATGCAGTGAAAATGTTTTTAAGGATCCGTTCGAGTAGACCAGTTTTAGATAACGAAATTCCAGAAGAACAACCGATCTGATACCAATTGTTGGTCCCGAGTCAAACGTTTAGGTGTAGGGGGGTGAATACACCTGAAAACCTTTTTCTCAAACTTGAACGCGAACAGGCTGTTCTAGATCGCGTGGACAGAGTGACTGAAGGTACTGAGCTCTGCTAGCTGACTGATGTAAGAATTCAGAAGCGTTCAGCAGTGTTCAGTAGCGTGCGGAAAGTGTAGTCCAATTCAGTTTGGTTTGAAAACGTTTGTTTATAAAAACTGTTTCAGTAGATTAGTGCAGTCAGTTAAGCTTGTTACTGAAACTCAGTTGAATGATTTACTAAAATGATTTTCAGTATGAAAAGTTAAATCAATGCAAGAGTTATAAACAGAGAGACTTTTAAAGTGGTTCGGATACGCAAGATCTTACGTACACTGTCCTGAACAAAGCAGGAGGCTATTTTATTATACTGAGTTAGTCTCAGTCGGTTTGTACACAGGACAAACATCGTCTTGTGATTATACTGAGCAAGTCTCAGTTTAAAGGGTCAAACAAAATTTGTTTGAATGTATCTCCAACGATGAAGGAGTTCTCAACACTAAGAACGGTTCAATAACTTGAACTCCTTCGGTCTAAGCTATAGATAAATGCCATTGAGCTTAAGTTAGAGGGAAAGGGAACAAGAAGGGCTTCTAGAATGAAGAACAGTGAGGAATAATCTCTCTGGGTTCGTATTCTTCACTTGGATGCTAGAGGCTTGAGTTCTATGTAAGCTTGTGTTCCCTTAGATCAGAATGAATGCTTTTCACGCTTTAAATAAGCTCTGAGGCTCATCGTGTATAGCTTGTTCTTGTATGCATGATGCTCTGTTCGTACATCGTTGTGTTATATCTCGTGTGTACTCAACAATTTAATTTTCCCTCTATTTACAGACGTGAGCTATGGATAGATCCTTTGGAGACGAACTGTCCACATGTCACTCTATTTGGTAGCTAACAGCTCTTTTGAATTACCGCAGAGTCCACTATCTTTTTTAGGAAAGTGGTTGACTTGCAGCTTTTAATAGTTACTTTTACAACTGGCTGCTTGTCATTGGTCGAGGTACAGAAAGGTGGTTGAGACACTTGCAGACTTCAAGGGTGATACTGAAGCTGACTTCTCTCAATTGTATGACCTCGGACCATTCTACTGAAATGACATTGAAGTCCTCTGTCAGTTAAGGAAACTGACAGGCCGTTGCTATGTCTGACCCATAGGTTCAGTAGTATACTCCTGCTGAGTTCAACTCTACTAAGGTCGACTCTGGGTTCAGTAAACTGCTCCTGCAGAGTCGAGTTCTACTGACTCCTGAACACCTTTCAGTATGCTGCTCCTCTTAAGTCCAGCACTACTGAATCTTCACTCCATGGTGCGGCGGCAGATAGTCTACTGAAGGACAGCTGACAGAACTATTGAGCCAGAACCATGTTGAAGGCTAGTCTACTGAGTTTAAAACACTCAGAGACAAAGGTGTAACTTTTACAACGAAATGGTTCACCAATCAACATATGTTGGGTGATGATTCAATCCTCAGCATGACCATACTTGTGGGAAATGACTCTTATCTTCCATACTGAATCATGCTCAGTAGCCTCGTGCTCTGAACTGTTGAGAAGATTTGAAGATCCCAAAACCCTATCTGATTGGTGAACCATTCCTTTGTATTTGTATTTGTCTCTAAGGTTTCAGACTCAGTAGATACTCTGCTCTGGTCAAGGCGCTCAGTAGCTTATTTGCCTCAGCACCGGTCGAAAGACTCGGTGATCTTTGGACTCGGCGGGAGCAAGATATCTTGAAAGACTCATGATATTGGACTCGGCGGGAGCAAGATATGAAAAGACTCGGTGATATTGGACTCGAGCGAGGAAGCGATATCGAGAGAGTCGGTTGAACCGAACTCGGCGGGAGTAGTTCACCGAACTCGAGCTGATCTTCGATAGACTTATCTCGGCGGTCTATCTACCGAATACAAGGTCGACTCAACGAACGGCGGATAGTCTTCGGGATCGTCGGGAATCTTTTGAAAGACAATCGGCATTGTCATGTACGAGGAAGAGAGAAGTCGGCTTCGATGCTGTCTCGAAGTTTGTCTTTGTCTCAACCACTTCATTCACCTCAACGAATGACAAACATACACGTGTCTTCTCACCGCTAAAGCTGCAGTCAACCTTTTACCTAAAAAGGTGGGAAAGTACACCGTTACCTACACCAAAAGAGCCGTTTGCTACCAAAAAGAGAGAGAGAGAAGAAGATCGTCTCCAACGGATCTATTTCAATCTCTCGCTCTATAAATAGAGGGATCATTCAAGATTTAAAAGAGAATGCGCGCCTAGAACACGAGAAAGCATTCAAACGAGCGAAATTAACGACTAAGTCCTCCGCAAGAAACAACCGAGTTATCTCCGTGAAAGACTACATCCAGCTCAAAAGGAACCAAGCCGAACCGATATAAGCTTCTAGCATCCAAGCGATTGACACGAACCTATAGCTAAATCCTCGGTGTTCGTCGCTCTAGATAGCTACATTCTCGTTCCTTATCCCTCTAACCCTAAGCTCACTTGTTATATCCATAGCTTAGACGAAGGAGTTCACATTTGAACCCAATCCTTATTGTATAAGGACTCCTTCACTTGTTGGAGAAGTTTGTCAAACACTTTAAGTTTGATAGTGTTGTAAGCGAGACTTGGATCGGTATAAAAACCAAGACGCGGCTTTGCCCGAGTGTGCAAGCCGACCGAGACTAACTCGGGATAATAAATAGCCTCCCCGATCATTCGTGACAGTGGACGTAGGATTTGAGCGATATCCGAACCACTTTAAAAATCCTGTGTCTCTTACTGCTTTCTTAACTGTTGCATTGATTTTACTATTCATACTGAATTCAGACACAGTGTCTGGAGATATAGTAGCGAGATTCGTTGCCCATTCTATCCAAAACGCCACTATGGAGCTGAAGCAAATGTCCATCAAGGATGCCTTGAAGCGGAGTTTTGATCCGCCCCTCCGAAGGGACCATCTGATCGGGTACAGAGACGACCAAGTTGATGAATACCTTACCGTCTTCTGTGGAAAGCCCACTACATTCAGAGCTGCCTTTCCAAAGAACAGCATGTTGCCTCAGTTCAGGGTACTTGCCTATATAGTGACGCAGCTACTGACAAGCCATGCAGGGTCGTTTGACCAGGTGTCGAGGCCTAAGATTCAGATAATGATGG
This sequence comes from Lavandula angustifolia, assembly GCA_028984105.1. NCBI lineage: Eukaryota > Viridiplantae > Streptophyta > Magnoliopsida > Lamiales > Lamiaceae > Lavandula > Lavandula angustifolia. The sequence goes on along the minus strand of CM054812.1, from coordinate 11,453,120 downwards.
CCATATACGACCGAGCCCAGATAAATTGGACGGAGTTCTTTCTCCGAGAATTCATGGCTCAGGCTGCTAAGTTCGACAAAGCATCGAACACGCTGAGCGCAAAGGGCAAATTGCTGTATGGACTCAAACTGTCCATCATGATCGAAGATTTATGTGGATCTGAGCCTATCACCTACAGTGACAAGGAGTACTTCAATGTGAAGAACTTCTCAGCAGCGCTTCAGCAGATAGGGTCAGGACCCTCAGCAGTCTCTCCAAAATCAAAGTCTCAGCAGGCTACGCCTACAAAGAAAAGAACTCCTCCCGCTAAAACTCCTAAGGCACCGGCAAAGAAACTGAAGAAAGCCGTTGAGGTGCCAGCTACTGAGGAGGTTCCACAAGTGTCTGCTGAACAGGCTCCTGAGAAGACTACTCAGCCCATGCAGCTGGTTGATGAGTCCGAGTCTTCTGAGAAGACTCAGTCAGTGGAAAAGATTGTTTCCACTGAAAGGGACCAAGGGGATGCTTCCGCAGCTCGGAGCGCAGATATATTCGGCGCCTAGACGGCCCCCCTTTCTGTCCCTCCACTCGGCTCGGTCCCTCCAATCCGAAGAGCGAGACTTCACACATGTAGACTTGGAGTCCGAGACGCATCCGAAGGTGAATCAATCGGGATGGAAGCTTCAGTGATTATATCCAGAGCATCCCGAGAAATTCTACAACTAGTTCCGAGCTTGCCGACTACTCGAGACTTGTTGCTCATCGCCAAAACAAAGCAAGGCTCCACATGTTGCTTTGCGACATCGGGAGTGGCCTCGTCTACGGCGCCTTGTCCTACACTACTCCCGTCGGCGGTGCATGAAGAGGAATTGAGACCGAGAGAGGAGATAGGCTATTCGAGCACGAAGACCTCGGCTCAATGGACAATCGAGGGCTGCAATGCCGGCCATGATTCATGATCGACAAGCACGCTTCCGGCCCAAGACCCTCGGATGGGTCGGACCATGACGACCCACCCGATGATTCGAGCCACAGGAAAGCCCGATGAGGGACATCCGGAGGACAAGGATACCCATACCGAAACTGCCCCACCTCTCGGTATCCTTGGTCCCGAGAAGTCCAAGGCCGGGTGCTTCGTCCTCAACGCGAGCTCGCTCGGCTCTTGCTTGCGATCGACTTTCGAAGCGGCGCCCGGCCCGGACCGCAAAGCGATCTCGATCGATGGCCAAAGCCTTAACGCGCCCAAGGGATCAAAAATCGAGATCTTGCGAAGGCTATCCATAGGACATGGAAGCGGATCGCTCAAGCCACGACTAAAGAAATTCGGGGGTGAAGTCCTCTGTCTCTTCATCGGCCGCCCCCGATGTTTCCACGCTTATTTCGAAGCGTTGGCTCGCAAAGAAGTCAAATTCGAAGCTCAACTCAAGATCTTTCAGGAGAGCCAAGCCAAGCTACTAGATGAATTTTTGGCCTCTAAACTGGCTCATACTGACGCTATCACTGAACAATCCGAGGCCACTGAACAAAGACTCGAGAATATCCAACTGGCCTTGGAAGACAAGATCACCGAGAAGCCGAAAGACTTCAAGGAAGCAGTGACCTCTCTCACAAGCGCATACAAGGAACACCTTACCATGGAGAGGAACGAGTTGCATGAGGCTCTGACTAAGCTCCACGATCGTCTCGATGAGCTGTCAACCTCCTACAAAAATCTGAAGAAGTCAGTCCTAGTCCCTACCCCGGTGCTCATTGATGATGCCAAAAAGGGGGAAAGTGAAGGAAAAAGGGAAGGAAAGAAGAGTGCGAGAAGGCGCCTCAAACTCGGTCTCGAAGGATGAGGCCCGGGGGTGTTTCGGGCTGCGAGCACGGCTAAAACCGGCCCAAGTGGCTCGGGACCCCAAGCAGACTACTCGAGACAACCCGAGACTCCCAAAGACATTATTAAGGAGGTTGCTGAGTACGGCCGAACAGAGCGGTGGAGGACTCGAAGAAGAAGAAGCTCCCATTCCACCACCGGTTCAAGAAGGTAAGGGCAAACAAAAGCTTAAAATTCCAACCCCTCCAAAGAAAGAGATTAAGATACATATCTGGCGAGGAGGAAGCCCAAATAGGCTGCGGATGAGAAGGTGGCCGGAGAAATTGCGAAGCCGGAAGCGGCTAACAAGCCAAAGTCTAAGCCCGCCAAAGGAAAGACTAAAGCTCCATCCGAGAGGAGGAAAGAGAACTGCTAGAGGCGCCTCCGAGAAAGCTCATCATAACGAGATGAAGAGGACAGAGAAAAAGAAAAGGAGCGAGCGACAGAAGAATGCCGAAAGGCGGGGTACATCCAAATCTAGATCTAGTACCCCTGGCCGAATCGAACAAGCTCCTCGAAGCCTCAAGAGCAAGATGCGAAATTGAAGAAATATTTGCTCGAGATGGATAGATATCTCTACGAGAGGAGAGGAAGCTAGACAGATAGAGGCCGCGACGAGAGGATACATTTGGCGGACCTTGAGGCACTCGGGAAAGCGTGCGAACAAGAGGCCAGTCGAGAGTTCCTTCGAAAGCGACATTCCTTATCGATACGAAGGTTCAAGAAGCCAAACGATCCGAAAACACATAGATGGCCAAGATCGGACGAATGGATGCCTATTCGGTTCAATCGAGAGATGGGAATCGGCCAAGATAGAGTTTATCAAGAGAAATTATTTACGGCGATTACGGCTCGAAATGTCTAAGGCCGATGCCTATGTCGAGTGGATGACCATTCACGAACCCGATCTTTACCCATATATGCACGAGCAAGATGGCGAAGGGGTAGTAGTCGAGTTCCCGAAGCAAGGATCATTCCTCCACCCGGAAGACAAGACGACTCGATACATCTCGGAATGATTGAACAAGAAGTGAAGAATGCTTTGCGTTGAACAGAGGACTAGAACAAGATGATCCGGCGGACTTCGCCGAATATCCGGGGCGAGGAAGAACACGTTCGTGAATGTATGGAGTTCCACTTGCCCGAAGATAAATCCCAAGGTTTCATGAATAGGATTCGGCGGTTTAAGGGTTCTCCCTCTTAGTTCTTCTTTTAGCTTAGCAAGATTTGTAATGTCTTGAACTATGTATTATATATATACAAATCTTCTTTTGGCTCGACAACTACTTGTTGTCTAAATAGCCGTGTTTGCTTTATGCTTTAACACTCGGAATCACCGAAGTGATTGCTGACACACACGTTGATTATTTACTTGTCGGTTTTTGCTCGGTTAGATCTCCGATAGACTAGACTTTCGGAGAGTTATTATTTCTCTTAAGGGAAATTGTTGCATGGGGGAATTATTGTAAAAGGGAAAATTGTTACGCCCTTGTCTCCCTCGATAGTCTAGCACTTACCGGACAACTCCACCGATCCTACTTGTAATATTTGTAAGGAGCTCGTTTCTCGAATAAGTTAGTGTTTAGCATAGTTGATAGGACATAGATGATAGGTTTTGGCATCATCAAATAGGGGGAAATTGTTGGGTGATGATTCAATCCTCGGCATGACCATACTTGTGGGAAATGACTCTTATCTTCCATCTTGAATCATGCTCGGTAGCCTCGTGCTCCGAACCGTTGAGAAGATTTGAAGATCCCAAAACCCTATCCGATTGGTGAACCATTCCTTTGTATTTGTATTTGTCTCCGAGGTTTCGGACTCGGTAGACACTCTGCTCTCGGTCAAGGCGCTCGGTAGCTTATTTGCCTCGGCACCGATCGAGAAGACTCGGTGATCTTGGACTCGGCGGGAGCAAGATATCGAAAGACTCGATGATATTGATCTTGAAAGACTCAGTGATATTGGACTCGGCGGGAGCAAAGATATGCGAGAGAGTCGGTTGAACCGAACTCGGCGGGAGTAGTTCATCGAACTCGGAGCCGATCTTCGATAGACTTATCTCGGCGGTCTATCTACCGAATACAAGGTCGACTCGAACAACGGCGGATAGTCTTCGGGGCTGTCGAGAATCTTTTGAAAGACAATCAGCATTGTCATGTACGAGGAAGAGAGAAGTCAGCTTCAGTTTGTCTCGAAGTTTGTCTTGGTCTCAACCACTTCATTCACCTCAACGAATGACAAACATAACGTGTCTTCTCACCTGCTAAAGCTGCAGTCAACCTTTTACCTAAAAAGGTGGGAAAGTACACCGTTTTACCTACACCAAAAGAGCCGTTTGCTACCAAAAAGAGAGAGAGAAGAAGATCGTCTCCAACGGATCTATTTCAATCTCTGCTCTATAAATAGAGGGATCATTCAAGATTTAAAAGAGAATGCGCGCCTAGAACACGAGAAAGCATTCAAACGAGCGAAATTAACGACTAAGTCCTCCGCAAGAAACAACCGAGTTATCTCCGGCGAAAGACTACATCCAACTTCAAAAGGAACCAAGTCGAACCGATATAAGCTTCTAGCATCCAAGCGATTGACACGAACCTATAGCTAAATCCTCAGCTGTTCGTCGCTCTAGATAGCTACATTCTCGTTCCTTATCCCTCTAACCCTAAGCTCACTTGTTATATCCATAGCTTAGACGAAGGAGTTCACATTTGAACCCAATCCTTATTGTATAAGGACTCCTTCACTGTTGGAGAAGTTTGTCAAACACTTTAAGTTTGATAGTGTTGTAAACTGAGACTTGGATCGCATATAAAAACCAAGACGCGGCTTTGCCCGGTGTGCAAGGCGACCGAGACTAACTCGGGATAATAAATAGCCTCCCGATCATTCGGGACAGTGGACGTAGGATTTGAGCGATATCCGAACCACTTTAAAAATCCCGTGTCTCTTCTTGCTTTCTTAAGCATTGCATTGATTTTACTATTCATACTTGAACATCATATTTAAATCAATCAACTGTCTCAGCATACTGAACTTTTAAATCTACTGAACTGAGACTTAAAACGTTTTCTCACAAAAATTGATTTGGGCCTACACAATTCCGCACACTGAACTCTCATTGAACGATACTGAATTCTGACCTAGTCAGTTAGCAGATCTCAGCTGAGTCAGTACTCTTTTAGCCTTTAACTCGATTCGGAACGGTTATGCAGTCCGGTCCGAACTGCTGCATGAGCACACACCATCCTGAATAGGACTGTTCAAGTTCGAAATTGAGAAATCGAATCAGGTGTATTCACCCCCCCCCCTCTACACCTGACCGTACACTCGGGACCAACAACATAGAATTTTGGGATCAGTCAAATCACTACTTACTAAGCAACTGACCTACTTCTGAATCATCTCCCAACAATCTCTCCCCCCCCCAAATCACACATGAAGACCCGTTTTTGAACCAACAGAAAGAGCCCAATTTCATGAAAGCAAAATGATTTAATTGATCATTTATGGAATGAAAAATCGAATTCAGAAAATTAGAATGTAATATTATGTAACATAAATTTTTTGTTTAATTTTAATTATGTTTTTTGCATTTATGAAAATTCTAATTATGTCTTTTTTGCATTAATTTATTACTAATTTTAATGTAATTATATTATCATAATATAAGTTTTCAAAATTGTTAAGATTGAATAAATTAATAAGGACATTCTAACAAATATTTTTTTCTATAAAGTTAGGAGACTCATTGAGAATGAACCATGATTTGGTGCAGATGGTTGCAAATGCTTTAAGAACTCTTAAATTCGAAACTTGTCATTGTATTTAGCAACTTTATATTTTAAATATATATATATATATATATAGGAGGAGGTTCAAATATAAACATGCTTTTATCGTGTGAACGTGTGAATACTGCACTTTAAAGATAAATGTACGGCACTTTATAGATGATAATATAGCACTTTAAGTATTGCATTTTCAAAATGATCAAACTGCACTTAAGGGATAGTTTCGTAATCTGAAAAATAAAGTGCAGTATATTTACTTTGAAAGTGCAGTACATTTATCTTGAAACTGCACTTATGAGATGGTTTGTTGGGTGATGATTCAGTATAAGATTTGATAAGATTTGAAGATCCCAAAACCTCTAGCTAAGTGATGAACTAATATAATGTAATATCTTAGTTGAGTTCAATATGTTAGGAACAGTAGGCTAGTTAGAGTTCACTAGCTGATAGGCTTATTAGTATATATTTCTCAGGTGTTTGGACTCAGCATTGAAGACTCACTAGGTCTATTCAGAAACTATTGAATGTGTGTTGGATATCAGTACAAAGAAATCGGCCTACAAGCTGAATCGTTTAGAAGAATGTCAGTAGAGCACAACTCAGTTAAAGTATCCGAGGTATCAGAAGAATTCAACTCAGCATCAGTCATGAATTTTGAACAAACCTCGCCTATTATTCAACCTCGACCAATGAGGAGTTGACAGGACTGTACTTACACTGACATAAAGTTGCCCTCAAGACTGAAAAGGAGAGAATCTCTACAGTAACATTCAAATCCGAGATGGCCATTTTTATAGTCGTTTTTGACACGTGGCTAGGTCCTCTCCAACGAATCTTTTCATGAGTCAAGACTATAAATAGAGGTTGATCTTCAAAAGTTTAAGACAGTGGGAACACCAAGCAAGTGAACAAGGGAAATGCCGCTTGTAAAGCTCTTTCATCGAGTGCGCAATCATAACAAGACTCGAGGAAGATTCTAATTCTCTATTCTAAGCTAACCTTGTTAGACCAAACGCTTAGACATCGAAGGAGTTCAAATCTTGAAGTGTTCTTATTGTAAAACTCCTTCTTAGTTGGAGAATCTCAAACCTCGCGTTTGAACCATTTGTAAAGTCGCTAGGACTATAACTAGTGATTTATCCAATGAACGGATCGAGTGAGACTTGCTCAGTATAATAAATTCAAAACCTCCTCGTAATTTAGGACATTGGACGTAGGATCTTACGCATCCGAACCACTTTAAAAACTGTCTGTGCATTTTACTATTTTATTGGTTAACTGTTCACCATGCATAAAACCTATTTGCAAAACTCATAAGTTTGGATTTTCAGTAAACCTGAATATACGCACAAGCATATCCTGAACCGTTTTCAGTAAAAATGTTTTTCATAAAGAGACAATAAAATTGGGCCTACACATTCCAAACAACTTCTTGTACTGAGTTTATTGTAGACTGACTCAAGTTAGTAGACAGTGCTCAGTGTCTTGAATAACTCTGTCCACGCAATCAAAAAGTTAAGTTGGCGAGCTGAGTCGCTAGGATTATAACTAATGATCTATCCAATGAACGGATTGACTGAGACTTGCTCGGTATAATAAATTCAAGACCTTCTGGTAATTCATGACTGTGGACGTAGGATCTTGCGTATCTGAACCACTTTAAAAACTACTTGTGCCTTCTACTATTTTATTGGTTAACTGTTCACCCTACATAAAACTGATTTGCAAAACTCATAAGTTTGGATTTTCAGTAAACTTGAATATTCGCACAAGTATATCCTGAACCGTCTTCAAGTTAGTAGGCAGTAATCAGTGTCTTGAATAACTCTGTCCACACAATCATAAAGCTAAGTTGGCGAGTTGAGATATTCAGCATGCACATTCAGTAAAAGAATGACTTTCGCGTTTAAATTAAAACTTGGACTCATATGTTCTCTCTCTCTCTCCCCCCCCTACACCTAAAGACACGTCTCTGGACCAACATGGTTCAAATAGAAACACCCATTAGAGTGATAAATAAGAACTTTTGTCATCCTTTAGATCATGGAAATTGATGGTCCAAATTCTTTTTATAATTTTTTTTTTCTTGAAATGCACTATTCAGTAATAAAAATTTGCTCAAAGGGTATATGGGTAAAATTCTTTTACTTAAATAATCATAATCTACCATAAACCATTCACATTCCCTTTTTCATGTTCTTTCGTTGATTTCTTCCTCCGCACTCATTAGCAGTTCCACAATTCATGTCCATAACTCCACCGAAACCTCCCGTCAGAATTCGCCCATAACTCGTCCCTTAAGCCAGAAAGCACCAAGAACTATGGCTCATCTAAATGTGCAATTCGAGATTTTAAGTGAGCAAGAAATCTGAATCATTCATTTGTTCAATCCAAGTGAGAGAATGTTCATAATTCTCATAGAGGTGTTTTCATATAATCTCTCGTACATGACATTAACTTTAAAAAAAAAGAGAGAATTTTTATGTTGCTTCGTGTAATAAAGGGGATGGTAGGGCCCACCCTATTTACATTATAAGGAATTCAGATTTTTGAGTGTAACATTTATAATTTGGTATAATTTTTTTAGTTGTAATATATCAATATACCCTATTTGACTATTACAACTACAAAATTACCCAACTTTATAAAAATTATCCACTATATACCCAAATTTACTAAAATACCCCCACTTTTTTACTTCTCTCACCTAAAAGTGTCAGTGATCGGACCATGTCGATGTGTCCGACCGATCGGACATGCCCGATCATGGCCTGATAGTGATCGGCCTTGTGATAGGGCATGACCGATCATGACCTTGTGATAGGGCATGACCGATCATGCCCACTATTCAAGTAGTGATCATGCCCACTATCATGACCGATCGGCCCTTGGTCGGGCGTGTCCGACCGGTCGGACCCTGATTGGGCCCTCTGTTCACGTGATCGGACCATCCCATAGTAGGGGTATTTTTGTCTTCTTGGGTATATAGTGTAGTTAAATATAAGAATTGAGTATAAATGTATTTGTCTTTTTCCAGATGGGCATTTCACCGCCGGACTCATTTTTTTATGTCCATTTTTTCCCATCAAGACTTCGTCATTATTAATTAATTTATTATTGATGTTGATTCCAATAGATAAGAACTGCATCGTACAGCGAACCGCCTACCTCACTTTATTTATTATATTTCCACTTTCCGCCTAAGGGTGTAACAGTTCGGTTTGATTCGATTTTTTATGTATTTTAGGAACCAAACCAAACACATAGAAATTGTTCGGTTCGGTTCGATGTGTTTTTAAATATCGGAACCGAATCGAACCGAACCGCTTATAAGTGGTTTGGTTCGGTTCGATTCACCAATTCATCTTTTTATTTATTTATTTATTTTTTAAATCCTAAATAATGCAAGAATAATAGTTTATAGGATGTCACTCGATCCGAACTCATACGTATAGAGTTGTTACTCATTTATCTTCCTTTGTATATATTAGAATTGATCTTAACTTAAATCTAATATCTAAATCCAATAATATTCTTATATAAAAAAGATAAATATTAAATAAAAAAAATAAAAAAATAGGATATTGGTTCGATTCGGTTCGAACCGTTCAAAAATTCTTGAAACCGCGAACCGAACCGAATGTATACTGTTCCTAAAAAAAAAACACCGAACCAAACCGTGAAGCCGAACCGAACCACATTTTTCGGTTTGATTCGGTTCGATTTGATCGATTTCGCGGTTCGGAGCGGAACCACTTACACCCCCTATTTCCACCCAAGAAAATAGTAGTATTAAATATTTCCAACTTAAAAAAATAAAATAAATGTGGGATTTTCCGAAAAGGAAGGCTTGAAAACGTGTTTGAATTAGAGGCGCCAGCTGTTCGCCGCGTCCTTGCCTCAATTATCATATACACTTACCTTATAATTAACTTAATTATGTATAGTTTATATGAAATATATAATATATTTATTAGCTTGTGAATTGCTGATGCGAAATCCAGTCAAATAGATATTATTTCTTCTAAATATCGCCTCCCCACAAGTAAACCTACCTAATCAGCCTGCTGTGTCGAAGCCGAGTCATCGGCCTTTTATTAGCTCGGTGCTCAAACTGGCAGGGCCATTTTGCTAGTAAAAGTTAACTTCGTTTAAGACCATACCAAACCCCACAACCAACCCCACCACCACCCAAACGTATTATGTGTGCGTGTATATATATATATACGTGAACAAGCAGCTGGAATGAACACAAGCCTAAATTCTTGCGATCCACTCGTACGATCAATTGGGATTTGATTTTTCTTGGTAGTTTCAGTTCAATTTGATAGGGAATTAGTTTGTGAAGAAATGAACGCTCTCGCCGCCACCAATCGCAACTTCCGGAAAGCGGCTCGCATCCTCGGCCTCGATGCCAAGATCGAGAAGAGTCTTTTGATCCCATTCAGAGAGATTAAGGTTTGTTTGTTTGTGATGGTTGATTTTGTTATGTTTTTGTAGAGGATCGATCTAGCTCTTTTTAGTAGTGGGTTCATCTGAAAAGTTGATTAAGTTTAATGGGTTCCGATCAGGTGGAGTGCACGATTCCAAAAGATGATGGGACGCTAGTTTCGTACGTTGGATTCAGAGTGCAGCATGATAACGCCCGTGGTCCCATGAAAGGAGGGATTAGATACCATCCAGAGGTCACATTTTACACTTTTTTTTTCTGTTGCCTTTTGTTTTGTCTGATTTGGTGGGTCTGGCTCCATGAATCAAAAGTAACTAAACTTTTCCTACAAACATGATTTGTTAACATCTACAACCTGGAGATTGTTTAGTGCTCAAGATTGAATCTCTTGCTTGATGTAGATTGTTTCTTTGAGATGCTAAAAAGTAATGACTATAGAGAAACCCGAGTTCAGTATGTTCTTGATTTGATAGGATGCTGTATCTAAGATAAACACAGAATCTAATGAGAACTTTTAGATCTCCCCAATACTGAATCCTTGAATGCATACAGAATAGATTCTTCAAGACAGAGTGCACAAACAAAGGTTGAATAATGAATATGATTTTGATGTATATACATCTTCATGGAAATTTTTAGTTTGTTGATTTCGTGCTAGGGTCTGAACTATTTTTGGCAGATCTAAGATATGCTCCTGATTGATGTCATACATGAAATGAGAAATGTACTTAATTTGGCGTTGGTAACTTCCATGTTTAAGCTTTCATGATCTTTTGGTGGTATCTTTGGATATTCTTCTTAAAATAGTCATGTGTAATGATGCATTCCACTCGTCCTTCTCCATTAGTTATAATGGATAAATTGATTCTGTGTGTAGGTTGACCCTGATGAAGTGAATGCTCTTGCTCAATTGATGACCTGGAAGACTGCTGTAGCAGATATTCCCTATGGTGGTGCTAAGGGTGGAATAGGATGCAATCCAAAAGAGTTAAGTACAAGTGAGTTAGAACGTCTTACCCGTGTCTTCACGCAGAAGATACATGACCTTATTGGGGTCAATACTGATGTCCCAGCACCAGATATGGGCACTAATGCTCAGGTATATATATAATATTTTTTTTCTTTTCAAATCAGATCCCATTTGTCTTCTGTATTATCTTTTTCCTCAATCAGAACAAGTGTAAATTATATGTTTGTGCAGACAATGGCTTGGATTTTGGATGAGTACTCAAAATTCCATGGTTACTCACCTGCAGTTGTTACTGGGAAACCAATTGTAAGTATAATTCAAAATGCAACAACCACAAACTAATGAAGTCCTTCAGCATTTAACTTAATCAAAATAAGATATGATCTCATTTTACCCTCTTAATGTATCTTGTTTTGGTGTTTGTTATGTCAGGACCTTGGTGGTTCACTGGGTAGGGAGGCTGCAACTGGGCGTGGAGTTGTTTACGCCACTGAAGCGTTACTTGCTGAACATGGAAAGTCAATAAAGGGCATGACTTTCGCCATTCAAGTAAATCTCATTCCGTTTAGTCTCTTTGAAATAACACTTTCTCAAAGTTGAGTATTGAATTTCGAACATTTTACAGGGTTTTGGCAATGTTGGATCATGGGCTGCAAAGCTCTTCCATGAAAGAGGTGGCAAGGTTGTTGCAGTGAGTGATATCACAGGAGCAGTGAGGAATCCTAGTGGAATTGACATAGAGGCATTGATTCAGCACAAAGAGGCAACAGGAAAGCTAGCTGATTTCACTGGTGCTGATGCGATGGACTCAAATGACTTGCTCACACATGAATGTGATGTTCTTGTACCATGTGCTCTAGGCGGAGTTTTGAACAGGTAAACATTCAATTTTAACAGATGACCAAATCGTCCTTATGCTTGTTATATATATTAAATCATCTGCTATGAATGCTTTCCTCTAAGTAGTCCCCTATAAAGAAAAGGGCTCCCTTTTTTTTTTCCTTTTCTTTTTTCTTAAAGGGGTTAAACTTTAGAAGGAGCTTTAGTCTCATTGGATTCTTTTTCTTGATATAGGTGATAACAATTATACTTAAAAATATTAGTTTTGCTCCTGCTTTGATAAGAGTTTAACATGTATGTTAATATATCTAACAAGATCTTACTAGTCTCATCATCTTTTGTTGTGATGGTGTAGAATTACATATTGTGCTTTTAGTAAAACTGTTTGAAGATTATATGAATAACTTAGTTCCTAAACAACTCCCAAAAACCACATCTGAAACATCAAAGGAGTTTAACCAAGTCTTGGAGTTTCATGAGTGAATTCTATCTTAAGACTATGCTAGTAGCATTTGTGGAGGACTACCCTTGCCCACTGAATAAGTTTTGTTCTCGGATTAACTAAGTAAATAAATAGTGGAAATTGTTATGTTACCTTTTCGTTTCAGCTGTCACTAATCTGTAGAATTGCATGGATATTGAAGGAAAATCTTCAGGAACCACATAGAGTCTTTTAAACCATGATGGAGAAGATACTCACAGTATTTTGCAATTTGTAGAACATAGTCAGAATGGTTTTTTATAAATGTTTCATGCTAAGTTTACCTTATTTTCTTTGTTGAAGAGACAATGCTGGCGATGTAAGGGCCAAGTTCGTCATTGAAGCTGCTAATCATCCAACTGATCCAGATGCTGATGAGGTCCAAACTTCGGTTCCATCATTTATAAGGTCCTTCAAGTAGTTGTATGTACAAATTTGTAACAAGAATGTTGTCCTTGTGCAGATTTTATCTAAAAAGGGAGTTGTAATACTTCCTGATATATATGCAAATGCAGGAGGAGTGACCGTAAGTTATTTTGAGTGGGTGCAGGTAATATTCGATTCTTCAGCTCAATGTAGTAATCAAATGCAATATGTATTGATGCAAGGGTTGATTTGTATATGCAGAACATTCAAGGGTTTATGTGGGATGAAGAGAAGGTGAACCAAGAGCTGAAGAGATACATGACGAAAGCCTTTTATAACATCAAGAGCTTGTGCCAGTCGCACGACTGCAACCTCCGGATGGGTGCGTTTACATTGGGTGTCAACCGTGTTGCTCGTGCTACTCTCCTCAGGGGTTGGGAAGCCTAACATTCTCTATCAATAAAGCTGCTCGAAAATTAAGCCTCTTTTTATTTCTGCTGACATGAGGCTCGGTTAATGCTTAGTTTCTGAGATACTACTATCTTCATTTGTTAGATTTTGTGTTGTGCAACCTTTGGAGCCGACTATGCATGTCAAATTGCAGAATTAAAATAAATTAGAAGGTCCTCTGGCCTTGTTTTACCAAAGCTATTGTTGTTCACGTTACATTTGAGTCCTTTGATTAATTTGAAGGTCTTCTGGCCTCTTCTGTTTGAAGCTTATTAACAAACCTGCAACAATTTAGACAAAAATGGAATTGTGATGTTGGGATCTTGGGTAGACACGGGTGCTATTTTAGTAGGTAAATTAACGTACCAATGTAATCAATTTTTCGTACGGGTATTGAAAAACGCAAGATTGATTATCAAAGAAAACATGAGATTTGTTTACGACATGAAATATTGTATGGGAGAACGAAAAGGAGTGCTCAGATGCGATCTATAGAACTCGATTCCCACGGATTGCTGTGATGATCATTTTAGGTTTTTTCTCTAATTATTTAGTGTATATATATATATATATATATATATATATATATATATATATATATATATATATTAAATCTTAGTAGATTAAATTCTTGGACAACCTTCTGACCTTAGAGAAACTCTCAATTTAATCTGAATTTAGCTTTCATCGGTAACTTTAATGACATATTTTAGCATTTAAGAAACATGTAATTCTGTCATCTATATACAATTTGAACATGTGAATCATGAATAACTAAATCTTAATTGGATTACTATGAATAATAGTAGAATACTAGTTTGATACTTAATTGAATTTCATTTATTTATTACATATTTCACTCGGATGAAAACTTAGTCAAAGACTCGAGCGCATACTGATACACATGTGAGCGAATTTAAATTTTCATAAATTTATTCAAATACTATCATATTAAAGTACAAGAAAATTATTTTATTCAACTCATATCGGTGGGCTGAAAACTTACACATTTACTTCTTCAAAGTAAATTTCTATGTTCTGACATCTTAAATATTCTTATCAAGTGTTTCCTCTTGAATTTACTTATAAGTTTTGAAAACATCATTTTAATATTATCAATCAATTCCACCAATTAAACTGATAATAAATAACTAATTAAGTAGATTCTTTAGAGTGTCACATGAAATATTAGTATTTTAAACAAATAATACTTTTCTCAATTATATCAAAAAAATACTTTAATCTTATGGTTAAAAATAAATTTAATAAAGTAATGGATAATCCCGAAACGATGTGAGACTTAGGTGTTCATATTCAAAGATTTTAGTCAAAACTTCACGGAGAGGGCATATACACCTGCAGTCTCAAACGTGTGTTTGGATTATTCAAAGATTCTTTTCAAATTTAACGGATTAGCCGGCGGCTCCTCTCCATTACCTCCTTCTCCTCCTTCATCCGCAAACCATTTTAGAACTTTTAATTTTTCCTAAAGTGGGCTTTTGCGATAGAGTTGAATGCACCAATGAAAGTCATAGAATTTTTATATCACACAATTTGTACTTTTTTATTTGATACACATTTATGCGGCTAATGATTTTGCAAGTGCAACATGTTACTTATTTTAGGCTTATAGGCTTATGACATACTGATAAATTTTTTATGTTTAATTAATTCGTTTGTCAATGAGTCGAACTTGCCATTTTAACATAAGAATTACTCACATCTTCGATGTAAAAAGATTCTCATACTTTAAAGCAAGGCAGTTTATTAGTATTAACATAAAATTAATTGGGTCGATTACTTATGAACAAATGAAACCTTAAAAAATCACTATTTACAAGAAAGAAAAACGCTTTCAAGACGCAACAAGCGCAGTGGCCTTACACGTGGGACAATTGTTCTTGAGTTTGAGCCACTTCTTGATGCACTGCGCGTGATATTCATGCCCACAATCAAGTCTCGCGATTCTCCCATTTTCTTTAAACAAATCGTCTTGACAAACAATACAAATTCCACCATCACCCACAACTGCATCGCGACTCCTACTTTTCATGTGCTTTGTGATCTGTTGAAGTTGTTAATCGATGGTGGAGATTAGAAGAAGAGGGAAGGAGATGATGGTTGAGAGAAGAAGATGTTCTGTTACGAGCGGTTATGAACGGTTACGCAATAAAGGAGAAGGGTTCGTGGCCGCTGGATCAAATCATGAGCTGGAAGATCTGATGCTTCATATTATACCTATTACTAATAAAAACGTGTTTTACGGTTTACGTTTATTAGACGGTTTATTAGTTGGTTTCTTTGCTTGTGCAAATAGATGCATATATATAGGCATCTTGTATCGAATAAGGCGAGTTTTCATTTTTCTACTTTGATCAATAAAGTTGGTTTCGATTTCTAGAGAGTTTCTTTTGTTCAAACCCTAGATCACGGAGAGTTCATCAAATCGAATCTCCGATCACAACATGGTATCAGAGCATGGTGAGATCACATCACACCGATTGGAATGTGCTGCTTGATGAGGAGTTAGCAGAAAGCGGTGCGAAGCGAAAACCGAAATAGGCGAGGACGAAGAAGGAATCAACGTGGACGAACAATACCGAATGAAGGAATCAACGATCTCGAAGGAATTTTTCGAGATCCGAACGAACAAATACCGAAATGGAGAGAGGAGAACGAATGCGAGGATCAATGATGTTTACTACTTGAGTCCACATGATCATCTCGGACTTAAGATCGTGAACGCCGTGTTCAACGGAAACAACTACTACGCTTGGAGTAGAGCAATCAAACGAGCACTCGTTTGGAAGAAACAAGCTTGGATTTATCGAAGGTAACATACATAAACCTGCGGAAAATCATGCTAGTTATAATTCCTGGATTCAAGTTGACTTCATGGTTACCTCATGGATTATGAATTGTATAGCGTCTGAATATTCGGGAATCCTTTTTGTTAATGGAGACATCTTATCGGTTGTGGAATGAGTTGAAGATTAGGTTTGACCAAAGTAATGGTGCAAAAATCTTCAAATTAAAAAAGGACCTCTCTGCCTTTATTCAAGGAAATCAACCTATCATGAAGTATTATAATTATCTTAATGTCATGTGGGATGAGTTTAGGCTACTGCAACCTAATACAGTCTGTACATGTGCTACTGCGGTGACTTGTGAGTGTGGAGCCATAGAGAATTTAAGGAACTGCAACGAAACAGATAAGCTGATGCGGTTCTATTGGGTTTAAATGAAACCTATGACACGGTTAGAAGTCAGATATTGCTCATTGAGCCTTTACCTACGGTCAGTAGAGCTTATGCCATGCTTCTTCAGGATGAAGAGCAGAGAAAGGTAACCTCAAAACTTGGTTATCCTCAGGAGCAGATGGCTATGAATGTGGGACAGGGTCATAAGGATGCAGATAATACAACTATAACTGCAATGAATGTGGGATATAGAGGGAATGGAGCTGGATCTAGGGAGAAAGGGAATGGTTTCAAACCTAGAATGACAAAGGAGGAGAGAAGGAAGTCGAAATGCAGCTTCTGTGACAGAATAGGGCATGAAAGAAGTGAATGTTTTAAGTTGAATGGAGTTCCTGATTGGTTTCAAAAACTCAAGGATCAAAGAGTGAAAGGACAGGTTAATTGTGCAGTACAGCAAGAAACTGCACAAACCTCAAATAGTGGAGAACAATCCAAGAGTCAGAATGTTGGAGAGCTTATTTCAAGTGTGGAAAGGGCCTTGAGTCAGCTAAAGGGATTAGGAAATGCTGGTAATGTGAACAATGTGGAGACATATACGCCGTTGGATGTAATAGAAAAGCACTACTCATTTAGTCTAGTTGATGCTCTGAAAAAGGAAAGGGTGTGGATAATGGACTCGGGTGCTAGCAGTCATATAAGTTGTAATAGAGACCTTATGCTGGAGGTTAGGAGACTGGAATCACCACAAGGAGTTTTTCTTCCTAATGGTGCAATGCAGACCATATTCGAGGTTGGTAAAGTAAAGTTGACAGAGGAATTAACATTGGATGAAGTATTGCTTGTACCAGAATTTACACACAACTTGATATCCACATATCAGTTGAGCAATGTTTTGCAGCTGAAATGTGTATTTTTCCCTACCTATTGCATGGTGCAGAAGTTAAGCAATGATCATGTTATAATCATTGGACAAGCACAAGGGAGATTATACATCATTGATCCAGAACACACTTTGGAGAGGATCAATCAGATTTCAAGAACTCAAGATGAATCCCTGATGGATTGGCATGTTCTACTTGGGCATGCATCGTATACTACACTTCAACATATTCCGGATCTCAAGAAGTTGTGTAAAGAAGACACCAGTTCTGCTATCAGTGCGTGTGAAATATGTCATAGAGCAAAGCAATGCAGGAATTCTTTTCCTACTTTGGAGCATAGAAAAACAGAGTTATTTGAGTTTATTCATGTGGACGTTTGGGGGCCGTACTGTGTTGAGAATATAGCTAATACATCATATATTCTAACCATTGTTGAAGATTCTAGCAGAAATACATGGACTTATCTCCTGCATTCAAAGAAGCAAGTGCACAGAGTATTGGAACACTACTTAAAGATGGTTGAAAATCAATACAGCAGGAAAGTTAAGAGGGTGAAAAGTGACAATGGATCTGAGTTTGTGAACTCGCAAGTGCAGGAATTATTCCAATCTCTTGGAATTGTGCATATTAAGTCCTGCGTATATACTCCACAACAGAATGGCACGGTGGAACGGAGGCATAGATCCCTTTTGGAGATAGCCAGGGCCTTAATGTTTCAAAGCTGCAGTCCAAAGCAATTCTGGCCATTTTCCATCCTTGCTGCAACATGGATACTAAATCGGTTGCCAAGTAGAATACTTGGTTGGAATCCTCCTTACTCTGTTTTAACAAATTCAGTTGTTGATTTAAGTATGCTTAAACCTTTTGGATGTTTGGTTTATGCAGCCAATACTAATCCACACAAGCGCAAGTTTGATGATAGAGGATCCAAATGTGTTATGTTGGGAATTGCAGCTGAGCACAAAGGTTACACTCTCTTTGATCTTAATAACAAGGAGGTTATTATATCAAGGGATGTGAAATTCTTTCCTCATATCTTTCCTTTCTCTACCACAGAGTCTAACCATTTAGGTGAAGGAGATTCTGTCTCCCCCACTGATATTGTCCCTGAGGATGTTCCAATGGCTTCAGTTGAATCTGATACTGAGACTCTGCATGATGATGCAGTTTTGGATGAAATCACATATGGCACCAACACTGAGATGGTTATTGAAGAAATATCAAGACCCAAGAGATCAGTTAAAGCTCCCTCTTGGCTTAATGATTTTGTTAGTCAGTTTGAATTAATTTTGCCACAGCGGCAGATTGTTCATGGATTTACACCCCCTACCTTTCCTTTTATCCATCCCTCGGTGTTTACTCCAAAATATACATGTTTCTTGTCTAAAATCACAAATTTGCAGGAGCCTCACACATACAAGGAGGCCAGCAAACTCAAAGAGTGGAATTCTGCAATGAAAACAGAATTGGATGCTCTGGAAAACAATGGGACTTGGGAATTGGTTAGTCTTCCACCAGGTAAGCATGCTATTGGATCCAAATGGGTATATAAGACCAAACTGAAGGCTGATGGGTCGGTGGAGAGATTCAAGGCAAGATTGGTTGCCAAAGGATACAAACAAGAGTACGGGATTGATTATGAGGAAGTTTTTTCGCCGGTGGCAAAGCATGTTACCATTAGACTTTTAATTGCATTGGCAGCTTCTAATAAATGGCATTTGCATCAGATAGATATTAACAATGCCTTCCTTCATGGCATTCTTACAGACGAGATTTATATGCTGCCCCCTGAAGGCTACAATAAAGCTTCATCTGGACAGGTGTGCAGATTGGTGAAGAGCCTTTATGGCCTTAAACAAGCATCCAGAGAATGGAACTCTGAATTATGTAAGGCTCTTCTATCTTATGGCTTTATTCAGTGTCCTCATGACCACTGTTTATTTACCATGGGGGTTAATGACACGTTTTTAGCTCTATTGGTTTATGTTGATGACATTTTGCTTGTGGGGCCTGATTTGGATTTGATTTCTGATTTAAAAGTTTATCTGCACAAGCGTTTTTCCATTAAAGACTTGGGAGTGGCTAGATACTTTTTGGGTATGGAATTAGCAAGAGGAGATCAAGGCATTTATCTAAATCAGAGAAAGTATGTCTTAGATGTTGTCGATAGCGCAGGCCTTCTTGGTTGCCATTCAGTTTCAACTCCTTTTCCTCAAGGTGTTGATTTGTCTGATCCTTTATCTCCTCTCCTCACTGAACCAGATAGGTACAGACGACTTGTAGGACAACTCCTTTACCTTAATCTCACTAGACCAGATCTTACATATGTGACTCAACAATTGAGTCAGTTCATTTCTTCACCTCGTGAGAACCACTGGAATGCTGCCTTACATGTTCTTAAGTATTTGAAAGGATGCCCTTCCATGGGTTTGTTTTTCTCTGCTAATGATTCTGCTGGTGTAGTGAAGGCTTATGCGGATGCAGATTGGGGTAGCTGTCCAACTACTCGCAAATCCCTTACTGGTTTTTGTGTTTTCTTAGGGTCATCATTGATCTCATGGCGTTGCAAGAAACAAGGGACTGTCTCAGCCTCAACAGCTGAGGCTGAATATAGAGCTTTGGGCTCTACTGTCAGGGAACTTTTATGGATCTCTTATCTGCTGAAGGAACTTCGAGTGAACATTTCTACTCCTATCCCGCTGCATTGTGACAATGCTGCGGCAATCCATATCACTAAAAATCAAGTGTTCCATGAAAGGACCAAACACCTGGAGCTGGATTGTCATATAGTACGAGATCGATATAAGGACGGGCTCATCGTTCCCACTGCTATCCACACCTCTCGCGGCTTCTTTGATGTCTTTACTAAGTTTCTTGCAGGACCTCGCTTTCGTCTCTTACTCTCCAAGATGGGGCTTGTGGATCTCCACTGCCTCCATCTTGCGGGGGGGTGTTGAAGTTGTTAATCGATGGTGGAGATTAGAAGAAGAGGGAAGGAGATGATGGTTGAGAGAAGAAGATGTTCTGTTACGAGCGGTTATGAATGGTTACGCAATAAAGGAGAAGGGTTCGTGGCCGCTGGATCAAATCATGAGCTGGAAGATCCGATGCTTCATATTATACCTATTACTAATAAAAACGTGTTTTACGGTTTACGTTTATTAGACGGTTTATTAGTTGGTTTCTTTGCTTGTGCAAATAGATGCATATATATAGGCATCTTGTATCGAATAAGGCAGTTTTCATTTTTCTACTTTGATCAATAAAGTTGGTTTCGATTTCTAGAGAGTTTCTTTTGTTCAAACCCTAGATCACGGAGAGTTCATCAAATCTGAATCTCCGATCACAACATGATCGCTTCTTCCGGCAGCCCCTCGTTTCGATCCAGCCGCGAACCGAATACCAGTGTCTCAGCAACGCCATACAAGCAATTACGCTCTTGGTTTCGATCCCACGAGTCGAATATCATCAACCCATCAACGCCATAGAAGCGATCAACATGTGAAAATAGTTCCAACGAATCTGATCTTGACGGTCCATGATGGCTAATGCAGAGAGTCTTGAACGAGAGAAGTTGTATTTTGGAAGTGTAGCACTTTGTAAGATAAGATAATAACAGGGATTATTGCACTTATTATATAGGTTTTTAAATTACTACTTTTATGTAAAGTCTCCGAGGACATCTGGGAATTATTGCCTTAATGTAACTTGCTGTTTTTATTACTTTCCTTACGGAAAGTCTCTAAGAATATAATCGGACTTGCTCCTAAAGATGTCAAAATTGATACAAAATGGTCCTGACTTACCCGCAATTTGAACGGGATTGAGCTCATAATTTAGAAGCCCAAAACAAAACGGATTTATATTACCTAGTCCGATAACCTGATAGACTGATTGGGATTTGAACCAAAAATGTCCATGTGTTATGGGCTAAACTTATTTTATAATTTTATAAATAACAAAATAATTATGTAGTACAATAGTACAATGTTATTGATAAATTTAACAGGGTGTTAATTTAATCTATGATAGCATAGTATTTATTTTAATTATTTAATTAAAAATTATTAGGTTTAATAATAAATTATTACAAATTAAAAATAAATAATTTAGTTTGTGGATGGGTTTGGTCCGATAACCATTGGCCAACAAAGGGTTGGGTTGGACTACAATTTTGATAGCCCATTTAATTTATGAGCTAAGCCATCCCAACCCAAATTTATGCAACAGCCCGCTGAGTTGGTCCGATCCAAAAACTTCGACACAGTTACATGTTCCTTAATGTAACTGCCTTATTTGTTATTAAAATTATCAAAATAATGCAAATATAGCAGCCTTAGAAAAATTATTTCCTAAATAAACACTACCAATTGCGAATAATATTTATGAAACTAATCTCTCTTTTTCTTTGATACATTCCTTTGCCATATAAACTGCCACTGTGCCACTAGGTTGCCCATATAGATTCCTATTTATTTTTATTTATTTATTTTTTGTATTTGGTTTTTCGTTTTGCAATGAAATTGAGTAGTCTTATACTATTTGGGATGAGCTAATAATGCAAACAGAAAAAAAGCTCATGCCATCTTATATCCATAAATTCAGTTTTTTACCAACTTCTTTTTGTTCATTGTTTTTCAAAGCCTCTCGGTCAGCATAGGTTGCTTGTGTTTTTTCTTTATATATGAAAATTAAAAAAGTTGTTTGTTGTATATAAATAATACTCCCTCCGTTCCATTCCACATGTCTGGTTTCTTTTGGGCACGGAGATTAAGAAGAGTGGGTGATTGTGTGTAGATGAGTAGGTGATTGTGTATAAAGAGGTAGGTCCCATAAAGAAAAAATGATAGGTTGTGTAATGATTATTTTTCTTTTTTGAAAACAAGACAAGTCGAGTGAGACAATCCAAAAAGGAAAACAAGACAAGTCAAGCGGGACAGAGAGAGTATAAAGTAGTAGAATCTACTAGAATATATTTAAATAATATTTTAAGTTAATAATTGAAAATGAATCAATGAATTGGAACAACCAAAAAAGACAAACTAAATTACTTTACATTTTTATTATATATTTAAGGATTAAACTTATTTTTATTACTCTATGCATTTAGTTAAATTATTAGTTTAGTTTATTGGCTAAAGTCGAGATAATAATACATTAATATTTGATCAAAAATATTATTTTATCGAACATTACTTCTTTAAAATTTAACGGTAGATATTCCACTTTTATATGCTAGACTTTCTCTTAGATGTTTTCGGATAGATTTTGAATAGACTTGTTCTGACTAGGTTCAATGAATGTACCTTAAAGCCTATATATCTCCATGCTTTCTTTATCAAATAAAAACTACTCCTTTCATCCATTATATTTATTCAATATTTTTTTCCGGCCATCTCATTTGTCCAGTTTCTAAATAAGAAAATATGTTCTATAACTTGATTATTTCAAATCAACTTTAAACCATTAAATAATTATGTAGGTCTCACATTTTTACCATACAAATCAATTCTAAACAATGTATTAATTATATGGGTCCTACACTATTATTATATAAAATTAGTCAGCTTAAATAACTGCGTCGAAAAGAAAATGGATAAGTGAGGTGAGACGGAGTAAGTATTTTTTTTTTCTTAAATTCTTTAATTTGTACTTTCTATGTCCCAAAATTCTTATCAACTTTCTTTTCGGCGCGAATTTTAAGATAGTAGTTAATTGTATGTAAAATTATATAAAGTTGTGGGTCCCACAAAAAAAGTTGTATGTACAGTTAAACCTCGATAAAGTAATAACCTTGCGATCGAAAAAAAATATTCATTTAACGAGGTTATTAGTTTATCGAACATCATTTTAGTGCATTGACCCATGTGGGGGACCGAAAGAAATTATTATCTTAGTGAGGTTACTACTTTATCGAATATTACTTTATCGAGGTTTAACTGTAATAATATACTCCCTCCGTCCCAATTTAAATGTCCCCTTGCCTTTTTGCTGGGGATTAAGGAGAGTTGGTGGATGTGAGTAGAGATTTAAAAAGGTGTGGGTCCTACAAAAAATTTGTGTGTTAAAATTTGCCAAAAAGGGAAAGTGGACATTTAAATTGGGACACCCAAAAATGGTATAAGGGACATTTAAATTGGGACGGAGGGAGTACTAAAAAGGAAAAGTGGACAATCATTTTAGAACGAACAGAAAAGATATAGTGGACAAGAAATTTGGGACGGAAGAAGTATATTTAATTCTTATATATGTTCTCACTATATTTATTATTGTAAGTAAAATTAATTGTTCTAAGAAGCGAATCTTAGAAATATACACATTGTTGATATTAGAGAATTTATAAAAGATAGTAGTATTTGTTAAGCATGATCATAACAAATAATACTTTTTTTTAAAAAAAAAAATTGAACATTTTTCCTAGACAAATGACACTTTTTTCAAAAAAAGTAACACCTCTTCAAAACAATTGATACTCAACAAATGACAATTTCATCAGTAATGATAGAAGGGGTACAAAACGAAAATGATATTTTTGTTTGAAATAAATGATACTCAACAAATGACACTTTTGTTCAAAACAAGATAGTTTTGTTTACGACAAATGTGTTGGAATTTTTTATACTTGAAACAACTTTTATGCTTGTATACAATGTTATTCATATCCGCTATTTGTTTTCCTATATTATTATTTATATTTGCACATGCTAAGTCCTATTATCTGTATAATAGTTAGATTATGTAGTGTGTTGTAGATCACATAAGACTACACAATTGGTTGAACTAATATGATATAAATAGATATCACAGTTGAGACAACTTTATGACTAGTTGTCGGTTTAAGCTGCAGTTTAGATAAGATGTAGTTTGTTTTGACTATTTGTCTATTATGGTACACTTAAGGTAGTGTGTTGGTCCGGAGACGAAAAGTCAGGTGTAGAGGGGGGGGGGGGTGAATACACCTGAGCTCTGTTTCTTTTTCTCAGTGAAGGTCAACTGAAGCTGATGTTTGCAAATCGATGAACATGCGCAAGTAAGCCTTCGATCACTGGGGTCAAAGTGAGTCAGCTTCTGAGCTCTTCTACTGACTGATGTCAGTATTACGAAACTCAGTCGGAGACTATAGTGCGGATAAGTGTTAGGCCCGGAGTCGTCTCTTTTGAAAACGTGTTTTCGCAATGTAAAGTCTTTTGGCTGTGCGCTTTTTAAGATACGTTTTATGCAAGCTGATGATTTAAAACAGGGTTAAATGCAATGCGATAAAACAGTAAATAACACAAGCGATTTTTAATGTGGTTCGGATAACATATCCTACGTCCACGGTCCTGAACTCAACAGGAGAAACTTGTTGATTAATCTGAGCAAGTCTCAGCAAGGAAACTGTACGCAGGACAGATCCTTCTAAGTTATAGTCCTTAGCGACTTTTACAATCCAAACCTAAGTTTAGAAGGGAGGGAATATTCTCCAACTGAGAAGGAGTTCTTACAACAAGAACGATTCACTAAATGTGAACTCCTTCGAATCTAAGCTATGAATCTGGCAATGAGCTTAGTTTAGAGAAGAAAGGGATCAAAGAGCTCTAGAGAGATGAACTACAAGAAGTGTTCTATGAAAACTAGTTCGTCTCTGGATAAGCTTGAAGGTTCTAGAGCGTTGTGAGCTTGAATGCTTTCCCTTGATTTCGCGTATATTCCTCTGTTCCTCTCTGTTCCTCTGTTCCGAAATCTTCAAATCCTTCTCTATTTATAGCTGTGAGTTGTGGCATATGTCCGTTGGAGACGACGATGCCACGTATCACAAGCCTCCAAAGAAAACGGCCATAAATTCGAACTAGTTGCAGCAGGGCAGTTAATCACTGTTCATGAGAGCAGCTTTACTGTAGAGTAGGTAAGCGTTGTCGGCTTCTCATTGGTCGAGGTTTGTAGTTGGTGAGAGTGTCAGAGTTGACCGTTCAAACAACCTCGTATGTCTTCTGCTGAACTATTCGAAAAGACTTCAGGTGCAGGGTCGCTTTACGTCGGGTACAGATGGGCGAATACGTCTCTGTCTTCTTCGGTGAGTCGTCCGACCGATGAAGTGAGCTTCGATAGTCGGTTGGTCGACTCGCGAAGGTATTGTGCTTGCATAGGTTCTTCCGCTGATGACCATCAGCTGATAATGTCTTCTACTGAGATCGGGTAAGCTGATGCGCTGTCTCCAGCTGAGGTTTAGCATTCAGCTTCTAACGAAGAACGCAAGCGATTACACTGATGACATGGGGTTCTGAAAAGTATCTTCAGCAGAAGATCAGTCCAACAACTACCCCGTACAGGACTTAGACAAAAACAATAAACGAAACATCAAGTCTAACCTATACATCAGCTAATCCTATCGACACACTAATCTACTGATATCAGCTCGGTTTTGGGATCTTCAATTCCATAGTACTACTATGATTTCCCCCAATTTCTTTTAACCCTAGAATAGCTGAGTATCAATCTACTGACTCATATCCAACAATTTCCCCCTAATTGATGATGCTAAAACCTCTATGCTCTAACATCTATTAAAGATACTGTCCTACTGACAACAATTTCCCCCTTAAAGCATCTGAGGAAAAACTGATAATAGTAAATGATCTTCAGCAGGTGAGAGAAAGGCAAGATCAGAGAAACTGATGTGAGTGTGTGTCAGATCACTTGGTGATCAGTCGTGAAAACATAACACTAAAAAGCTTAAAGACAATGAGCGATTGTCTAGCAAGCGATAGGAACTCTTAAATATAGATCGTCAAAGTACAGGTTCCTATGCTATTACAAAGAATTATCAAAAACAAAGAGGAGAAATCACTGCGTCGTCGTCCGAAGCTCCGAGTCTTCTTCTTGAAATCCACCGAGCGATCACGTGGAGGGTCCAGCAAGAAAATTTATAAATCCTATTGCGCAAAACCCGGATTTCCTCTTGATCTTCCGGGTCTATGTGGATGTAACTCATGCTGATAGGCTGCATTCGATTTCTTCTTCGATAGACTTTGTGATGATAATGCCTTTAGCAGTCATGGGAGGAGGATATCTTCTGAATGCAGGTGCTTTCACGGGAATGTTCAGTTCTTTCATGATAGGCAGCAACCGTTCTCCGAGTTCTGGAAAGACTTCATTAAAACACTCTTCGAACAGTTGATCGGCCGGAATGTCTTTCGGATAGAAGTCCCATACATACGAGATTTTTAACAAACATTTCTTTGAGAGTCTCCCATTGATCATTCAGATCGGCAGGTACCCATTTGTCCACATGAGGTGCAGGAATCAGCTTCATACGAGGAGTTCTTATAGTAGTCCTCCTGTTCCTCGATCCTCCGGGTATCCGTTTTCTCGGATCGGCCGTCTTATCGATAGGCTTTTCATTCTTGCCAGTCGGCCCATCCTTTTCTTCTCACGGAGAGCGGGCTGCTCTAGTGTCTCCTCGTCCGAGACTCGGTCCTTGCAGCCGTCGCTTCCCGTGTCGCTTGATCTTACGCTATCCGCTCAGTGTAAGAGTAGATATGGGAATACTACGAGCAAGTAGCTTTGATTTCGGTCGGAAGAGCCTTAGCAAAATCTTCTTGGGCTTTCTTCTTTTGCTCTTCGATCGTATTAATGACCTTTCTCTTTCCTTTGCCCCCGACGGCTTTGCCCTTAGGCTTTTTCTTTGCTTCACCGCTCTCCTCTAGCCGACGCTCCCGGTCCAAACTTGTCTTGCGGCTCTTGGGCTATTCTCGAGGTCGAATGCCTCTTGCTCCGCTTTTGATTTAAACTTCTTGACCGGGGAGGAAGGAGTAGTGGATTCGATAGCGATTTCCTTCCCCGACCTCTGCGGCAAACTGTTGAGACTCTTCTTCTTCATTGGTTCTTCAAGGAATTGAGCGATTTCGTCTATGTGTGCAGTGAAGAGAAGATGGGGGTGGCTTGAAGTGGGAAATCAAGGAGAAGGACCTCGATAGATGTACCTTTCGAGTAGATGGTCCCGCCTCCGAGCTGTTCCCCCCGAATCTTTGCGGTCGAGGGCTCTGCTGGCGAGGAGGGTCTCGCCTCCCGAGCCTCGTCCCTCAAGGATCCGGACGTCACCGTATCCGTATCGGGTTCATCTTTCACAATATCTTCCCCCTTTTTGGCATCGGCAATATTTGCCGGGGAGGTGCGGATAGCTTTTACGTCCCGCTCCGTGATTGTGCACAAAATCTTTGATCTTGGTAATCGTGTTATCAAAATCAGCGACCAAGTTGCGTAGTTTTCCCGAGTATTTCTCCCGATCGGCCTCTAGATTTCTTCAATCGAGCGGCCGACTCTCGATGGAGTTTCGGCAAGAGCTTGATCATTTGATTCTCGTTATTTCGTTCGAATGGCTTTTAAGGCCTCACTGTTGCTTGATGGCTGTTTGAAGAGAAACGGTTGCTATCTTGTTTCTCTCATCTATGAAGCCTTGAACTATTTTCATGGCCTGAGTCAGCTGCTCTGAGAAAGTTTTATGCTGAGCGGCAAGCGCGCCGACTCGTGTCTTTGTTAAATCGGCCTTTTGAGCACTTAGGGCCTGCTCAACTATCTCCTTGAAATCTGGCTGAGAAGCCTCTTTAGGAATTGAGATGTCGGCGGCCAACTTACTTAGAGCTTCGTTCTGAGCCTTAGTGTACTTCTCCCATTTGACATGAACATCTTTTGCTAGGAGTTGATTTTTCTCACCTTGGCGTTTGATAACCCTGTTGACAGAACGTGAGGACACGGAACCGATGGGTTGTATCTGATAAGAGCTGGTTCCGAACCTCTGCTTAGAGAACGAGATCAACTGCTCCCTACTGTACTTCGGAGCAGTTGTAGCCTCACCGGATGTTACTATGGGTGGTGTTGGGCTCTTCTCTTGGGGAGTTTGTCCCTCTGCAGATTCTCCCTGGTCTGCTTCCTTGGGTTTGCCATCCATCTCCTCATCTTGATCATCATTATCACCTTTATCAGAAGGTGGAGATGGGGGCGGAGTCAGTTTCGGTCCGGAGCTCTCAAGCTCGGTAAATAGAGCATTGCGGCTCTCAAATCTTCGAAGGATGCCACATCGGTGGCTCTCCGAATCCAATCTTGGCTTGGAGCTCTTGCTCCTCCGTCGCAGCTCATCCGGTGACTGCGGGATTTGGCAAAGTCAATAAGAATGTCCCAAAGCAGAAACCTTAAGAGCATCCGAGCTCTTGTCCTTCTTGCTATTTCAACCAGATCTGCGTGCTCGGCAATTTCCGGTATCTCATGCTTGAATCTCAGTGCAGACGCAATGACGAGTGGTGTCAGTTGTTGTCCACTCAGTAGCAGTCTCTACAGTCGGTTCCCTATCTTCCGACTCGGTCTCTTCTGAGCTGATCACTTGGACCTTGTCCTTGATCGTAGCTCCTTCTATTCCAGTATCGGAGTCCAAGGGTGGCTCTTCTTGAGGTGGAGGAGGAGTTGGCTCTACAACTGTCAGTGGCTGAGCCACAGTGACCTCAGCAGGTCGTGGCTTATTTAGCCTCCTCCTCTTGGGAATTTCAACGTGAGCGGGCAAGGCAGGAGCTACTCTCTTCGGCTCCGGCGGCCCTTTGCCGATTGACTTCTCCGTTGCTGCTTTAGTTTGGAATTTTATCAGCTTGGTGTCGAACAACTTGGAGTCCTCAAATGCTGAGTTCCTTTGAACCACGCTTTCTATTAGCACCGACATCTTCGTGCCGAATAGAAGCTTGCCTGTACTGGCCATCCGCCTCTCACCAGCAGGCAAAGTCGTGAACTTCGTGATCCGGGCTTTCACCGAGTAGTATAATAATCCGCCCAGTTCACTTGTACCCCATCATCGATAGCCATCATGAGTTGTATCCTCGGCTTAGAAAGCTGATCGTACGATCCAGCTGAGCTCGTCAGGATGTGGGATACCACATTCGCTAAACCTCTCTTACCGAGGTAGCAACAGATTCCTCGGCGCAGCCTTGAATACAAGGTCGGCTGCGTCCACAGAATTTCTTCACGTAGTTATTTATCTCCCTCTCCTTATAACCAATGGGAGAAATACCAGCTGAAGGGAGGTTGAAGGCGAGGACCAAAGCCTCTGATATATTAAAAGAATGCGTAGTCTCCCTCCACTTGTTCGGGGCCACTTCCCGACTGTATCCAAAGGATGCCTCTTCTCCTCCTGAGGCTAATGATTTCCAATTGAAATAAGCCTCCATAACTTGTCTCGGCAGATGAGCACGGGGGTGCTTCGTTACGAGCGTAGCTAGCCCTGACTTCTCAAGGGCATCAAACACCGGCTCCAAATATGAAAGGTCCACCTGCCGGAAGGCCATCGTTGGCTCAAACTGAGTCCGAACGGTCATGATCTCAACCATCTTCTCAGGAGTCTGTACTATCGCCATCGAAATCTGCAAAACAAATTGTTAGCACTTGAAAATAGAGTAAGTTAGTAACTATCAGCGGATAGTAATACATTACCGTGAAATAGAGCTTGAAAGGAGATATAGCAATGCAGTTTGAATGTGGATGTAAGGAAGATAACTGAATCGCTAAGAAAAATCTCTAAGATATGAGAATGGCGAAAAGTGAGGAGTAATCGAAGTTGAAAAGATTTTGTATTAGTTGATTTGATCTTCAGTTTGAATCCTATGGTTCAAATTTAATCTTTTAAAATCGATGGACGTCTAAGATTGAATGATATAGAGGGTATGATTACTTAGCCGCCAATACTATAGATATACGTAATAAAGGTAAGTGAGAAGACATGCATTAAATGCGCGACAGAGAGCATTAATTACACAGGCGAAGGGTCCTGCTGACCGTCCCTTAAACCTTAAACATAATAAATGGTAAGAAATAAATGCTCCTTAACAACTGAATGTAAGCGACTGATGCATTAAATGCGGCATGCTTCTGAACAATTTAAGTAACGATACTACGCAAACCTCTTCAGCTGAACTTATTAGCTGGTTACCATCATTTATCGGGAGGATGGTTGTCGTGATGACCATGTTCCCCCTTCTTTGTGTACGGATGTGCATCTCCCAACCGAGTCACCGTACTAAGTTTTCCGACTTGTCGTGCTGATTCCATACCGATACCAATTGTTGCTAAGTATATCATTATCGTAGTTGGCTTCTACCGACTTGTCTCGGTAGGATCTAGCGAGACCTAGCTCAACCGATAGTTCTCCGAACTTTGTTCTCGGCTAGTGGTTTGGTCGGTATGTACGCCCTTTACTTATCGGTATGGATTTTCTCCATTCCGATGTCCTTCTTCTCGACATGGTCTCTCGATGAAGTGATGTCGAATATCCACGTGCTTGCATCTCGTATGCGGGACGGGGTCCGAGTTATAGCTATTGCACCTGGGGGAGTTACGGTAGATGGGCACTTCATCCCGAGTTATACCATAATCTCTCAATTGTTGTCGAAGCCAAAGGATGCGGGCACAAAGAACTTCCTCGCAGCCATGTACTCGGCTTCGGTAGTGGACGTAGCTACCGAGTGCTTGTTTCTTTGAGAACCATGATATCGACTTGCTTTGCCTAGGAACCGACATGTTCCGGAAGTTGATTTTCGATCTATCCCGCATCCCGCATAATCGGCATCGAATAGCTCGTTAGTATTAAGTTATCATCGCGAGGATACCATAACCCAAAGATCGTGTGTTCCTCTTAGATATCGCAGAATCTTCTTCGCCGAGTCTAGATGACTTCGCTTGGGATTCGCTCGAAATCTTGCGCATACACCTACAAAGATAAGTTATGTCAGTCGGCTAGCCTGTTAAATAAAGTAAAGAACCAATAATAGCTCTATAATCAGTAGAGTTAACAGAAGCTCCCTCATTGTCTAGATCGATTTTAAAGTTTGTGTTCATGGGGATCTTGACTGGCTTGCTGGAATCACAGCCGAATCTTTTGAGAAGATCTCGAGTGTATTTGGCCTGATTGATGAAAATTCCTTCAGCTGATTGCTTTACTTGAAATCCAAGGAAATAATTCATCTCTCCCATCATAGACATCTCGAATTTCTCCTTCATCATTTTCTCAAACTGCTGACATATGACTTCGTTTCTGCAGCCGAAAATGATGTCGTCCACGTAGATTTGCACCAGTAGAATGTCATCTTCTGACTTTATGCTGAATAGAGTGCGATCTACTGTCCCCTTCGAAAATCTTTTACGAAGTAGAAAGTCCGATAGGGTATCATACCAAGCCCCCGGGTGCTTGTTTTAACCCATACAGAGCTTTCCTAAGTCTGTACACCTGATGTCCCTGCTGAAAGCCAGGTGGTTGTTCAACGTAGACTTCTTCCTTCAGTACGCCGTTCAGAAAAGCTGACTTCACATCCATCTGATATACTTTAAAACCTTGATGTGTTGCATATGCTAGGAAAAGACGAATGGCTTCCAATCTGGCGATTGGAGCGAATGTTTCATCAAAGTCAATTCCTTCAGCTTGACTGTAACCTTTTGCAACTAGTCGAGCTTTATTTCTGACAATGACGTTGTTTTCATCTCGCTTGTTCTTGAAGACCCACTTTGTTCCGATCACGTGCTGATGTCTAGGTCTGTCAACAAGCTCCCATACTTCATTTCGCACGAATTGGTTCAGCTCTTCTTGCATGGCTATGACCCAGTCAGCATCTTTAAGTGCATCCTCTATCGATTGAGGTTCATCTGTAGACAGAAAACAAGAGTAAAGTGAGCTTTCGCCTTGACTTAATCTTGATCTTGTCCTTATAGTAGCTGACGGATCTCCAATGATTAGATCTGAAGAATGAGCATCGAGCCACGAGCGTCTGAGTCGGGCTTCTTCTTCTGATACTACTTCTGCACAGTCAGTAGGAGTATTAGGCATTTCATGAGTACTTGTTACGTGATCAAGCAATTCAAGAAGAAGAAGATTAGGATCTACTGAGTTTCCAGGTTCAGGGGCATTTAGCTCAGGAACATTTAACGTTCCCCCTGAGTTTATATTCTCAGTAGAGGTCTCAGTTACCACGGGGGCTTCCTCATCGACCGTTGTTACCTGTTGTTGATTCTGTTCTGGAGAATCAACTAGGTCAGCTACATTGCTTGTTGACTGAGTCTGAATTTCATCAGCGTCTGACTCATCATCCCAACAGTGCTGGATCTTCTCAGCTTTATCAATCAGTCCGAGATCCTGTAGCTTGCTGCTGACATCTTCAGTGTTTGGCTCAGTATCTTTCCTGTCCTCAGTAACAAACTCATCAAAAACAACATGAGGGCTTTCCTCCACGCAAAGAGTCCGATAGTTAAAGACTCTGAATGCTTTGCTGACCCGAGAGTATCTTAAGAATACTCCTTGATCAGATTTGCTGTCAAAGACTTTCAACTGATCTTTCCCTTTATTGTGGATAAAGCAAGAACAGCCAAAAATATGGAAATGAGAAATAGAAGGAATTCTCCCTTTCCACAGTTCGTAAGGCGTCTTCATGTGTTGCATTGTAAGCAGTGAGCCGTTCTGAGTGTAGCAGTGCCGTGTCGGAGCATCTGCCCAAAACTTTGAGGGTAGTCCAGAGTCTGCTAGGAGCGTTCTTGCTGCTTCTTTGAGTGTTCTGTTCTTTCGTTCAGCAAGTCCGTTCTGCTGAGGGGTGCGTGCAGCTGATGTCTCGTGCTGAATTCCCTCTTTATCGCAGTACTTTTTAACTACTGAGTTTAGAAACTCTGTTCCTCTGTCTGAGCGTATCCTCTGTATCTTGATGTCCTTTTCCACACTGAGCTTTTTCAGTAGATTAGGCAGCTCAGTCTGAACATCAGACTTATTGGCGATGAAGATGACCCAAGTATATCTCGAGTAGTCGTCTATGACGACTAGGGCATACTTCTTGCCTCTTATAGTCACTGGAGAGACTGGCCCGAAAAGATCCATGTGGAGCAGCTGAAGGATTCCATCAGTGGAAGGTGAAGGAATAGGTTGATTGCTCTTCTTTGTCTGCTTTCCCTTCAGGCATGCTTCACAATTTCTATCTTTGATAAAAGATTCCTTGGGCAGTCCTCTGACTTTAGAGTTCTTTGCGAGCTTGTTCATAGTCTTGAAGTTCAGGTGGCTGAGTCTCTTGTGCCATAGCCAGCCTTCACAATTTCTATCTTTGATAAAAGATTCCATAAGTTGACTGGATATTAATTAATTAATTAATGGGTTTGGTGTTTGAAGTTTATTAAGGCTTGGTGTATATAATAATGTATTACGTTATTATTATGATTACAAAGTTTTATTACCCACAAAACACAGACACACGGTGAGAAACATGAGCGCAAGATAGAGAGAGAGGCGTGATTTTTCAATGCTTCTCCAGTTCTTCATCCATCCGAAGGGAAAGCAGTCATTGGGACACAAATCAGAAGATCCTATATGCGAGCAACAATCAAAGCGCTACTCAAGGACGCAGGTATCGAATTCCTTAATCCTTCAAAATGTCACTCTCATCCTTGAGAAAAAAATTAGAAAAAAGGGTGGGTCGAGGATCTTGGGGCAACCCTGTTGTGTTGAACCGGTTGCACACAAGTTTTTGTGTAGTAAATATTCCATATAATCACATATTTCTTAAACTTTACTTTTCTGCATCATAGCCTTAATTTTTTGACAATATTACATTTCTTGACAACTTACTTTTTTACGGAGATAGATCTATTTAGATTGTCCATGATAAGGATAAGGAGAATGGCAACTCAAGAAATGTTTAGGGGCGTCCTATGACACCTTGACTAGTTGCCACGTTTGTAATGAGAATATATAGACCAATATATTGAAAAAGGAAAGACAATATAGGGAGGAATCCACACACCATGGTATTGTGTATGGAGATGTAATTTCTAGGCCTAATAGATTAAGAGTATCTCAATTCAATTAGATTTAGATATAATATAATGTATATACACTTTCAACATGAGAAGTAGTAACTATAATTTACTTTTCTTGTTTAATTTTTTTTATAAGATGTTATTAGTTGTTTGATGACTGATATATGATGAATTTCTTGCCCTAATAGAAGATATGATTATCACCCAAATGAATGTGGTAACTGAAAACACTAGTACATAAAACAAACAACTAATGTAGGTACATATACTTACTCATGCATAATAAAATACATATATTTGCATATATTTTGCATGTGTGTTATTTGGTAGGAATCCATATTTATGTAGAACTAAGAACATATACATGATCCATATATTTTTTATGCATAAAATCCTTTAATTTTACACTTTTACCCTTCTGCATAAAAATAGACAAATTGACATGGAAAGTCCCTAAACTTTAAGGGTTTTGGATGAACTAGTTCTTGTTTGAAAATAATAAATGTTTTGAATGATCAAAAATCCCTTACTTGTTTTTAACTCAATCTCAACATATATAGACAGACTGATTATTTTCAAACTAGGATAGTTTCAGGTTGTCTTAGAAGCAAAAACTAAGTCAGGCTTAGTTAAGCTGAATGTTGGCATATGATTTTAATAATAAGGTTTTGATTTAGATCTCAAAACCCTGACTGAAGGTGAACCAATGTCAGTTGTATAGATCCAGGATTTAGCTTTTAGTTGTGTAGTTGTTGCGACTTGTGTTGCAATCATAATATATTTAGATCCTAAAGAAGTTCAGATCATGATTGAAGGAAGAAGAGTCACTGATCAAGCCTCACGGAAGAACTCACGTTGACTGAATCTATCATCCCAGGAACATAACTGACCATCCACGACTTACGATTATACTGATCTGTATAACGGTCGACTCAACGTTCCTGACACATCTAATGTAGTACGAGGTACTTACACCAAAGTTTGATTTGGAGTCAACGACCATATATCATCTTGCAAATAAGATCAAGACACGTGGACAAGAACACTGTTTGAGGAACAATCTTTCAAACTGTTGTTGTTGAAGGCAGACGGAGGTTGTAGTTTTAATTCAAAATCGAATCATTGCCTCAACCTTATCCCACCTACTCTAGTAGATCTCTCTCGAATGGATCTCACTTGTTAGAGAACACCAACCCAAAATCGAATCATTGCCTCAACCAAAGTAGGAGTTATCTCTGAACCACTATAAATCTCGTGTGCTTACTATTTTATTTATTTCATTTCTTCTGTCAGTAACCAACTTAACGCCTTTTAAAACCACACTTTTACTATCACACGATAAAGAATTTTTCAATGAGAAAAGGGCTCACACATTTCTGCATACAAACTCTCTTATTATCAAACGGTTTTAAGAAAATTTTATATAGGTGTATTCCCCCCCTCCCCCTCCCCTCCCACCCCCACCCCCACCCCCACTCTCACTCCCACCCCAACCATTTATGATACTATGCAATTTGTACGACCAAAGGTCCATACAATATGCATGGGATTGGTTGCGTCAATGGGATCTTTTATTCTGGTTGAAGGAGAAATTACCATAAAACGTCTAGACCTATCAATTAGTTGATTCATTTTAATTCATTGACTTAATCGATTCGAATATAGTAGGAGTTGTTTTTGCAAACACAAACCCCCTTTTCATTTTCAAAATTATAAATAAAATAAAATTCGAAAGAAAAAGAATAGATATTTTTTATTTCCTACTCATGCGAGCCCATATCCTTGTTTTTCTATCAATCTCTAACACATATTTTCTCGTATTAGGACCATCACTGAATATTCTAGATAGAAATGATCATTGAATTAAAGTGTTATCTGAAGAATCCCAATGTATTTACTGAAGTACGAGGTACGAGGTACAGACTTCAAAGTAGATGGTCAACGAAGGAAAGACAACTACCAAATCAACATTGACCAATACAAAACAACCATGTCAGCCCTAGTCCATGGGACAAAACAGTACCTCAGTGCTTTATTTAAATAAGCACGCAGAACGCACCGTTACAAGCCCGGAGCCAATAGGAAGACGATCTTCGTTCAACAAATATCTTCTTAGCTTGCTTATAAATATAGAACTCTCGTTTGAGAGGTTACTGAATTTCAAAGAGGTCAAAGCATACAACATTCAAAACCAAGAAAAAGTCGATACTCTTAACATCTTAGTGTTTCATTGCTTGAAATTCCATTATATTCATATTCCAAGTGATCCTTCTTTCATATTACAATCTCGGAATCAAGAGTATCTAAGACTCTGGTTAAGTAGAACAGTCTCAACCCAACCTGATATACTTGATATAGTTGGATCGTTTGTTAGCTTGATAGACTGGTAGATAATTTCTATCTGATCAATTATCAACAATCTTCGAGTATCTTTAGTGGATATCTGCTAAAGCAAAAAAGTAGACGTATGATCTTGTAAATCTAAACCAATAACTCCTTAAGTTATTTAGATTCCGCATTTTTATCATCTTATCTTTATGTCGATTGTTACATTCAATTTACTGCATAGAAAAGTATTTTTAAAAGGGCCGACAAGTATTCCGCATTCACGAACTGACTTAACATCAGCTAGACTCCACTCTGATATGAAAAACAAGTGAGTTTTGAAATCAGGTGTATTCCCCCTCCCAACCCAATACACCTGAGTTCACACTGAGACCAATATTTCTTAATCATTTTTTTAGTTAACTGGTCCAAAATTGTGTTTGATTGGATGAATTGTTCTTCCGTTAAATTTTCTAACCGTTAGTCGTTAAATTTTATAAAATAATAAAAAGGCTTTACCGGAACAAATGTTTTTGGGACTAACTTATGCAACTATTAGAAAAAAATTTAAAAACGATGAAGTAAAATTTAATTCACAAATAATATGTTAAAATTAAAAATAATTTAAATTTTTTAAAAGTCGGCCAAATTGTATTGTTTCGGGAAAAATCTTAGAAAAGAATAAAATTGAACAAATAAATATTTTTTGGAATAGTTTTAAAAAAAATAATAAAATAAAATTTAAAAAAGGGTGGACTTGGGTGCACCAGTTGCACCTGCAACTGGATCCCACAGATTGAATTTTGAGCCCTGCAACCCTGCCCAAGATCTACACATATATATACATACAAAATTCCAATTTTACTTCATTTTCACTTCTCTCCTCACATCTCTCTCTTCTCTCCTACGCTTTCTCCCTCTTGATTTTCTTCATTTCTCATCTTGATTTTCTCCATCACTATTGAACATTGACGGACTTAATCATCGCAGCACAATCCTACTCTGAAGCGCGTGAGGGTCTAGTGGAGCTCCGTCACCTTGTCGTCGCGACACTGCCTTTGCAGAAGGCGGCGAACTCCGATCCTCAAGGTTGATTTGGTCGTGCTGGTCGATGTCGATCTCCTGCTTCATCCACCTCACCTCGTCGGTGGATGTGGCGGTTTTGAGAGCCTTCAACACGCTGACGAACTCTCGACGGAGATCTTGCAATCATTGTTAGCGTAGAAGCGCCCGAACACCGTGACAGTACATTAATGACGCTTCCGCATTAGTGTTTGAGGGTTCACTCGTCGCCATTTTTAGAAATGATTTTATTTTATTTTGTCTTTTTTTGTGATGGATAGATGTGGGAACAATTTTTTTTAACATTAAACATGGTTTATCCAGATTCTTTAATTATTTTAGGTAGATTTTGTTGACTAAATCATTGAACAATGATTTGTTCGGATTATTGGCTTAAAAAGTGACAAGTTCCTTTCTTATAATTGACACTGTATTTCAGTTCGTTGCAACAAATGACACTTTTGTTCGTTGCAATTGACACATTTATTCGTTGCAATTGATACTTTAAAATAAATAACACTTTTGTTCGTTACAATTGACATATTTATTTGTTACAAATGATACTCTATGAGAATGTGATACTCTTCTCCGAGACAATTGACACTTTTGTTTATTACAATTGACACTTTGACGAACAAATCTGTCTATTATGATGATTTACACTTTACTTCAGTTTGTTTGACACTGTGAGATAAACGACTCATTTGTACACAACAATTGACACTTTTTTCATAAGCAAATGACATTTTTTTGGAAACAAATCACTTTTTTTCAAAAATAATTGATAGTCAATAAATGATACAAATGACACTTTTCTTCAAAATAAATGACATTTTGTTCATTGCAAATGACACACGCCGTCGTTAATTAAAATTGGGAAAAAATTAATTAAAAAAAGTTAAAAGTAAAACTAAATAATGAAAAATATTAAATAATTAAAAAAGTATTAAAAAAATAAAATTGAGAATAATTAAAAAATCGAACAATATTTTCGCAAAATAAAAAATTAAAAAAATTGAATGCAATTAAGAGGTCTTAAACCTGAGACCTCTTAGTTGTAAAGGAGAACACCTCACCGTTGGGCTATGAGCTACTATAATTATATAACGAACAAAATGTATATTTAGTTTGTTGTGTGCGGGGATCTAGATCGGGTAATTGAGTCAGCGTGTGGATCCTGTCGCACATGCAACATGTGCACACTAGTTTTTGTGTTTTAAAAAAATGGATAATCTTTTTCGAAATTAAATTTCATGAGCTTTATTTTTAAAATTTTAAATTACTAGATTTTAATAATTTTAAACCTAGTCTCGGTTTCAATTTTAAATCATAATTTTAAATTTATTATATTATTTTTAATTTCAAGAAATTATATTTAATTTATAATTTTTTAAACTTCACATCAATTTTTAATTTTGTATTATTATTTTTGGACTAAGTTTTATTTTATTATGTTTTAAATATTAATTCCAATAGTTGGACAATTTTTTCCAAAAAAATTTATTCTAGAAAAGTTCTTATATTATTTTATCACTATTTTTAAAAAAAGTTGACCAACGGAAGGACTAATGCACCCATCGAACATAGTTTGATGAATAATTAACTAAACAAAAATGATTAGGGATCAATTCATCCAAAATTCTAAAGTTTTGGGACCTTCCATGTCAATTTACCTAAAACATATAATAATTATATATATGAAATATTCTATATCATACTCAATTTGAATTATCTAATGAGTAAATGAAGTGTGCAGATTCGTTTTTAGTTCTTAATGCAAAATGTAAATCCTATATTATCAACTCACACTATTCCATAATACCAAATATTTACTATTCATAATTAAAGAAATCTAGCGGTTTAAAAATGTAAATGTAATTACAATATTAACTTTATTAATAAGTGTGACGAAAATAATGCATCAAAATCAAAGTTTTAATATTAAATAAATTGAATAAGATTTGGATGATGGCTGACTTAACAAGTCAAATTCCAACGCAACTAAGGTTGCCAAAATATCACGCATACAATTATAGTGAAAGTTTTCAATAAAGTTCGTTGACGATTCATCAATCCCGTGTATTACTTACGATGTACTCCCTCCGTCTCATTGGAAACATCTTGTTTTCTATTTTGGTCGTCCCATTGGAAGCGTCTTGTTTCTAAAAAAGGCAAGAATATGTGGACAAGATTTAACTATCCAAAAGTCAAACAATATACACCACACATTATTATTTTCTTAACATCCGTGCCCATTGAAAACAAGACGCTTCCAATGGGACAGAGGGAGTATTCCAGAAGAATATTTTTCCCTTATCGGAAATAGAATAACAATGATAGAGTTTGAATCTCGGCGGAGGACCATTAATGTCAAATTTTGATACAATCGTGATATTTTAATCAATCGGTGATCATAAGAATTACGGCTATATTAACAATTCAAAAATGTCCTTTGGATTATATGTAATTCTGAAAAATAGAGAGAATGAGAACACAAATAAAATTAAAGCTACTAAATAGCGTATAAATTATTTCAAAAACGGGTCCCCTCTTTCTTTAGTTCAAATCTGCTTAACTAATTGCATACAAGAGAAACAAGAAAAAAACGATTTTGATACTGTAATGTTGCCCCATATCGAAATTGGTCTTGTAATGATGCTTCAATCGATTTAATTTTGGTCCTGTAATTTCATAATATCTCTTTTTTTAGTCTTGTTGCCGAAAGGTGATGCACACACGCCTTATTTCTCACGCTCTAGTGATAAATATTGAAAAAAAATAAAATTAACGTACATTTATTAATTAAATCGACTGCCTAATTAAAATAAGAAAAACTGTTGGTCTAGAGATGCGCTTCAAGGGGGGGAGGGAGGTGAATACACCCGAATGCAAATTCTAAAACTCAGAATGCGAAAGTCAGCTTTAGCTGAAGGTTGCTATTGAACTTTGTCAGTTAGCCAGATGTGCTTTCTCGATCGCGTGGGCAGAGTATTCTCCTACCGAGTACAGTCCTACTAACTTATATCAGTGAACAGTAATTCAGTACTAGAGTTGTGTGCGGAAGTGTAGGTCCTTAAAAATATGCGTCTCAGTTGACAATCCGTTTTTATGCTAGTTTGATTAAAACTCAGTTGGATGTTGAATGCACAGTTAAATCAATCCAACAGTTAAAATCAACACAACGATTTTTAAAGTGGTTCACACACACATGGTTTTACGTCCATTGTCCTGAACTAAGCAGGAATTCTTATATTAATTATACTGAGCAAGCCTCGGATTTGTTCACAGGACAGATTCTAACTTGTTTGCTTATATTGACCAACCCTCGTTCAATCTGTACTCAATACAAATATTTACTTATAGTCGTAGTGACTGTACAGATCTTAACCTTTAAAGGTTTGAATTTCTCCAACAAAGAAGGAGTTCTTACAATAAGAGCAATTCAATAAAATGAACCCCTTCAAGGTTCTAAGCTATTGAGTATTACAATAAGCACGCATAGATAGAGAAAAAGGAATAATAATTCTCTAGAGAGAAGAACTAAAAAGATTCTAAGTCTAAGTGCAAGTTCTTCGCTTGTATGTTGCTTGAAAGTTCGCTAGAGTGTTTAAGCTTTGATCGCTTTGGTTCCCTGTGTCTTTCTGCATGAAGACTCTTCTCTATTTATAGTCTTCGATTTGTGAATAGATCCGTTGGAGGGCGTCTAGACACGTGTCGAATAAGAAAAGAAAAATGGCCATAAATAATTTGAATATTAAGTAGAAACACTGTAGAGATTTCCTCTGTTTCCGGCTAGGAGCAACTTTATGGAAGAGCAAGTAAGGCGCTGTCGGCTCCTTATTGGTCGAGGTCTATGAGAGTTGGTGAGGCTTATTTAAACTCAAAGTACGATGAGTTGACTTCCTCTGAATCCTCAGACCTTAACCTGATGTTCCTCTACAACATTCGTCTGACCACTTCAGTTCACTGGCTCGATTTTCTTTGCAGATTCAGTTGGTTGATAGCTGACCAACTGACTTTCTCGATACTGAGTTCTTCAGCTGAGTGCATAATCTTCTACTGAATCCACAGCTACTGAACTCTAGCCTACTGAGTTCTAACAACTGAATTCAACTAAGCTAATATAATATCGAAGACCCATCATTCAGCTATGCGTTCTGGAATCTTCAAATCTTATCATAATACACTCATCCCAACAAAAACAAAAAAGTCAACCCGCCCTCTAATCCCTCATCCGCGCCTCTCTTTCCCTTCGATATACACACAACCGCCGTGGGCCCCACCGCCCGCCCCGCCACATCGCTACAGTTCTCTCCCTCGCTCAGCAACTTGCTCAAGATATAGCAAACCTCTTGTAAGTGTTCCCTCCCTAAAATTTCACGAGCTTTAGATATAGCAAACCTCTTGTTAGCTCCTTATAATTTGAACAAGTAATTGGTAATTAAGGTATCACATGAGAATTGGATTTAGGAAACTAGATCATAGATTCTGCTGGTTATCAAGTCTTGGTGAAAATGGGACTAACCTTAAATGTGGAAAATTGGAGAAAATACTGAGAATGTGGATGATTTATACGATTTGTTATTGGTGATTTGTTGCCAAATGGTCCAATTAGTTGGTGTATGATTTTCATGTCAATTAAAAGTAGAATATCTAGCTTATTGTTGCATGTGTATGAGTATATACTCCAAGAAAAATGCAGATATTATGCTTAATATAACATACACAACCACTTCAACAATAAATCATAGCACAACTATAACTTACATGAAACTTTGACTAATTCTCTTATTTTCTAGGTAAAAGTTCTCAAAAGGATATCGATGAACATTACACAATTAGAATTGCTATGTTTGCACAACAAATAAAAGAGGGAGCTACTTTATTTTATTAGGTGTAATACACAAGTAACGCTTGTACTCTAATTTTCTTAAATGATTGGTCAACTTTCAATTTGCTATTAAAACAATTATTAGTTTACTAGTGTAGGATTCATAATTTCTGTAATCATGATTCTTGTTTTATGAATGGACTAACCTTTGTTGGTCCCGAGTCAAACGTTCAGGTGGGTGGGGAGGGGGGGGGGAGGTTGAAGGAACCCTTCAGTACTTTCTTTCCCTTTCCAGATACTGGTGGAGGTAGAGGAGGCTCTTCTTCATCTTCCGAGTCCCCCTCTAGGAAGTTGGCAATTTCTTTAATATGTTTCTGAGAGTCATAAGTGTCTGCTCCTGCCTCTTTGGGTCCTGGGCCACTTGGGTCAGTCTCAGCACCTACATTTCCTGTGCCTGAGAAACTGTTGTTCCCGAGATAAATGTTCAGGTGTAGGAGGGGAGGGGGTGAATACTCCTGAAAACTTTCTCAACTTAAAACGCGAACAGTCCTTTTCAGGAGAGTGCCTTGCTGAACAAGTTCAGTAGACCAAATAAGCTGTTCTGAATCGCGTGGCAGAGTGACTGACTATACTGAGGCCTACTAGCTGATTGAAGTCAGAATTCAGTACCGTTCAGTAAAAGTTTAGTAGAGTGCGGAAATGTGTAGCCCAATTCAGTTGAGTTAGAAAACATTTTTATTAAAACTGTTTCAGTATATTAGTGCAATCTTTTAAGCTTGGCTGAAACACAGTTGAATGATTTTGAAAGATATTTTCAGTATGAACAAAAATCAATGTAACAGTAAAATAGAGCACACAGAACAAAACGATTTTAAAGTGGTTCGGATATCAAATAATCCTACATCCACTGTCCCGAAAAGATCCGGAGGCTATTTTATTATACTAAGTTAGTCTCAGTTGGTTTGTGCACTGGACAAACACTGGTCTTGAAGATTATACTGAGCAAGTCTCAGTTTACAAGGATCAAACTAAAGTGTTTGACAAACTCTCCAACTATGAAGGAATTCTTTACAATAAAGAACAGTTCAGGGATGAACTCGTTCGATCTAAGCTATGGATAGAGGATCCATTTCAGGAATGTGGAATGTAAGAGAAATGCAAATGTTATAACTCCAGTACGTCAGGAAATAGTGAATAAAACTCCCCGCGCTCCAGGGTTATAATGATTCCCGAACAGCTTTTGCGATAGCCTTTCAACATTCAACATTTGTATTGGACTGACTTGAGCCGCGGGGGAGGCTGGGAGTTACCCGGATGGTAACAGGGTCGTACGCCTGGAACAAACCAAAATGATTCCTAGATTCGGAAATGAGATGAGCTTAGGTTACAGGGAAGGGAACAAGAAATTGGCTTCTAGAGCGACGAATAGTGAGGAATAATCTCTCTGGGTTCGTGTTCAATCGCTTGGATACTAGAGGCTTTGAATCTAATTCAGCTTGGTTCCCTTTGAGCAAGAATGTCGCCTTTCACGTGAAGTATATCTCTGAAGATCTTGCAGAAAGCTTGAGTCGGTATGTATTTGCTCGTAATTGCTCGTATGTGTTCTTGGTCTCTAGGTTCGTGAGCTTCGATTGAATTCTTCCCTCTATTTATAGAGGTGAGCCATGGAAAGATCCGTTGGAGATGATGATCTATGTGTCACTCTCTTTTGGGTAGCTAACGGCTCTTT
This sequence comes from Lavandula angustifolia, assembly GCA_028984105.1. Taxonomy (NCBI): domain Eukaryota; kingdom Viridiplantae; phylum Streptophyta; class Magnoliopsida; order Lamiales; family Lamiaceae; genus Lavandula; species Lavandula angustifolia. The sequence goes on along the minus strand of CM054812.1, from coordinate 11,409,107 downwards.
CAAAGAAATCTGGCAGAATCTTTTCCCTCCATTTCTGGAAATATGTTGACTTGCTGCTTTAATCAGAAAATGGACAGCTGGCTGCTCGTCATTGGTCGAGGCTATAGAAAGTAGTTGAGACAAACAGACTTCAAGGCATATCTGAAGCTGACTTCTCTGTACCTCGTATGACTCTACTGATTTAACAAGTAAGATCACTTGAAAATGAGACTGTCAGGCCGTTGCTGAGTCTGACCTTGGTTTAGTAGTATACTCTTGCTGAGTGCAACTCTACTGAAGGTCAACGCTGAGTTCAGTGAATCGCTCTCTGCGAGTCCGGGCTTCCACCGACTCCTTTCGATATCTTTGCTCTCGCTGAGTTCAAGACTACTAAGAATATCTCGGATATCTTTGCTCTCGCCGAGTCCAAAGACTACTAAGTCTTCACTCCATGGTACTGATACTGATAGTCTTCTAAAGAGTCAGCAGACAAAACTGAGCGCCTGAACCATGCTAAAAGACTGTCTACTGAGTCTGAAACTCTCAGAGACAAGGCATAACTTTTACAACTCAATGGTTCACCAATCAAATTAGGGTTTGGGATCATTCAAATCTGCTAATACTATGCTACTGAATCATCTCCCAGCAATTTCCCCCTATTTGATGATGCCAAAACCTAACACTACAAACTATCAGAAACACGCTCCTTACAAATATTACAAGTAGAATCAGTGGAGTTGTTCATCAAGTTATAATCTACTGAGGGATACAGGAAAGAAGTATCAGAACCTATACAGAGTTCTAACAATAATTTCCCCATATAATCTTAAACAATAATTTCCTCCATGCTTCAAACACAACAAAAAAGAATCTAAGTAAAACACACAAACACAGATATCAGCAGTGAATGTGTGAGTCAGTAATCACTTAGGTGATTATGAGTGTTAAGCTTAAAATAAACAAGGCCATGAAGACAATAAGGTATTGTCGGGCCAAACATCAAAGATGTTTTATACATGAAAAGAAGTTTCAATACAGTACATCTCTTGCTATTCTAAGAAACAAAAACAAGATACAAAGAAGCTATCTATCGCCTGAATATCTGGATCCTTGCCTTGAAATCTATGGACTTCTCTTCTGGCAAAGGCAATCCATACATCTGGAAAGTATCCTTCCTGAGCTTCTTCATCTTCAGCACATCAGCAGGGTCAGAATCATCCAGTTCTAAGGCTTGGATAGCACTTCTGACTTCTCCTTCTATCACTCCAGTATATAAAGATCCATCAAGCTTCTATGGAGGAGGCAGAGGTCTAGGAACAGGAACTCGGACGTCTTCTTTGTTAGATAAGGCTTTTTGGACTCTGGCATATATCTCAGGATCGCTCACCAGAAGCCATTCAGCAAAGGCATTACTCTTATGCCAGTACCTCCAGACGAAGTACCTCTTAATGAATTCAGCCTTAAGAGTTTCCCATCTCTGTGTCCGTTCCCATGGCATCCACTTGTCAACTCTTGGCCACCTGTGAATCTTCTGGTCAGTAGGCTTCTTGCCTCACCTATATTTGTATGGAATTTCATAGTCCTTCACAGGCACCCTCTCTCGAGCCTCTTTCTCTGTCCTCAGTCTCAAGGCTTCTAAATCAGCAAGCCTGAGCCTTTCACGGGCTTCACTGATTTTCCTTGCTTCTACTGTTCTGTCCAAGGCCCTGTCCATCGTGTCCCAGATTTATTTCATTTCAAGCTCTTGTTCTTTTGAAGGGACATAGGACGGAACGTGCTGTTCCTCTGACTCAGCAGGTGATTGAGATTTGGATTTTGAACCTGAAGTTCTATCCTGCTGAACAGTCCTAGACTTGTCCTGTTGCTGTTGCTGTTCAGTTTCCTTCTCCTTGTCGGCCCCATCGCCGATTCTCAGTTTCATTGGGGGAGGCCTAGTCCCTGGCTTCTTTCCCCCTGTGACCTTTGTCTTTCCCTTTGCCGGAGCTTTCATGGTGTTGGTCCCGAGAGTAACGTTCAGGTGTAGAGGGGGGGGGTGAATACACCTGAAAACCGATTTCCCAACTTAAAATGCGAACAGTCCTTTTCAGGAGAGTGTCGTACTGAATGAGTTCAGCAGACCAGATAAGCTGTTCTGAATCGCGTGGCAGAGTGACTGACTCTACTGAGGCCTGCTAGCTGACTAGAGTCAGAATTCAGTACCGATCAGATAGAGTTCAGTAGTGCGGTTGAGTTAGGAAAACGTTTTTATCAAAACAGTTTCAGTATATTAGTGCAGTCGATTAAGTTTGCTAAAACTCAGTTGAATGATTTAAAAGATATTTTCAGAATGCACAGTAAATCAATGCAACAGTAAAATAAAGAACACAGAACACATCGATTTTTAAAGTGGTTCGGATCCAACAATCCTACGTCTACTGTCCCGAAAGATCAGGAGGCTATTTATTATACTGAGATAGTCTCAGTCGGTTTGTACACTGGACCTGGTCTTGAGATTTATACTGAGCAAGTCTCAGTTTACAAGGTATCAAACTAAGTGTTTGAAAAACTCTCCAACAGTGAAGGAGTCATTTACAATAAGGATCAGTTCAGAAGTAAACTCCTTCGTCTAAGCTATAGATATGAACGGTTGAACTTAGGTTAGAGGGATAGGGAACAAGAAAGTGGCTTCTAGAGCGACGAACGGCTAAGTATAAGCTTTGGTTTCGTGTTCAGTCGCTTGGATACTAGAGGCTGTATGATTCTAATTCAGCTTGGTTCCCTATGAGCAGAAATGTAGTCTTTCGCCGGAGATTGTTTCTTCGAATTACTTGAGGAAGACTTATATCGTTGATGATTTGCTCTCTGAATACTTTGTGTGTTCTAAGTTTCTCGTGAGCTTCAATTTGATTTTATCCCTCTATTTATAGAGTAGAGATGAGGATAGATCCGTTGGAGATGACGATCCTTTGTCTCTCTCTTTTGGGTAGCTAACGGCTCTTTCAAAGTATGGTAGCAGTGTCCTTTCCCTCCATTTCTGGAAAGTTGTTGACTTGCAGCTTTAACAGATATAGGACAGGTGGCTGCTTGTCATTGGTCGAGGTTCAGAAAAGTGGTTGAGACAGAACAGACTTCAAGGAGATCTGAAGCTGATTTCTCTCTTCCTCGTATTGACTCTGCTGATTTGACTTTTAGAGAATCTGACAGTCAGAAGACTGTCAGGCCGTTGCTGAGTCTGATCTTTGATTCAGTAGCATGCTCCTGCTAAGTCGTCTCTACTGAAGATCAGCTCTGAGTTCAGTGAATTACTCCTACTGAGTTCAGTTCCGCTGACTCCTTTCAGTATACTACTCCTGCTGAGTCTAGTATCACTGAGTCTTCTACTTCTGGTACTGAGGCAGGTAATCAACTGAGCGCCTGAACCAGATGCAAAGTGTCTGCTGAGTCTGAAACCTCAGGGACAGAACAAAAACAAGTTACAACCGAATGGTTCATCAATCAAGATAGGGTTTTGGGATCTTCAAATCTTCAGTAAGTTTTCAGAGCACAGGGCTACTGAGTTAATTCTCAACTGAGAAGACTGAATCATCTCCCAATATTTTGCGCTGTTGCTGGGGACTGAATCATCACCCAACATTTTCCCCCTATTTGGTGATGCCAAAACCTAACACTATGACTTATCAAAAACAAAGCTCCTTACAAATATTACAAGTAGGGTTAGTGGAGTTGTTCTTCAAGTCCTAGACTACTGAGGGAATCAGGGTAGAAAAACAGAGCTTATACAGAAACTAATCAACATTTTCCCCCTGTCTAACAACATTTTCCCCCGAATACTAAGCAATCTTACCAGAATCTAGCTAAGCAAAAACTGACATTATATAATAACAGTGAGTGTGTGAGTCAGTAATCATTTCAGTGATTCTGAGTGTTAAGCATAAACAAACAAGGTGTTGGTCCTGAGAGTACAATCAGGTGTAGGGGGGCGGGGGGGGGTGAATACACTCGATTCGATTTCTCAACTTCGAACTCGAACAATCCTATTCGGGATGGTGTCCGATCAAACTAGTTCGGCCGGACCGGATATAACTGTTACCGAATCGAGTTGAAGGCTAAGAGTATCGACTCGGACCGAGATCTCGCTAACCGACTAGGTCGAATTCCGTATCTACGGTAAGAGTTCAAGGCGCGGAATAGTGTAGGCCCAAATCGGTTTTTGTGAGAAAACGTTTTAAGTCTCGGTTCAAGTAGATTTAAAAGTTCAAGATATCTTTGAGACGGTTGATTGATTTTAAATATGATGTTCAGTATGAATAGTAAAATCAATGCAACAGTTAAGAAAGCAGTAAGAGACACAGGATTTTTATAGTGGTTCGGATATCGCTCAAATCCTACGTCCATTGTCCCGAATGATCAGGAGGCTATTTATTATCCTGAGTTAGTCTGAGTCAGCTTGCACACTGGGCAAAGCCGCGTCTTGGTTTTTATACTGATCCAAGTCTCAGTTTACAACACTATCAAACTTAAAGTGTTTGACAAACTTCTCCAACAGTGAAGGAGTCCTTATACAATAAGGATTGGGTTCAAATGTGAACTCCTTCGTCTAAGCTATGGATATAACAAGTGAGCTTAGGGTTAGAGGGATAAGGAACAAGAATGCAGCTATCTAGAGCGACGAACAGCTGAGGGTTTAGCTATAGGTTCGTGTCAGTCGCTTGGATACTAGAAGCTTATGTCGGTTCAGCTTGGTTCCTTTTGAGCTGGATGTAGTCTTTCGCCGGAGATAAATCGGTTGATTCTTGCGGAAGACTTAGTCGTTAATTTCGCTCGTTTGAATGCTCTCTCGTGTTCTAGGTGCGCGCATTCTCTTCAAATCTTGAATGATCCCTCTATTTATAGAGCAGAGATTGAAAATAGATCCGTTGGAGACGATCTTCTTCTCTCTCTCTCTTTTTGGTAGCAAACGGCTCTTTTGGTGTAGGTAACAGTGTACTTTCCCACCTTTTTAGGTAAAAGGTTGACTGCAACTTTAGCAGGTGAGAAGACACGTGTATGCTTGTCATTCGTCGAGGTGGATGGAGTGGTTGAGACAAAGACAGACTTCGAGACGGATCGAAGCCGACTTCTCTCTTCCTCGTACATGACAATGCTGATTGTCTTTCAAAAGATTCGACGATCCCCGAAGACTATCTGCCGTTGCTGAGTCTGACCTTGTATTCAGTAGATAGACTGCTGAGATAAGTGAAGATCAGCTCTGAGTTCAGTGAACTACTCCTGCTGAGTTCAGTTCAACTGACTCTCTCAGTATACTGCTCCTACTGAGTCCAGTATTCACTGAGTCTTCTACACTGGTGCTGAGGCTGATGAGCTACTGAGCGCCTTGACCAGAGCAGAGTGTCTACTGAGTCTGAAACCTCAGAGACAAATACGAATACAAAGGAATGGTTCATCAATCAGATAGGGTTTTGGGATCTTCAAATCTTCTCAACAGTTCAGAGCACGAGGCTACTGAGCGTGATTCAGTATAGAAGATAGAGTCATTTCCCACAAGTATGATCATGCTGAGGATTGAATCATCACCCAACAATTTCCCCCTATTTGATGATGCCAAAACCTATCATCTATGTCCTATCAACTATGCTAACCACTAACTTACTCAGAAACAGAGCTACTTACAAATATTACAAGTAGGATCAGTGGAGTTGTCTGGTAAGTGCTAGACTACTGAGGGAGACAGAGCAGAACAATTTCCCCCTTTACAATAATTTCCCCCATGCAACAATTTCCCCCTAAGAGAAATAATAACTCTCCGAAAGTCTAGTCTATCAGAGATCTAACCGAGCAAAAACAGACAAATAAATAAACAAAGTGTGTGTGTGTCAGTAATCACTTCAGTGATTCTGAGTGTTAAAGCATAAAGCAAACACGGCTATTTAGACAACAAGTAGTTGTCAGAGCCAAAAGAAGATTTGTATATATATAATAAATAGTTCAGTACATTACAAATCTTGCTAAGCTAAAGGGAGAACTAAGAGGGAGAACCCTTAAACTCGCTGAATCCTATTCATGAAACCTTGGGATTTATCTTCGGGCGGTGGGACTCCATACATTCCCGAACGTGTTCTTCCTCGCCGGTGTATTCGGCGAAGTCTGCTTGGATCATCTTGTTCTAGACCTGCTTCAACGCAAAGCATTCTTCACTTCTTGTTCAATCATTCCGAGATGTACTGAGTCGTCTTGTCTTACGGGTGGAGGAATGATCCTTGCTTCGATAACGCCGACTACTACCCCTTCGATTCTTGCTACGTGCATATATGGGTAAAGATCGGGTTCGGTAATGGTCATCCACTCGACATAGGCATCGGCCTTAGACATTTCGAGCCGTAATCGCCGAAATAATTTCTCTTGATAAACTCTATCTTGGCCGATTCCCATCTCTCGATTGAACCGAATAGGCATCCATTCGTCCGATCTCGGCCATCTATGTGTTTTCGATCGTTTGGCTTCCCGAACCTTCGTATCGATAAGGAATGTCAACTTTCGAAGGAACTCTCGGCTCGGCCTCTTGTTCAAGACGCTTCCCGAGTGCCTCAAGGTCCGCCAAATGTATCCTCCGTCGGCGGCCTCTATCTCGTCTAGCTTCCTCTCCTCTCGTAGAGATATCTATCCATCTCGAGCAAAGATTTCTTCAATTTCGCATCTTGCTCTTGAGGCTTCGAGGAGCTTGTTCCGATTCGGCAGGGGTACTAGATCTAGATTTGGATGTACCCCGCCTTTCGGACTCTTCTGCTCTCGCTCCTTTTCTTTTTCTCTCGTCCTCTTCATCCGTTATGATGAGCTTTCTCGGAGGCGTCCTAGCGGTTCTCTTTCCTCCTCTCGGATGGGGCTTTAGTCTTTCCTTTGGCGAGCTTAGACTTTGGCTTGTTAGCCGCTTCGATCTCTCGCAATTTCTCGCGCCGTCTCTCATCCGCAGCCTATTTGGGCTTCCTCCTCGCCAGATATGTACCTTAATCGCTTTCTTTGGAGGGGTTGGAATTTTAAGCTTTTGTTTGCCCTTGCCTTCTTGAACCGGTGGTGGAATAGGAGCCTCTTCTTCTTCCGAGTCCTCCACCGCTTTGTTCGGCGTACTCAAGCAACCTCCTTAATAATGTCTTTGGGAGTCCGGGTTGCCCGAGTAGTCTGGCTGGGGTCCCGAGCCACTTGGGCCGGTTTCGGCCGTGCTCGCGAGCCGAAACACCCCGGGCCTCACCCTTCCGAGACCGAGTTTGAGTCCGGGATGACTTCGAGTGTAGCTTCCCCCCTTAGATTTTGGACTTTTGGTGGGAGTCGGCTTCTCGGTACTCTTCTTTCCTTCCTTTTTCCTTCACTTTCCCCCTTTTTGGCATCATCAAGGAGCACCGGGGTAGGGACTAGGACCGACTTCTTCGGACTTTTGTAGGAGGTTGACACTCATCAAGACGATGGTGGAGCTTAGTCGAGCCTCATGCAACTCGTTCCTCTCCATGGTAAGGTCTTCCTTGTACTTGCTTGTGAGAGAGGTCACTGCTTCCTTGAAGTCTTTCAACTTCTCGGTGATCTTGTCTTCCAAGGCCGATTGGATATTCTCAAGTCTTTGTTCGGTGGCCTCGGATTGTTCGGTGATAGCGTCGGTATGAGCCGGTTTAGAAGCCAAAAATTCATCAAGTAGCTTGGCTTGGCTCTCCCGAAAGATCTTGAGCCGAGCTTCGAATTTGACTTGCTGCTTGAGCCAACGCTTCGAAATAAGCGCGGAAACATCGGGGCGGCCGATGAAGAGACGAAGACTTCAGCCCCGAAGTTCTTTAGTCGTGGCTTGAGCGGTCTACTTCCATGTCCTATGGATAGCCTTCGCAAGATCTCGATTTTTGATCCCTTGGGCGGTTAAGGCTTTTGCCACCGATCGAGATCTCTTTGCGGTCCGACCGGGCGCCGCTTCGAAAGTCGATCGCAAAGCAAGAGCCGAGCGGGCTCGGCGAGGACGAAGCACCAGCCTTGGACTTCTCAGGACCAAGGATACTGAGTGGTGGTGCTGCTTTAGTATGGGTATCCTTGTCCAGTGGATGTCCCTCATCAGGCTTTCCGTGGCTCGAATCATCAGGGGGGGGTCCTGGTCGTCGTGGTCTGACCCATCTGAGGGCGGCGAGCCAGCTGCTTGGCGTCTATCAGCAATAATTGCAAGCATGGCTGCCCTTAGATTCTCCAGCGTGTTGAGGTTCTCAGGCTCTGAATAGCCTATCTCCTCACGCAATCTCAGTTCTTCCAAGTGTAGTTGCTGACAGGAGTAGTGTAGAACAAGGCGTTGAAGCTGAGGCCACTCCTGAAAGCGTAGGATCACATGGAGCCTTGCTGACTTGGCTAGGACGAGCAAATCTGAATGGTCAGCAAGCTCTGGAATCTGTTGAAGGATCTCACGGGAGGCTCGAGATAAGATCATTGAAGCTTCCATCCCGATTGATTCACCTTCAGATGCAGTCTCAGACTCCAAGTCTATGTGTGAAGTCTGTTCTTCAGTTGGAGGGACTGAGCTGAGTGGAGGGACAGAAAGGGGGCTGTCTAGGCGCTGAATATCTGCGCTCTGAGCTTCAGAAGCATCCCCTTGGTCCCTTTCAGTGGAAACGATCTTCTCCACTGACTGAGTCTTCTCAGAAGACTCGGACTCATCAACCAGCTGCAGGGGCGGAGTAGTCTTCTCAGGAGTCTGTTCAGCAGGCACTTCTGGAACCTCCTCAGTAGCTGGCACCTCAACGGCTTTCTTCAGTTTCTTTGCCGGTGCCTTAGGAGTTTTAGCGGGAGGGGTTCTTTTCTTTATAGGCGTAGCCTGCTGAGACTTTGATTGCGGAGAGACTGCTGAGGGTCCTGACCCTATCTGCTGAAGCGCTGCTGTCTTGTTGTGAAATCTGACCTTCTTCACATTGAAGTACTCCTTGTCACTGTAGGTGATAGGCTCAGATCCACATAAATCTTCGATCATGATGGACAGTTTGAGTCCATACAGCAATTTGCCCTTTGCGCTCAGCATGTTCGATGCCTTGTCGAACTTAGCGGCTCGAGCCAAGAATTCTCGGAGAAAGAACTCCGTCCAATTTATCTCGGGCTCGGTCCGTATATGGCCATCATCATCCGAATCTTAGGCCTCGACACCCGGTCAAACGACCTCGCTTGGCTTGTCGTGCAGTTGCTTCACTATATAAGCAAGTGCCCTGAACTGAGGCAACATGCTGTTCTTCGGAAAAGCAGCTCTGAAAGTAGTGGGCTTTCCACAGAAGACGGTAAGATATTCATCAACTCGGTTGTCTCTGTACCCGACTGTACTGGTCCCTTCGGAGGGCAGATCAAAACTCCGCTTCAAAGCATCCTTGATGGACATCTGCTTCAGCTCCGTAGTGGCATTTTGGATAGAGTGGGCAACAAATCTCGCCACTATGTCTCCAGACACTGCGTCTGAATTCAAGTACAGCTCTGCAACTTGTCTCGGGAGGAAGAACGAAGGCCTCCTAGACAGAAATTTCTCCAGCCCTGACTCGCGCAGAGCTGAGAATATATCATCCATGTACTCCAGATCGCATGAATAGAAATCCATGGTGGGTTCAAACCACACGCGATCCTTCTCCAGAATGTTCTGCATATCCGCTAGAGATATCATAGAGATATTGGTTTCCGCCATTGTACCTGCTATAAGAAATGAATCAGTACCGTTTCTTGGATAGAACAGTGCTGTACAATGCGATACTGAAACATATAACAAATACATTAACAGATATAAGCATACCAATAGATAAAATTTGAGATAAGATTGAGAGTGAAGTTGCAAGTAAGGATTGCGAATGCAGATCTCGGATTTTTCGGAATTTGAAAGTTATGAAGTATGCTAATGGCGGTTTCAAAGATATGATCGAATATATATATCAACTATGAAGGTGAACGGTTTTCGATCGTAGGCTGAATTTAAACTTGCTTTATGATATGGACGGTTAAGATTAGAAGTTAAAAATAGGCAATGATCACAAAAGGCGCCTAAGTCAAAGCCAGTTGTAAAATAGCCTAAGTAGTAACTGTGAAAAGACATGCATTAAATGCGTGCAGAGTTCAGCAAGCTTATGTATGGAATGTCGTGCATTAAATGTGAGCCGTTAATAATAAAGACAAACCAAAAGATATTAATGTCATGCTGAATCTTTGCCATAAATGCAAGGTACTGTTGTATTAAATTACTACTGAGTAGAGATACGCAAATCTGTCAGCTGAACATAGTAGTCAGCTGATACCTCGTGTAGATGATTTCTGTCTCTACGTACTGAATGTATCAGTACTGAGAGTGAACATTCCCCCTTACTGAAATGTCTCTCTCCTGAAACCTCTTACTGACTGGGGTCAGTAGGGTCCAACAGACCTAGCTCTACTGAAAGTTCTCTGAATCTGGATTCAGCTAGAGCCTTGGTCAGTATATCAGCCCGTTGCTTGTCAGTATGGATCTTCTCCATCCTGATATCCTTTTTCTCGACATGGTCACGAATGAAGTGATGTCTGATGTCCACGTGCTTGCATCTCGTGTGAAGTACAGGGTTCTGAGTGATTGCAATAGCACTGGTACTGGCCGCAGAAATCCGGCCCTCATTTCGGAATGACGTCATAGTCTCTCACGCTTGTCTCAGCCAAAGGATCTGGGCGCAACAACTTCCGAAGCAGCCATGTATTCGGCTTCGGTAGTCGACGTGGCCACCGAGTGCTTGTTTCTTTGAAAACCATGAGATCGCTCTTTGCCGCCAAGGAACCGACATGTTCCCCGAAGTTGATTTTCGGTCTATTCTACATCCCGCATAGTCGGCATCGAATAACCAGCTTAGTTCAATATTATCATCAGCTGGATACCACAAACCCATGTCAGGTGTTCCTCGTAGATAGCGGAGAATCTTCTTTGCTGAGTCCATATGACTCTGCTTGGGATTCGCCTGAAATCGAGCACAGACACCTACAGCATAAGTTATGTCAAGACGAGTAGCTGTTAGATATAATAAAGAACCAATTATAGCACGGTATTCAGTTTGGTCTACTGATACTCCCTCTTTATCAAGATCTATCTTCATATTCGTGTTCATCGGGATCTTGATTGATTTGCCGGATGTGCAGCCGAATCTTTTGATGAGGGCTCGAGTGTATTTGCCTTGGTTGATGAACGTTCCCTTTTCGGATTGCTTGACTTGAAAACCAAGAAAGTAGTTCATTTCACCCATCATCGACATCTCGAACTTATCCTTCATCATCTTTTCAAATTGCTGACACATGATGACATTCTTTGATCCGAATATAATGTCATCCACGTAGATCTGCACAAGTAATAAGTCTTCTTCCAGTCGAATGCTGAATAGAGTGCGGTCTCATCGTGCCTTTCACGAAAACCTTTACGAAGAAGAAACTCGAGACAGGGTATCGTAGCAAGCCACCGGGTGCTTGTTTTAACCCGTATAGAGCCTTCTTGAGTCTATATACTTGATGTCCCTGCTGAAAGCCAGGCGGTTGTTCCACATAGACTTCTTCTTTCAGCACGCCATTCAGGAACGCATACTTCACATCCATTTGATAAACTCTGAATCGTTGATGTGTTGCGTAGGCTAGGAATAGTCTAATTGCCTCCAATCTTGCAACTGGAGCGAAAGTTTCATCGAAATCTATTCCTTCAGCTTGACAGTAGCCTTTAGCCACGAGCCTTGCTTTGTTCCTGACTATAACGTTGTTTTCATCTCGCTTGTTTTTGAAGACCCATTTGGTTCCAATGACATGTTGATGCCGGGTTCTGTCTACAAGCTCCCATACTTCGTTTCTCGTGAACTGATTCAGCTCTTCTCGCATAGCAATAATCCGGCCAAGATCTTTAAGTGCATCCTCAATATTCTCGAGGCTCTTCGGAGACAAGAAGCGGGAAAATAATGCGCTTTCTCCTTGACAGAATCTGGATCTTGTCTTGATATGTGCTGAAGGATCTCCAATTATAAGATCAGCAGTGTGAGCATCTAGCCACGATCTACGATGTTTTAACTCTTCATCTGAAATTTGTTCAACACAGATAGTAGGTGAGTTAGGCATTTCAGTTGTACTATTACGAGATTGAAGAATTTCGGTGATAAGAGTATGATCTACCGAGTCACCGTGGTTCGGGGGCATTCAGCTCGGGAACATTACTAGATGTTCCCCCCGAGTTGTTATTCTCGGTAGTGGTCTCGATTACCTCTACGGTTTCCTCATCGACCCGAGTTACACCGGGATTGATTCCGTTCGGGAGAATCAATCTGCTCGCCTACTTGCTCACCGGTTGAGATTCGATAGATTTGTCTTCGGTTTCTTCGTCCGAATCATCTTCCCAACATAGCCGGATCTTTTCGCATTTGTCTTTTAAGCTTAGATCCCGTAGCCGCTTCGATGTCCTCGGATTCGAATTTGAGTTATTGCTCCCGTCTTCGTAGCAAACTCGTTAAAAACAACATGAGGGCTTTCCTCCACGCAAAGAGTCCGATGGTTGAATACTCTGAAAGCTTTGCTGACCCGAGAGTATCCTAAGAATACTCCCTGATCTGACTTGCTATCAAAAGTCTTCAGCTGATCTTTCCCATTATTGTGGATAAAGCATGAACAACCAAAAATATGGAAATAAGATAGAGAGGGCTTCCTGCCTTTCCATAGTTCATATGGTATCCGCTTATGCTGCTTTGTCAGTAGAGATCTATTATGAGTATAACATGCAGTATCAGTAGCTTCTGCCCAGAATTTGGTTGGGAGTCCTGAGTCTGCGAGTAGAGTCCTTGCTGCCTCTTTTAGAGTTCTGTTCTTTCGTTCAGCAACTCCATTCTGCTGAGGTGTGCGTGCAGCTGAAGTCTCATGCTCTATAACTTCTGCTTTGCAGAACTCCTTTACCATGGAATTAAGGAACTCAGTTCCTCTGTCTGAACGTATTTTTCTGATCTTGGTGTTCTTCTCGACAGTGAGCTTTTTCAGAAGCGTTGGTAACTCTGTTTTGACGTCAGGCTTGTTGGCAATGAATATGACCCATGTGTAGCGCGAGTAGTCATCTATGACCACTAATGCATATTTTCTGCCTCTGATCGTCACTGGGGAGACTGGACCGTACAAATCCATATGTAGTAGCTGAAGAATTCCATCCGTGGAAGGCGATGGAACTGGAGGATTTTGATTCCTTGTTTGCTTTCCCTTCAGACATGCTTCACACTGAGTATCTTTGCTGAATACTTCATTCGGCAGTCCCCTTGCTAGAGTGTTTCTTGCAAGCTTGTTGAGCGTCTTAAAGTTGAGATGGCTGAGTCTTCTGTGCCATAGCCACCCCGTGCGGTTGTCATTCTTCGCCAATAAGCAAGCTTCAGGGTGTGATGAGTTCCGATCGGCCACATATATATGTTCTTTCTGCGCGAACTGTTTTCCCTGTGGATTTATCAATAACATCACAGAAACCAGCGTCAAATATCTCTCTATTTGAGTTATCACAAAATTGACTAACAGAGAGAAGATTATGCTGAAGTCCTTCAACATATGATACTCTTGGAACTTTGGCGGTCTCTATGCTTTGAGTGTGCCGTATCCTCTCGTGTAGCCTTTGGCATTATCTCCAAACTCAATCTCGGGTCCTTCTTCGATGATATAATTCTTCAGTAGACTCCTTTGGTATGTCATGTGTCTTGAGCATCCGCTGTCCACATACCATGGGTCTTTACGCACCTCATCCTCTTCGCCTGCCATCATGCACTTTTCAGCTGATTCTTCAGCTTCAAGCTCTAAGGCCATGAAAGCTGCATCATCATCCGATGAATCCATAAAGGAGTCGACCTCTTTTGAGTCGTCTGAGATTTCGCCAGCTATGTAGGATTGTCTTTTCTGGGCGAATTTCTCTCTCCTTGCCTTACGTGCTGCGCGTTCAGCACTACTGAGCTCAGGACAATCATACTGATAATGTCCCGGCTTCTTGCAGTTGTAACAAGCGATGACTCTTTCTTCTTTGCTTTCGCTATTCTTTGATGGTTCTGAGTCATCTTTCTTTCTGCATTCAGAAGATTGTGAGTCAGGAGTGTGTTTCGACATATAATTTGACTTACCTTTCGTTTCCCGATAGGCTTTAGTCACTTTTCTGCGTTGCTCCTTCTCCTTCTGATACTTTACAGCGAGCAGCGCGTACTTCTAAGCTAGACTTCCTTCTTGTAGGTCAGTGAGTGAAGGTTCAGTCTTACTCGTCGTTTTGCTCATTGCTGGAGATGCTGTGCTGACTGATGCTTTGAAAGCATGGTCGATTTTTGTGTCAGCTTCAGCTCTCTGCTTTCTTTGAGGTCTGTCGAACTCAAACTCCTCTGCCTGTAATTCTGAAAAGATATGGTCAGGAGACACAGCATCTAAGTCAGAATGTCGCAATAGAGTGGCAAAAGGTGTCCAGTGTCCGTCCGGCAGTGCCCTCAGAATCTTCAGATTCATCTCTCGGTTGCTGAATGTCTTTCCCAGCCTATTGATAGAATTCATCAGATTGGTAAACCTGACGTTTAGATCTTCGATTTTGTCCCCGGGCATAAGAGACAAGCTTTCCAGCTTTTGGAGTTCCAGCGCTAATTTATTCGCTTTAATCTTCTGAGTCCCTCGACTCAGTAGCGCAAGAGCATCCCAGAGTTCTTTAGCAGTCTTGCATTCCTGAACCCTGCCAAGATAAGAATCACTGAGGGTGGTTAGTATAGCATTCCTGGCGACTCGATCTAGATTGTGAAGCTTCTTCTCTTCAGGAGTGAAGAGACTTCTGTCTTTGGGAATCTTCTTCCCGATCACCATTCCTCCTCCTTGAGCTTGGTCCTGAGTTATGACACTATCGATCATGGGAACGATAGGTCCATCTTCAAGCACTTCAGTCATACTGTCATGGAGGGATGTCAGATGTGCTTCCATTCTGACTCGCCATACTCCGTAGTTCTCCACCGAGAACATAGGTACCATCCTTATAACTGACATATCAGCCATGAAGAATAATGATATGAATGTAGAGTGATATGCAGTGAAAACATTTTCCCTCGGATCCGTTCGAATAGACCAGTCTCAAAGATAACAAGAGTCAAAGAACTCCTGCTCTGATACCAATTGTTGGTCCCGAGAGTACGGTCAGGTGTAGAGGGGGGGGGGGTGAATACACCTGATTCGATTTCTCAACTTCGAACTCGAACAATCCTATTCAGGATGGTGTCTGACTGAAACAGTTCAGCAGACCAGATAACTGTTCTGAATCGAGTTGAAGGCTAAGAGTACTGACTCAGCTGAGATCTGCTAACTGACTAGGTCAGAATTCGGTATCTACGGTAAGAGTTCGGTGCGCGGAATAGTGTAGGCCCAAATCGGTTTTTTGTGAGAAAACGTTTTAAGTCTCGGTTCGGTAGATTTAAAAGTTCGGTATCTTTGAGACAGTTGATTGATTTTAAATATGATGTTCGGTATGAATAGTAAAATCAATGCAACAGTTAAGAAAGCGATAGAGACACGAGGATTTTTATAGTGGTTCGGATATCGCTCAAATCCTACGTCCATTGTCCCGAATGATCGGGAGGCTATTTATTATCCCGAGTTAGTCCGAGTCGGCTTGCACACCGGGCAAAGCCGCGTCTTGGTTTTTATATCGATCCAAGTCTCGGTTTACAACACTATCAAACTTAAAGTGTTTGACAAACTTCTCCAACAGTGAAGGAGTCCTTATACAATAAGGATTGGGTTCAAATGTGAACTCCTTCGTCTAAGCTATGGATATAACAAGTGAGCTTAGGGTTAGAGGGATAAGGAACAAGAATGCAGCTATCTAGAGCGACGAACAGCTGAGGGTTTAGCTATAGGTTCGTGTCAGTCGCTTGGATACTAGAAGCTTATGTCGGTTCAGCTTGGTTCCTTTTGAGCTGGATGTAGTCTTTCGCCGGAGATAAATCGGTTGATTCTTGCGGAAGACTTAGTCATTAATTTCGCTCGTTTGAATGCTCTCTCGTGTTCTAGGTGCGCGCATTCTCTTCAAATCTTGAATGATCCCTCTATTTATAGAGCAGAGATTGAAAATAGATCCGTTGGAGACGATCTTCTTCTCTCTCTCTCTTTTTGGTAGCAAACGGCTCTTTTGGTGTAGGTAACAGTGTACTTTCCCACCTTTTTAGGTAAAAGGTTGACTGCAGCTTTAGCAGGTGAGAAGACACGTGTATGGTTGTCATTCGTCGAGGTGGATGGAGTGGTTGAGACAGCACAGACTTCGAGACAGACTGAAGCTGACTTCTCTCTTCCTCGTACATGACAATGCTGATTATCTTTCAAAAGATTCTGACAGTCCTGAAGACTATCTGCCGTTGCTGAGTCTGACCTTGTATTCAGTAGATAGACTGCTGAGATAAGTGAAGATCAGCTCTGAGTTCAGTGAACTACTCCTGCTGAGTTCAGTTCAACTGACTCTCTCAGTATACTGCTCCTACTGAGTCCAGTATTCACTGAGTCTTCTACACTGGTGCTGAGGCTGATGAGCTACTGAGCGCCTTGACCAGAGCAGAGTGTCTACTGAGTCTGAAACCTCAGAGACAAATACGAATACAAAGGAATGGTTCATCAATCAGATAGGGTTTTGGGATCTTCAAATCTTCTCAACAGTTCAGAGCACGAGGCTACTGAGCGTGATTCAGTATAGAAGATAGAGTCATTTCCCACAAGTATGATCATGCTGAGGATTGAATCATCACCCAACAATTTCCCCCTATTTGATGATGCCAAAACCTATCATCTATGTCCTATCAACTATGCTAACCACTAACTTACTCAGAAACAGAGCTACTTACAAATATTACAAGTAGGATCAGTGGAGTTGTCTGGTAAGTGCTAGACTACTGAGGGAGACAGAGCAGAACAATTTCCCCCTTTACAATAATTTCCCCCATGCAACAATTTCCCCCTAAGAGAAATAATAACTCTCCGAAAGTCTAGTCTATCAGAGATCTAACCGAGCAAAAACAGACAAATAAATAAACAAAGTGTGTGTGTGTCAGTAATCACTTCAGTGATTCTGAGTGTTAAAGCATAAAGCAAACACGGCTATTTAGACAACAAGTAGTTGTCAGAGCCAAAAGAAGATTTGTATATATATAATAAATAGTTCAGTACATTACAAATCTTGCTAAGCTAAAGGGAGAACTAAGAGGGAGAACCCTTAAACTGCTGAATCCTATTCATGAAACCTTGGGATTTATCTTCAGGCAGTGGGACTCCATACATTCTGAACGTGTTCTTCCTCAGCTTCAGGTATTCGGCGAAGTCTGCTGGATCATCTTGTTCTAGACCTCTGTTCAACGCAGCATTCTTCACTTCTTGTTCAATCATTCCGAGATGTACTGAGTCGTCTTGTCTTCCGGGTGGAGGAATGATCCTTGCTTCGCATACGCCGACTACTACCCCTTCGATTCTTGCTCGTGCATATATGGGTAAAGATCGGGTTCGGTAATGGTCATCCACTCGACATAGGCATCGGCCTTAGACATTTCGGAGCCGAATCGCCGTAAATAATTTCTCTTGATAAACTCTATCTTGGCCGATTCCCATCTCTCGATTGAACCGAATAGGCATCCATTCGTCCGATCTCGGCCATCTATGTGTTTTCGATCGTTTGGCTTCCCCGAACCTTCGTATCGATAAGGAATGTCAACTTTCGAAGGAACTCTCGGCTGGCCTCTTGTTCGATGCGCTTCCCGAGTGCCTCAAGGTGCGCCAAATGTATCCTCCGTGCGGCGGCCTCTATCTGTCTAGCTTCCTCTCCTCTCGTAGAGATATCTATCCATCTCGAGCAAAGATTTCTTCAATTTCGCATCTTGCTCTTGAGGCTTCGAGGAGCTTGTTACGATTCGGCGGGGGTACTAGATCTAGATTTGGATGTACCACCGCCTTTCGTACTCTTCTGCTCGCTTGCTCCTTTTCTTTTTCTCTGTCCTCTTCATCTGTTATGATGAGCTTTCTCGGAGGCAGTCTAGCAGTTCTCTTTCCTCCTCTGGATGGGGCTTTAGTCTTTCCTTTGGCAGGCTTAGACTTTGGCTTGTTAGCTGCTTCGATCTCTGCAATTTCTCTGGCCAGTCTCTCATCCGCAGCTATTTGGGCTTCCTCCTCAGCAGATATGTACCTTAATCGCTTTGCTGGAGGGGTTGGAATTTTAAGCTTTTGTTTGCCCTTGCCTTCTTGAACTGGTGGTGGAATAGGAGCCTCTTCTTCTTCTGAGTCCTCCACCGCCTGTTCAGCGTACTCAGCAACCTCCTTAATAATGTCTTTGGGAGTCTGGGTTGCTCGAGTAGTCTCTTTGGGGTCTCTGAGCCACTTGGGCCGGTTTCGGTGTGCTCGCAGCCGAAACACCCTGGGCCTCACCCTTCTGAGACTGAGTTTGAGTCTGGGATGACTTCAGTGTAGCTTCCCCCTTAGATTTTGGACTTTTGGTGGGAGTCAGCTTCTCAGTACTCTTCTTTCCTTCCTTTTTCCTTCACTTTCCCCCTTTTTGGCATCATCAAGGAGCACCGGGGTAGGGACTAGGACTGACTTCTTCAGACTTTTGTAGGAGGTTGACAGCTCATCAAGACGATGGTGGAGCTTAGTCAGAGCCTCATGCAACTCGTTCCTCTCCATGGTAAGGTCTTCCTTGTACTGCTTGTGAGAGAGGTCAGCTGCTTCCTTGAAGTCTTTCAACTTCTCAGTGATCTTGTCTTCCAAGGCCAGTTGGATATTCTCAAGTCTTTGTTCAGTGGCCTCGGATTGTTCAGTGATAGCGTCAGTATGAGCCAGTTTAGAAGCCAAAAATTCATCAAGTAGCTTGGCTTGGCTCTCCTGAAAGATCTTGAGCTGAGCTTCGAATTTGACTTGCTGCTGAGCCAACGCTTCTGAAATAAGCGCGGAAACATCAGGGGCGGCTGATGAAGAGACAGAAGACTTCAGCCCCTGAAGTTCTTTAGTCGTGGCTTGAGCAGTCTACTTCCATGTCCTATGGATAGCCTTCGCAAGATCTCGATTTTTGATCCCTTGGGCAGTTAAGGCTTTTGCCACTGATCGAGATCTCTTTGCGGTCTGACTGGGCGCTGCTTCGAAAGTCGACTGCAGCAAGAGCTGAGCGGGCTCTGCTGAGGACGAAGCACCAGCCTTGGACTTCTCAGGACCAAGGATACTGAGTGGTGGTGCTGCTTTAGTATGGGTATCCTTGTCCAGTGGATGTCCCTCATCAGGCTTTCCAGGGCCTGAATCACTGGGTGGGTCCTGGTCGTCGTGGTCTGACCCATCTGAGGGCGGCGAGCCAGCTGCTTGGCGTCTATCAGCAATAATTGCAAGCATGGCTGCCCTTAGATTCTCCAGCGTGTTGAGGTTCTCAGGCTCTGAATAGCCTATCTCCTCACGCAATCTCAGTTCTTCCAAGTGTAGTTGCTGACAGGAGTAGTGTAGAACAAGGCGTTGAAGCTGAGGCCACTCCTGAAAGCGTAGGATCACATGGAGCCTTGCTGACTTGGCTAGGACGAGCAAATCTGAATGGTCAGCAAGCTCTGGAATCTGTTGAAGGATCTCACGGGAGGCTCGAGATAAGATCATTGAAGCTTCCATCCCGATTGATTCACCTTCAGATGCAGTCTCAGACTCCAAGTCTATGTGTGAAGTCTGTTCTTCAGTTGGAGGGACTGAGCTGAGTGGAGGGACAGAAAGGGGCTGTCTAGGCGCTGAATATCTGCGCTCTGAGCTTCAGAAGCATCCCCTTGGTCCCTTTCAGTGGAAACGATCTTCTCCACTGACTGAGTCTTCTCGAAGACTCGGACTCATCAACCACCAAGGGGGCGGAGTAGTCTTCTCGGGAGTCCGTTCGGCGGGCACTTCGGAACCTCCTCGGAGGCCGGCACCTCAACGGCTTTCTTCAGTTTCTTTGCCGGTGCCTTAGGAGTTTTAGCGGGAGGGGTTCTTTTCTTTATAGGCGTAGCCTGCTGAGACTTTGATTGCGGAGAGACTGCTGAGGGTCCTGACCCTATCTGCTGAAGCGCTGCTGTCTTGTTGTGAAATCTGACCTTCTTCACATTGAAGTACTCCTTGTCACTGTAGGTGATAGGCTCAGATCCACATAAATCTTCGATCATGATGGACAGTTTGAGTCCATACATCAATTTGCCCTTTGCGCTCAGCATGTTCGATGCCTTGTCGAACTTAGCAGCCTGAGCCAAGAATTCTCGGAGAAAGAACTCCGTCCAATTTATCTGGGCTCGGTCGTATATGGCCATCATCATCTGAATCTTAGGCCTCGACACACGGTCAAACGACCACTGCTTGGCTTGTCGTGGCAGTGCTTCACTATATAAGCAAGTGCCCCGAATCGAGGCAACATGCTTTGTTCTTCGAAAAGCAGGCTACGAAAGTAGTGGGCTTTCCACGGAAGACGGTAAGATATTCATCAACTCGGTTGTCTCGTACCCGATCAGATCGTGGTCCCTTCGGAGGGCAGATCAAAACTCCGCTTCAAAGCATCCTTGATGGACATCTGCTTCAGCTCCGTAGTGGCATTTTGGATAGAGTGGGCAACAAATCTCGCCACTATGTCTCCAGACACTGCGTCTGAATTCAAGTACAGCTCTGCAACTTGTCTCGGGAGGAAGAACGAAGGCCTCCTAGACAGAAATTTCTCCAGCCCTGACTCGCGCAGAGCTGAGAATATATCATCCATGTACTCCAGATCGCATGAATAGAAATCCATGGTGGGTTCAAACCACACGCGATCCTTCTCCAGAATGTTCTGCATATCCGCTAGAGATATCATAGAGATATTGGTTTCCGCCATTGTACCTGCTATAAGAAATGAATCAGTACCGTTTCTTGGATAGAACAGTGCTGTACAATGCGATACTGAAACATATAACAAATACATTAACAGATATAAGCATACCAATAGATAAAATTTGAGATAAGATTGAGAGTGAAGTTGCAAGTAAGGATTGCGAATGCGGATCTCGGATTTTTCGAATTTGAAAGTTATGAAGTATGCTAATGGCGGTTTCAAAGATATGATCGAATATATATATCAACTATGAAGGTGAACGGTTTTCGATCGTAGGCTGAATTTAAACTTGCTTTATGATATGGACGGTTAAGATTAGAAGTTAAAAATAGGCAATGATCACAAAAGGCGCCTAAGTCAAAGCCAGTTGTAAAATAGCCTAAGTAGTAACTGTGAAAAGACATGCATTAAATGCGTGCAGAGTTCAGCAAGCTTATGTATGGAATGTCGTGCATTAAATGTGAGCCGTTAATAATAAAGACAAACCAAAAGATATTAATGTCATGCTGAATCTTTGCCATAAATGCAAGGTACTGTTGTATTAAATTACTACTGAGTAGAGATACGCAAATCTGTCAGCTGAACATAGTAGTCAGCTGATACCTCGTGTAGATGATTTCTGTCTCTACGTATCGAATGTATCGATGCGAGAGTGAACATTCCCCCTTACTGAAATGTCTCTCTCCCGAAACCTCTTCTTGGCCGGGGTCGGTAGGGTCCAACAGACCTAGCTCTACCGAAAGTTCTCTCGAATACGGATTCGGCTAGAGCCTTGGTCGTATATCGCCCGTTGCTTGTCGGGTATGGATCTTCTCCATCCCGATATCCTTTTTCTCGACATGGTCACGAATGAAGTGATGTCGATGTCCACGTGCTTGCATCTCGTGTGAAGTACGGGGTTCCGAGTGATTGCAATAGCACCGGTACTTGTCCGCGAGTAAAATCGGCACTTCATTCCGAATGACGTCATAGTCTCTCATTCTTTGTCTCGGCCAAAGGATCGCAGGCGCAACAACTTCCGAGCAGGCCATGTATTCGGCTTCGGTAGTCGACGTGGCCACCGAGTGCTGTTTCTTTGAAAACCATGAGATCGACTTGCTTGCCGCCAAGGAACCGACATGTTCCTCGAAGTTGATTTTCGGTCTATTCTACATCCCGCATAGTCGGCATCAGAATAACCAGTTAGTTCAATATTATCATCAGCTGGATACCACAAACCCATGTCAGTGTTCCTCGTAGATAGCGGAGAATCTTCTTTGCTGAGTCCATATGACCCGCGCGGGATTCGCCCGAAATATCGAGCACAGACACCTACAGCATAAGTTATGTCAAGACGAGTAGTCGTTAGATATAATAAAGAACCAATTATAGCACGGTATTCAGTTTGGTCTACTGATACTCCCTCTTTATCAAGATCTATCTTCATATTCGTGTTCATCGGGATCTTGATTGATTTGCCGGATGTGCAGCCGAATCTTTTGATGAGGGCTCGAGTGTATTTGCCTTGGTTGATGAACGTTCCCTTTTCGGATTGCTTGACTTGAAAACCAAGAAAGTAGTTCATTTCACCCATCATCGACATCTCGAACTTATCCTTCATCATCTTTTCAAATTGCTGACACATGATGACATTCTTTGATCCGAATATAATGTCATCCACGTAGATCTGCACAAGTAATAAGTCTTCTTCCAGTCGAATGCTGAATAGAGTGCGGTCTACTGTGCCTTTCTGAAAAC
Organism: Lavandula angustifolia; assembly: GCA_028984105.1. Lineage (NCBI taxonomy): Eukaryota > Viridiplantae > Streptophyta > Magnoliopsida > Lamiales > Lamiaceae > Lavandula > Lavandula angustifolia. The sequence goes on along the minus strand of CM054812.1, from coordinate 11,386,576 downwards.
CTTTCTGAAGAAGAAACTCAGACAGGGTATCGTAGCAAGCCCTGGGTGCTTGTTTTAACCCGTATAGAGCCTTCTTGAGTCTATATACTTGATGTCCCTGCTGAAAGCCAGGCGGTTGTTCCACATAGACTTCTTCTTTCAGCACGCCATTCAGGAACGCATACTTCACATCCATTTGATAAACTCTGAATCGTTGATGTGTTGCGTAGGCTAGGAATAGTCTAATTGCCTCCAATCTTGCAACTGGAGCGAAAGTTTCATCGAAATCTATTCCTTCAGCTTGACAGTAGCCTTTAGCCACGAGCCTTGCTTTGTTCCTGACTATAACGTTGTTTTCATCTCGCTTGTTTTTGAAGACCCATTTGGTTCCAATGACATGTTGATGCCGGGTTCTGTCTACAAGCTCCCATACTTCGTTTCTCGTGAACTGATTCAGCTCTTCCTGCATAGCAATAATCCAGTCAGCATCTTTAAGTGCATCCTCAATATTCTGAGGCTCTTCAGTAGACAAGAAGCGGGAAAATAATGCGCTTTCTCCTTGACGAGAATCCGGATCTTGTCTTGATATGTCTTTGAAGGATCTCCAATTATAAGATCAGCAGTGTGAGCATCTAGCCACGATCTACGATGTTTTAACTCTTCATCTGAAATTTGTTCAACACAGATAGTAGGTGAGTTAGGCATTTCAGTTGTACTATTACGAGATTGAAGAATTTCAGTGATAAGAGTATGATCTACTGAGTCACCAGGTTCAGGGGCATTCAGCTCAGGAACATTACTAGATGTTCCCCCTGAGTTGTTATTCTCAGTAGTGGTCTCAGTTACCTCTACGGTTTCCTCATCGACCTGAGTTACCTGGGATTGATTCTGTTCGGGAGAATCAATCTGCTCAGCTACTTGTCATTCGTCGAGGTGGATGGAGTGGTTGAGACAGCACAGACTTCGAGACAGACTGAAGCTGACTTCTCTCTTCCTCGTACATGACAATGCTGATTGTCTTTCAAAAGATTCTGACAGTCCTGAAGACTATCCGCCGTTGCTTGAGTCCGACCTTGTATTCGATAGATAGGCTGCCGAGATAAGTCTACTGAAGTCAGCTCCGAGTTCCATGAACTACTCCCGCTGAGTTCAGTTCAACTGACTCGCTCAGTATACTGCTCCTACTGAGTCCAGTATTCACTGAGTCTTCTACACTGGTGCTGAGGCTGATGAGCTACTGAGCGCCTTGACCAGAGCAGAGTGTCTACTGAGTCTGAAACCTCAGAGACAAATACGAATACAAAGGAATGGTTCATCAATCAGACAGGGTTTTGGGATCTTCAAATCTTCTCAACAGTTCAGAGCACGAGGCTACTGAGCGTGATTCAGTATAGAAGATAGAGTTATTTCCCACAAGTATAATCATGCTGAGGATTGAATCATCACCCAACACAAGGCTATTTAGACAATAAGGAATTGTCAGAGCCAATAATAGAGATGTTTTATAGATTGAAAGAAATTCAGTACGGTTACATCATCTGCTACACTAAGAAGAGCAAAAGAAGATTCAAAGAAATACAGAAGCAAGATAATCATCTGAACCGCTTAATCCTGTCTTTGAAGTCCTTTGATTGGGTTTCAGGAAAAGGCAGTCCATACATCCGGTAAGTGACCTTCCTCAGCTTCAGTATCTTAGCGAAGTCAGCTGGATCTTCTTCATCTAAGAACTTGGCTTCAGCAGCATCCTTGACTTCCTTCTCAATCACTCCATAATGAACAGAGCCGTCTAGTCTTAGTGGGGGCGGCATGATTTTTGGACTTGGTACTCTGACATCTACTTTGTCTTTGACAGCCTTCTGGACTCTGGCGAACATCTCTATGTCTGCCCTCATGATCCATTCAACAAAGGCTACAGAATTGTGCTTTTCAGCCTAGAACCTCCAGAAATAAATTCGCTTTATGAATTCAGCTTTCAGCGTCTCCCATCTCTGAGTTACTTCCCACGGCATCCATTCATCTACTCTTGGCCATCCATGGATCTTGAGATCAGTAGGCTTCCTGAATCTTCTGTATCGGTATGGAATGTCAGCTTTCTCAGGAATCCTATGACTCGCTTCTTGTTCAGCTTTCAGCCTTAGAGCTTCAAGGTCTGCTAGCCTGAGCCTTTCTCTGGCTGCTTCAATTTGTCTAGCTTCTTCTCCTCTGTACAAGTACCTCTCCATCTGAGCCCATATTTCTTGCATTTCTTGTTCATGTTCCTTAGAGGCAACATAGGAGGGTCTGTGAGGCTCTTCTTCTGACTCAGCAGGGGTGGATGATTTTTCTTTTGATGTAGCCTGCTGTCCAGTAGTCTGCTGCTGCTGCTGCTCCTTCTCCTTCTCTTTGTCAGCCTCATCACTGAGCTTCAGTGTTCGAGGAGGCAGCCTAGGTCCAGTCTTTTTACCTCCAGCTGGAGCCTTTGTCTTGCCTTTAGCAGGCTTCTTCTTGGGCTTCTTCGCAGCTTCAGCTTCAGCTATTTCCATTGCTAACTTCTCGTCAGCAGCTATCTGAGCTTCCTCTTCCGGAGTAATATACCTCCTGGGTCCTTTCTTCTTGGAGGGAGGGGTAGGAAACTTCAGAACTTTCTTGCCTTTCCCGGCATCTGGAGGAGGTAGAGGAGCTTCTTCCTCTTCTGACTCCTAATTAGCGTACTCAGCAACCTCTTTGATAATATCAGAGGGTGTTTGGGTTGTCTGAGTCGCGACTTCCTTAGGTCCTGAGCCGCTTGGGCCAGTCTCAGCAGGCACTACAACTCCTGCTGCTGAGACACCCTGGGCCTCGCCAGTCTGAGTGGGTCCAGTGGGGGCAGTTGTCTGAGTTTGAGTTGCCCCTGCCACTGACCTTGCTCTCTTCGGTGCTTTCAGTACCAGTTCCTTAGTTTTTCCTTCTCTATCTCCTTTTCCTTCCCCCTTTTTGGCATCAGCAAATCGACTCGGGGGGGGAGGCGGAACTGATACCTTTCTGTCCAGACTTTTATAAGCTTCTTCAAGATCGTCTAATGTATTGTGCAGCTTAGTCAACTTCTCATGCAGCTCATTCCTCTCCTCAGTGAGTTGAGCACTGTACTTCTTGTGGGAGGTATCAGCTGCTGTTTGGAACTCTTTCAGCTGTTTCTCCACTCTCTCTTCGATCGCCTTCTGAATAGATTGAAGTCTGAGGTCCGCGGCTTGAGAGATGGAGGTGACTGATTCAGTATGTGCTGTTTGGGCGGCCTTATAGTCTTTTAGCAATTAAGCTTGGCCAGCCTGAATCGTCTTCATCTGTTCCTCAAAGTCAGCTCTCGGCAAGTGCATTTGTCAAAATGCTGGAGAAGTCAAGAACTGGAGATGTCTGAATGGCAGTTCTGAGTCCCTGGAGTTCAGCACTTTGAGCCTCAGTGGTTTGCCTCTATGTTTTGTGGACGGTGCGGGCAAGTAGACAGTTCTTTGTACCTTGATTCCTCAGCGCCCTGGCCACTGACTTTGATTGTCGACTCTTCGGACTGGGCGCTACTTCGAAAGCAGACTCTAGAAGGAGCTGAGAGGGTTCAGCTGCCTTCGAAGTACCAGTCGCCGACTGCCCTGGACTAAGGATGCTGAGCGGCGGTTCAGCAGTTGATGTAGGAGCATCGTTGTCCAGTTGAGATCCCTCATCAGGCTTCTCAGGGCCTGAATCACGGGGTGGGTCCTGACCATCGGGGTCAGACCCATTTGAGGGTGCAGATGCTGAGACTGGTTGTCTATCATTCAGCATTGCGAGCATTGCTACCCTCAGATCTTCTAGAGTACCGAGGTCAGATGGCGCTGAGTAGCCAATCTTCCCACTAATTATCAGCTCCTCTTCATGAAGCTGTTCGCAGGAGAGGTGGATGATAAGTCATTTCAAGTTGTGCCACTCCTGGAATCGGATCAGCATATGGAGTCTCGCATGCCTTGCAAGTAATACCAGAAGCATGTGCGCGGCTATCTCCGAAATCAGTTCAGCTATCTCTCGGGAAGCTCGTGATTTGAGAGCTGAGGCCTCCATCCTGATCGATTCTGATTCTGAGGCTGTCTCCGAGTCTTCTACCTCTATTGGAGACGGCTGTTTCTCAGCAGATGGAATACTGCTGAGTGGTGGAACATCCAAGGGGCTTTCCAGAGTTTGGACATCTTCAGCTTGGACCCCTTGGTCCACGGTTTCACCACGTTCAGCGGAGACTGCCTTCTCCACTGATGGTGTTTTCTCGGACGACTTAGGTTCATCCCTCAGTTGCAGAGGAGGCTCAGCAACAACTGCCTCAGGCTCTGCCTCCGGCACGACCTCACTGACTTTCTTCAGCTTATTGGTCGGTGTCTTAGGAGTAGATTTGGGAGGGGACCTCTTCTTGGTTGGTGTGGAGGTCTTCTGAGTCCCGGTCTTGGGATCAGCGGGCCCTGAACCGATCTGCTGAAGGGCCGCTGCCCTGTTCTAGAATCGGACCTTCTTCACGTTGAAATACTGCTTGTCAGTAAAGGTAATGATGTTCGATCCGCAAAAGTCTTTGATCATTACGGAAAGCTTCAGACCATACATAAGCTTCCCTTTGACGCTCAACCGTCTGGTTGACTTGTCGAACTTGGTTAGCTGCGTCATGAATTCTTTAAGGAAGAATTCCATCCAATTGATCTTCGCTCTGTCATGTATGGCCATCATCAGCTGGATCTTAGGCCTAGATACTTGATAGAAGGAGCCGGCCTGACTCGTTAGCAGCTGAGTCATGACGTAGGCTAAGGCTCTGTATTGTGGGAGCATGGCATTCTTAGGAAATGCGGCTCTGAAGGTCGTCGGCTTCCCACAAAATTCAGTCAGGTATTCATCCATAAGATCATCCTTGTATGCAACAGTGGTGAATCCTTTGTTGGGTAGGTTGAAGCTTTTTTAGAGAGCTTCGCGGATGGACATCTGCTTGACCTCAATAGCAGTACGCGAGGGGTCGCCTACTGAATGAACAACAAAGCGGCCTCGGATATCTCCATCTACTGAGTCCGAGTTCAGGTAGACCTCTACTACTTACCACGGGAAGAAGAACGTCGGCTTCCTTGTTAGGAAACCTTCAAGCTCGGTCTCCCGAAGGGCGAAGAAGATCTCCTCCATGTAATCCAGGTCGCGGGCGTCGAATTCCATAACTGGTTCACACCAGACCCGATCCTTCTCAAGGATCTCTTGCATATCAGCCAAAGTATACACAACGTTTCCTGTCATTTTCGTAATCTGCAAACACATTATATATCAGTATTCAATAAAATACAAGAAAAAATAGACGTATAAGATACTGAATGATCATTTAAATTTACCAAAGAGTTTTCTGAGAACTTTTGAAAGATAGGTTTTTGTAAAGAAGTAGGAGATATTCTCAGAAAGTCTAGGGTTCGCAGGATATTTGCAGAATAGAAATGGCGGTTTTAAACATTTGAACGTGTATATATATCTTAAGGAAGATAAACAGTTAAATATCAATGGTTCAGTTTGAATACGCTTTTTGAGATAGACGGCTAGGATTAAGTTTTATAAAATAGGCAAAGATCATATTAGCTGCCTAAGTCAAAATACAGTTGTATATAGCCAAAGAAGTAACTTGATACGACATGCATTTAATGCGTTGCAGAGTTCAGCATGCTTTTACATAGAATGTCGTGTATTAAATGTAAACCGTTAATATTAAATGACATTTTCTAAGGCATTAAATACGATGCTGAATCTGATTCATAAATGCATAGAACTGTTTTATTGGCTACTTAGTAGAGATACGCAAACCTGTCAGCTGAACATCGTAGTCAGCTGATACCTCGTGTAGATGGTTGCTGAGTCTCTACGTACTGATTTTACTCGATGCGAGAGTGAGCAATCCCCACTGCTTGAATGCTCCTCTCCTGAATCCACTTACTGACTGGACTCAGTAGGGTCCAGCAGACCTAGCTCTACTGAAAGTTCTCTGAATCTGGCTTCAGCTAGAGGTTTGGTCAGTATATCAACCCTTTGATGGTCGGTATGGATCTTTTCCATCCTGATATCCTTCTTTTGGACATGGTCACGAATAAAGTGGTGTCTGATGTCCATGTGCTTGCATCTCGTATGAAGTACAGGATTCTGAGTGATTGCAATAGCACTGGTACTGTCGCAGAAGATCGGCACTTCATTTTGAATGACGTCATAGTCACGTAGCTGCTGTCTCAGCCAAAGGATTTGGGCGCAGCAACTTCCGGCAGCCTTGTATTCAGCTTTAGTAGTTGACGTCGCTACTGAATGCTGTTTCTTTGAAAACCATGAGATCATCTTACTGCCAAGGAACTAACACGTTCCAGAAGTTGACTTTCGCTCAATTCTACATCCTGCATAGTCAGCATCAGAATAACCAGTTAGTTCAATATTATCATCAGCTTGATACCATAAACCCATGTCAGGAGTTCCTCTGAGATAACGGAGAATCTTCTTTGCAGAGTCCATATGACTCTACTTCGGATTCGCCTGAAATCGAGCACAGACACCTACAACATAAGTTATGTCAGGACGAGTAGCTGTTAAGTATAATAAGGAACCAATTACAACACAAATTCAGTTTGGTCTACTGATACTCCCTCTTTATCAAGATCAATTTTCATGTTGGTTTTCATCGGGATCTTGATTGGTTTGCCGGATGTGCAACCGAATTTCTTGATTAGGTCTCGAGTGTATTTGCCTTGATTGATGACCGTTCCCTTCTAAGATTGCTTGACTTGAAACCCAAGGAAATAGTTCTTCTCTCCCATCATTAACATCTCGAATGTGTCCCTCATCATTTTCTCAAACTGCTGACACATGATGATGTTCTTCGAACCGAAGATGATGTCATCTACGTAGATCTGCACAAGTAGAATATCGTCTTCCAGTCGTATGCTGAATAATGTGCGGTCTACTGTGCCCTTCTGAAAACCTTTCTGAAGAAGAAACTCAGACAGGGTATCATACCAAGCCCTGGGTGCTTGTTTTAACCCATACAGAGCCTAACTGAGTCTATAAACCTGATGTCCCTGCTGAAAGCTGGGAGGCTGTTCTACATAGACTTCTTCTTTCAGTACACCGTTCAGGAAAATAGGCTTCACATCCATTAGATAGACTCTGAATCTTTGATGTGTTGCGTAGCCTAGGAATAGTCTAATTGCCTCCAATCTTGCAACTGGAGCGAACGTTTCGTCGAAATCTATCCCTTCAGCTTGACAGTAGCCTTTTGCTACGAGCCTTGTTTTGTTCCTTACTATAATGTTGTTTTCATCTCGCTTGTTCTTGAAGACCCATTTGGTTCCGATCACATGTTGATGCCGGGGTCTGTCAACAAGTTCCCAAACTTCGTTTCTCGTGAACTGATTAAGCTCCTCCTGAATAGCTATGATCCAGTCAGCGTCCTTAAGTGCATCCTCAATTGACTGAGGTTCTTTAGTAGACAAGAAGCAGGAATATAAGACGCTTTCTCCCTGACAGAATCTGGATCTTATCTTTACGCTTGCTGAAGGATCTCTGGTGATCGCTGTATTGCACCAAATAATCCTGCAAAAATCAGAGAATTACTTCAGTATAGTTCACAGGTATCGAACACAGGGAACGGACGACTAGACACTTTATTTTTTTTCTACTTATCTGGGGTTTTGGTTAGCAACCACGCGAGTTTTGGGTTTTATTATAAACTAAGAACTTGTAAAATTAAAAGCAAGAATAAAAACGAAAAAACGTAATTTAAACTGTATGGCCAAGGCAACCGAAAGGCGAGGTCCAGCAGAATATTCATGCACACATAATTCCAATCCTCGGCACTTAATATGAATTAATCTCAAGAATATACTAGTTATAGACCACCGTAACTTAAACTGCGTGATCCTCACTCCCACTTACTTATTCGGTAACCGCCATGTTGGGCATAGAAACGGCTACTTCCCTAACCTAGCTACAACCTACGTTGTTGGGCAATCAATAGATTTAATAGCTAGACAGCTTTATCGAACTAAGGGAGCCTAGTATAGGAGCCTACTCGTATGTTGGGCATCTCATAGTCTCCTATCGGTTTAATCCAATTACTCTTACGAATAATTTCACTACTTACCTAGCCTTGTTCCACGAGAAACGATGGAAGTACTAAGTTAGCTACGGGCATCGCGCAACCTAGGGTGATCAAGCCTAAACTACTAGCCGATTAATTAATTCGAATTATCCCGAAACCCTTTTGATTAATTATGAGCACCTAAGCCTCATGTACTGTTCACGTGTGCATTCACATTCTGCCGGACCCTAAAAAGTTTAGCTACTCATGCTGACGCTTCGGTTGGACAACTGGGACAGTTTGCAGAACAGAAACATGAACACGAATAACCCTAAATTTAGCATGCACGAAATTTAAACTAATTAAGGTACGAACTAGCAGAAAATAATAACTTACGAAATTTAACTAAAATCTTGAATTGAAATAACAAAGAGGTTCGAATGTAAAATATTAAGTTCTTAGAAAACGATTAAATTCAAAACGGAAATAAAACTAGAGTTCAACTACGAATTTAAAGAACATAAGTCTGAAATTAAAAAGTGTTTTTCTTCTTCTAATAGCTACGGAAATCTGGTTCAGCTGGTTCGGAAGGGAGCAATGGCCGGAATGTGAGCTCGGGATGTTTGGGACGTGTTCTATGGTGTAGAGAATTGTCTCGCGTGTATATTTTTCGTCCCTCATCATCCTCTTATATACTCCTCCTTTTCTTCCTCTCCAAGGTAGGTTAGATCTTGATTAGGAAAAGATTTGGGTAGATAAGGAAACCAGATCTTTCCTTAACCACCTTAAGATATTTTCTTGATCCTTTCCTTTTCTCATAACCGTTCCTTTCTCGCGATTTTCCGCACCTTTTCTTCACCAAAACGCGCCAATTAATATCCTTGTCATCCTGCCACGTCAGCGCCAAAAACTTACATTATACGCCACTGCGACTGCACCAGTTGGCCAATTGACGCACTTTTCAGCCTGAAATCACTAAGTACGAAAACGACTCATCAAATATCCTTACACTTGATTTATGATCGCCCTCGAGTATAAGGAGAGAAAAAGATAAGTACTTAGTTATTTCGGCCAATCCCCAAGACTCAAAACAAAAATAAAAGACTCAAGGAAAATAAAGACACGACAAACAAGGACATAAAGACACGAACAAAAACAAAGACACGAAACAAACACACGGACTCAAATAAAAACAAGAAAAACGACGACATGAAGCAGCACCAATCAATCCAAAATTCTCAACACCAATTAACTAGCCAAGCAAATCAAATCATGCAAATATGATCTCATCAAGTAAGTAGACGATGCAAATTTCGAAACTAAACACACATATATCAACTTGGTCAAAATCTAAACAATGTGGTTCTCCTCAAGGTTCGCTCATCACTCAACTAATCTAAGTCCGGTTCAAGCCACTCAAGAAAATAAATCCACGCAATTACGATAAGAGATCGTCACAATAGCAATATCAAGGAGGTCTTTCTCATTAGGTTGTAATGGGGCTTAGGACTTAGACAAATTGATGTTGGTAAGGGTCATAGGGGTACTAAGCTCCATAAAAATTATAATTTAATGTTATGCAGATAAAATTCACTTACTTGTGCAATCAATACAAAAATTTAGAACATCCCACCACTTAACAATTTCGAACAAATGCTACAATTATGTAATGTACCCATTTTTTTTTTTTATATGTATATATATTTTTTTCTGCCACATCTTTTTTTTCTCCTTTTCTGAATATTTCATATGTATTTTTCGTGGCATAAATTTTTTCTTCTTTTTTCACATTATGGGTACAGACTGTCTCAACTGGGCAATCAGGCCACTTAAAATCTGCTTTCTTCTTTCGCAGCTTATACATTCAACTTTCGGCCTATACAAATCTTTTTGCAGCACCTCTTACTTTGGTAGGAAGAGGACATATGTAACAATCCTCTAAACAACATCTATCATGCACAAGAAAGTTTATAAGACACGCAATAACATGGGTCAAGAGAAAGTTTAAAAAGGCCTTGGCTAAATTTTTACTAACTCATATCAAAGAATCGGTCAAGGCTCAACTTGGCTCACTAGGGGATAATTTAGGGTCGGAAAAATTTTGTCGCGGCCGTTTGGCTAAAAATCCCTAGTGCCTCCTATCATGTATCACAAATGACTCAAACTTATTGCAATTTTGCGGATAAACACTCTCAAAAGAAATAGTAGGAAGTGTCCTACTTTAGGCTCAAATCTAATTTAAGTGAGTGGTTTAATAAAATTCGATCCAACAAAGTTTATTTTTCGTCATCCCAAATTACATACACATATGTGCCTAGATCTAATTTTCACAAAGTCTGCAAGCAAGAATATTGAAACACAAAAGCACAAATAAGACATGCTTGAACATAGAAATTGGCGCTTCAAAAAAATCGAAAATTTTGGCATGCTTCGACACAAAATAAACCCCCCTCCTTACACTTAAAACTTGCTCACCCTCGAGCAAGAAGAAAAGACAAAACAAAGAGAGAAGGCATGAAAAAATAAAAACAAAAAACACCCTCCTTACACTTGAACCCTTTCAAGTGTAAGAACATACAAACGATAAAAAGAAAATAAACTACCCCTCCTTACACTTGAACCCTTTCAAGTGTAAGGACACAAAAGACTCACAAACACAGACTCAAAACAGAAAACAAAAACAAAAACACAAATTGGGGAGAAAAGTTACTTGGCGCCTCGCTTGGGCAAGCGAGGCAGTCGGCTCATCACAGTACGGCGCAAGCGGTCAACACGGCGTCCCAAAGAGTTTAAGTCAGTGCGCAGCAGCTCCACAGAATCTCCACCTATACTCGAAGATGCACTCAAGACACGAGGTCCCGGTGGATAGAACTGAATGTCCCGATTAGGCAGTTCGTACACTAAGCGAGAATGTCTCAACAACGACATATCAAACGAAGTGGGAGGGGGCACTGGACTTAAAAACTGAGCATCATATATCACAAAATTACGTTCAATGAACGTAGCAAGTAAGTGGCACAATGTGAGGTATCGTGCGGTGTGACTAGATATGATGAACATATTCTTGGCAATCCAATAAGCAAGGTTGACCGGTCGGCCGGCATGCATACACCACAAGAAATACAACTCATTTGCCGTTACCTTATCAAAAGCCGTACTCTTACCAGTGAGGTTGTGGACTAGGTATTGATGACAAAGGCGGAGAGCGGGATCCTCGATGTAGCACACGTACGAACCCGATGATTGAAAGTCCTCCGGGTCGCTTGGTGCTAGAAGCCTCCATGCTTCCATCGATCCTATGTATTGCGGATCCTTGTTCGGCAAGCAATACAAACCCATCTCATATCTCAACTCAAGGAAATGATCAAAACTTGTTATACCTAAACGCGCACTCCACTCGGCCAAAGACAAATTATACGTATTTCCAAACAACCGAAACTCAATACAAGGCACATACAAATCCGTATCATGCTCAAAGTGAAATGTATTAAAGAATTCCCTAGCAAGCTCCTTAAAACACAAGTAATGATGTGATTCCAACAACCAAGACCAACCAATTCTTTTAAAATACCGAAAGAAAGGAGCGATAATACCTGTTCGGCGAAGGAAGTCTCGGTCAAGTAAGCGGCCGCTCCGGAAATCTTTACCTTCACGCTCCATGTAGCGCATATCCATATACTCGATCTCAAAATGAGAGAGTGCGGCTACGGCTTCGGGTGTATCTAAGTGAATGATGGTGCGATTACCATATTCATTTTCTTGCGGGAAGGCGGATGTGGAGTCGGAATCGACTAGAGAAAGTCCACTCAAGTTGAAATCTCCTTCATAATTGCCGTTATGGTCGTCGGACACATAGTCCGAATCTTTGTCTTCGCTCGGCAACTCACCATGTATTCCTTCCAACCACTTAATTCCTCCATAATATTGCGGTTGCGGCACCGGTTCACATACTCGAGCTTGGTCCACAAAGGGCAACCACTCGTACACCATTTGCGGAGAGCGAGGCGGTTGAGAGGACGAGACTTCACCGGGATGTCGGGCGGATGATCGTCGGGCACGAGATCGGCGAGGTGGAGACGGCGGTGGTGTAGGCTCGGGTGCATGCTCGGGAGACTCCTCGGATGTTGTTTCCGTGAGATCCGCCCTCGGCGGTTGGATAGGTTCTTCAATGCGAATTCCTGCATTACTTCTTAATCGTCTCCTTGGCGGTTTCGGAGGTGAAGACGATTTCGTAACAAAGGTTGAATATGTACCTTGCGTGTCTTCCTCCGGCTCCGGTTGGTATGTAAACTCCGGCGGTGGTGCGACATCTTCTTCTTCAACTTGTTGGAAAGGCACAATGGCAAGTGCTTGGGCTCGAGCTTGAGCGACGGCGGCCTCGGCGAAGCTTGAGCGCGCGGCGGCGGCGCTGTAACTCTGGGTCATCCTTGTATGCTGTGAACCACTTTGCGGCGGCGCGGAGTCCAAATCTTTTCTTCGGCGGCATGATGTATCGGTTGTGCAGTTGGTAGGGTGGTGGAGAGGGAAGTTGTAAATCTTGTTGAAAATTCTTTGAGAGAGAGAGAGAGAGAGAGAGATGTGGACGGCGGTAATGGGAGGAAGTTATGGGAATAGTGGCAAGTGGGTAGGGTTCAAGATTTCCTTCCTTTTATAGTTGCTAACTTTTGCACTTTGACCCCTCCACTTGCACAAATTGGAAAAGTTACCCCATCTCTTGCAATTGAGTCCTCAAACTCTTTCCTTCTAATTTTTTACCACACTCTCCTTACACTTAAACCTTTTCATCCTCAACCAAAAATTCTGAAAAATAAGAAGAAAAAAAACATCAAGCATAAAATCGGCAAAAATAAATAAAAACACGAAAAATTAAAATAAAACGCGGGTTGCCTCCCGGTAGCGCCTCTCTTTAGAGTCTTCGGCTAGACCTCCTCTTCAAAGAGTCAAACGTAAGAGGGAATGGACAAGCTCTGCTCGTCCACATCTTTCATCATGGCGACTGCATGGTAGATTTTAAGGCGATGGCCATTTACGGTGAAAGCTTCGTCCGAATCCAGTTTCTGTATGACCACTGCTCCGCTTGGCCAAGCGGAGCGCACTCGGAATGGGCCAATCCATCTGGACCTAAGCTTTCCCGGCATGATCCGTAGGCGTGATTGATACAGCAAGACAAGTTGCCCTGGCTCAAATTTCTTCAAACGAATAGCCTTATCATGCCATGCCTTATTACGATCTTTGTATTGTATGGCCGCGTCATAGGACTCCATCCGAATCTCTTCCAACTCTTGCAGCTGATATTTTCTTTCCTTTGCACATTCGGTTGGGTCCATGTTGATTTTCTTAACAGCCCACCAAGCTTTGTGCTCCAGTTGCACAGGCAGATGACATTGCTTACCAAAAATCAATCTGTATGGAGACATTCCGAGAGGAGTTTTATTGGCTGTCCGATAAGCCCATAAGGCGTCATCCATCCTTGTACTCCAATCCTTCCTTGATGGATTGACAGTCTTCTCCAATATAGACTTGATTTCTTGATTAGACACTTCAGCTTGTCCATTCGATTGAGGATGGTAAGCGGTAGAGACTCGGTGAGCTACTCCATACTTCTTCATTAATGATTCTATGGTGCGGTTGCAAAAGTGTGTGCCTTGATCGCTTATTATAGCTTTAGGCACTCCAAATCTGCAAAAAATGTTAGTACGGAGAAATCCTGCAACAACTTTATAATCATTAGTTTTGGTGGCTTTCGCCTCGACCCACTTAGAAACATAATCGACAACAAGTAAAATATACACGTTCCCATATGAGTGTGGAAACGGACCCATGAAATCCATCCCCCATACATCGAAAATTTCAAAAAATCTTAAAGGCTTTTGGGGCATTTCATCTCTCATGGATATATTTCCAGTCATTTGACAACGTGTACAAGACTTATAGTACTTATAAGCGTCGAGGTGTAGGCGTGGCCAAAAGAATCCCGCATCCAATACCTTCCGTGCGGTTCTTTTTGGACCAAAATGTCCACCATAAGCAGAAGAGTGGCAATGGAATAAGACATCTTCTTGCTCTTCTTCGGGTATGCATCTTCGAATCACTTGATCGACTCCCATTTTCCAAAGAATTGGGGAGTCCCAATAGTACTGCTTGCACTCGCTTTTCAACTTAGCTTTTTGAGCGTGAGTAAACTCGGGTGGAAGCTGCTTAGATGTCAAATAATTCACAATATTAGCAAACCAAGGTAAATTAGAAGTCTTAACCACCGTCTCGCAAATCGTTTCGACTTGATGGTGTCTCGGTTGGCCAACTGAGACACTTTCTGAACTTGCATAGCAAAACACTGTTCCGATAGCAGTTGGGCAAGGCTGGAAACAATCTCTGGAACAGCATATAAGTGTTCTTCTGGAAAGGTCTCGTTGATTGGCTCTCCATCATCTTCTTGATTTAATCGGCTTAAGTGATCCGCCACATGATTTTCAGCTCCTTTCTTGTCCTTCACTTCCTAATCGAATTCTTGTAGCAAAAGAATCCATCGGATAAGCCTTGGCTTTGATTCCTTCTTTGCAAGGAGATGCTTGACGGCGGCATGATCGGTATAGACGATTATCTTCGAGCCGAGTAAATAAGAACGAAATTTATCAAAGGCAAACACGATTGCCAACAGCTCCTTCTCTGTGGTGGAATAGTTACATTGAGCCAGATTTAATGTCTTTGATGCATAGTAAATCACATGGCTCTCCTTCCCGGATTTCGTCCCAAGAACTGCTCCGATTGCCCAATCGGAGGCATCGCACATTATTTCGAAGGGCTTATTCCAATCCGGCGGCTGCATCACCGGAGCTGTTGTAAGTTTGTCTTTTAGGAGGGCAAAGGCCTCCTTACACTTGTCATCGAAATCAAATTCGATCTCTTTTGGCAGTAGCCTTGTCAATGGTTGAGCTATCTTTGCGAAATCCTTGATAAAATGCCGATAGAAACCGGCGTGCCCTAGAAAACCGCGGACTTCTTTTGGCGTAGTAGGGTACGGTAATTTAGCTATGGACTCAACCTTGGCCTTGTCGACTTCAATCCCTCTTTTAGAAATGATATGACCGAGCACAATTCCCTCGGTCACCATGAAATGGCATTTTTCATAATTCAACACCAAATTCTTTTCGACGCACCGGGCTAGGACCTTGTCTAGATTCTTCAAGCACGTAGTGTAAGAGTCACCCTAGACAGTGAAGTCGTCCATGAAGACTTCTATGCAATTCTCGATAAGGTCCGAGAATATACTCATCATGCACCTCTGAAAGGTGCCCGACGCGTTACACAATCCAAACGGCATTCGGCGGTAAGCGAACGTTCCATATGGACATGTGAACGTTGTCTTGTCTTGATCTTCATCTCGAACATGGATTTGGAAATAACCGCTATATCCGTCTAGAAAACTGAAATAGACTTGCCCCGTAAGTCTCTCTAGCATTTGATCGATGAAAGGAAGCGGGAAATGATCCTTGCGTGTGGCCGAATTCAGCTTCCAGTAATCGATGCACATGCGCCATCCCGTCACTAAACGTACCGGAACCAGTTCATTCTTCTCGTTCTCCACCACTTGAAATCCGGATTTCTTCGGTACGACATGCACGGGACTCACCCATTTGCTATCCGATATGGGGTAAATAATACCCATTGACAATAGCTTCAAAACTTCCTTTAGTACGACCTCCCACATATTCGGATTGAGCTTCCTTTGTTGGTCGCGGAAAGGCTTGCTATCAGGCTCCATCAAAATCGAATGCTCACATACATCCGGACTTATACCTGTAATGTCGGCTAAAGTCCAGCCTATAGCCTTCTTATGCTTCTTCAAAACTTCAAGCAGTGCCATCTCTTGATTGTCATCAAGCTCCTTGTTGATGATGACGGGCAGCGTCTCATTCTCTCCCAGATATGCATACTTCGGATGTGTAGGGAGTCTGTTTCGATTCCGGCCGGAGCTTTGACGATAGAGGGCAACAGTTTCTCAGAGGTGTCTCGGTTGGGCAACTGAGACACGGTTACGGATAGTTTCGATCTTTGGGGCTGCGTACGAGCTAAGATGCTCTCTCCGATCTCCTCATCTCTCATATCTTTGACGTCCGCCTCGGTCAGTCCTTGAGTCAAGGTAACTTCCATCTTATCCTTGCACCACATACGTCTCAAGATATTCTTGGACAATAGCATCAATGGAGTCAGTAGAAAAAGCATTCTCATTCTCATGATCGTAGGGTTTCTTTAGTGCTTCAGTTATCCTATGAACATAAGTTTCATTATGGTATGCCACACTAATTGAACCCTCATCCACATTAATTATGGCTTTTACTGTCTTTAAAAATGGTCTTCCTAATAATACTCCTGCAGTTCCCTCAACTTGTCTATCATTTGTATCAATTACATAAAAATCAGTCGGATAGACAAAATTATTGATTCTGACTAAAATGTTCTCAAGCAAACCAATCGGAGCAATGCACGACCTATCTGCTAATTGGATAATCACTTTAGTGGGTATTAATTCAGCTCCTACCAATTGATTATATACAGATAAGGGCATAACATTTATAGATGCTCCTAGATCACACATGGCTTGTTTAATCATGACATCACCCATCAGACAGGGAAGTGTGAACATACCTGGGTCGGCACATTTGGCAGGAAGCATCTTCTGTATAATCGCCGATACCGTGTGATCGAACAGGACTTTCCCGGACTTGGGAACTTTTCCAGCTATGAAGTCCTTCACAAATTTTCCGAACTTTGGAATCTTTACGGCTTCAAGGAAAGGGATATTTATCTCCAATTTCTCAAACAACTTCATGTAATCCATGCTTTCCTTGTTCGGCGTTATCTTTCTTTCTAAAGCTTCCGGAAATGGTGGAGGAAGTATCGGTTCAGACTCCGATTGGCTAATCGGAACAGTTTCCTCTTCTCGTTCTGGTTCAGCATCTTCAGCACGCGGTTCTTCTAAACAGTAGGGTTGTGCAGGCTGTTCTGCGGCCTTCTTCTTTTCTGCCGGTTTTTCTGGGTGTCTCGCTTGCACAACTGGGCCAGGCAGTTCTTTTCCTCCAGCAGCGTAATCTGACTGCAGATTATGGGCATTTGGATTTTTTTCGTGGTCGAGCCGGAAGTCGTCCTTGAGAATTCTTTATCTCCCGCATAGTAGAATTCAACTTACTCATTTGCTTGGCCAACCGATCCATTGTAGCTTGCTGGTCCTTCTTCGTTTGATTCATCTCTCGCTGAGTTTGGATTATCTCCTTCTGTATTTGTTGTTGAACTGCAGTAGTGTCTTTCTGTTAAGAAACCATTTCAGCCAAGAGTTTTTCCAATGGATTCTGGTGCTCCGGTTGGGCAACCGGAGCACTCTGTTCTTTGGAACCGCCTTTGATGCGGAGGCCTATACGTCTGCTCGGTAGCTATTTCGATTAGGAGCCCGGTAAGGCTGCTTGGTATGGCTGCTTGAAATTGTTGTTGAGGCGGATTCCTCTCGTTGAAATTGTTCTTCCGGTTGCCTCCATCGAAGGTTCGGATGAACCCCTTGCTTGTCCGCTCCAATTTCCAGCTGCGTTTACTTCTTCTCCTGGACATTGTAGTGAGGTATGTCCTTTTTCTCCACACGCTCCGCATGCGTGATCGGCATTTGATCGGCTTGAAGCGGGAGCGTTCTGCTTGAGTAGCAAGTCGAGCTTGTCTTGTAATAGGCTGAATTTTGCCTCCACTTTATTATCGATCTCATCCAAGTAGTCAGAATGAGACCAATTTACAGCTCTCCTTGTTGGTCTCGGCCCCTTGTATTGTGAGGTGGATTCCGCAAGTCCTTCGATTATATTCCTTGCATCTTCGTAGAGGCTTGTATGGAAATTCCCCCTTAGACCGATATCAACCATGGCTTTGGCTTCGTCTGTCATTCCTTGATAAAAAATCTATAGAAGCTCCACATCCGAGTAGCCATGGTTTGGACAACTATCGACGAGTCGTCCAAATCTCTCCCAGTATGCGCCAAAGGTCTCATCGAGTTCTTGAGCAATCCCGGAAATCTGCTTCTTTAATGCATTTGTCTTTGACTGCGGGAAATACTTCTTTAGGAAGACCGTACGCATCTGGGCCCACGTCGTGATCGTATTCGGCTTTAAACTAGAGAACCACGCTTGTGCTTCGTCTTGAAGAGTGAATGGAAAGGCCTTGAGCTTGAAAGCGTCTAGGCTGCCCTGCCGGTGCAGATTACACACTTGGTTGAACGACGCCAAAAAGGAATTTGGATTTTCGTTCGTCCTTCCATAAAACTTTGACATGGCAGCGACCATGTTCAGCTTGACATCAATTTGTTCTGTAGTAGTGATTTGGATTGGACCAGGTAGGTTCGCTCCCATGTCAAGCGATCCGGTATTCATCCTCAAGGGTGGTGGATCATGCACTTCGTACTCCATCTCTTCCTCCTCTGATTCTGAGCTTGTTACTGGAGTGTTGTGGAGTGTTTTGTCGAACAAAACAGTCTCTGGTTCTGAGTCGCTGATCGGATCAACGGCGGATGTTTTGTCTCCTGGTTGGGCAGTTAAGATGTCTGCTGCCCTGGACAGAATTTGTTGCTTTTGCAGCTTTGTCTCCTTCCTATTTCTTTTAGCTGCTTTCTCGATCTCAGGATCGAATATCAGATTAGGCTTGGAAGACCTGCTCATACAACATTAAAAAGCATGAAAGATTAGTAGAAAAATCAAAGAAACTAGTTAACACCGTTCCCCGGCAACGGCGCCAATTTGGTGATCGCTGTATTGCACCAAATAATCCTGCAAAAATCAGAGAATTACTTCAGTATAGTTCACAGGTATCGAACATAGGGAACATACGACTAGACACTATATTTTTTTTCTACTTATCTGGGGTTTTGGTTAGCAACCACGCGAGTTTTGGGTTTTATTATAAACTAAGAACTTGTAAAATTAAAAGCAAGAATAAAAACAGAAAACGGAATTTAAACTGTATTAATTGGGCAACTGAAAGGCAGGTCCAGCAGAATATTCATGCACACATAATTCCAATCCTCGTCACTTAATATGAATTAATCTCAAGAATCTACTAGTTATAGACCACCGTAACTTAAACTGCGTGATCCTCACTCCCACTTACTTATTCGGTAACTGCCATGTTGGGCATAGAAACGGCTACTTCCCTAACCTAGCTACAACCTACGTTGTTGGGTAATCAATAGATTTAATAGCTAGACAGCTTTATCGAACTAAGGGAGCCTAGTATAGGAGCCTACTCGTATGTTGGGCATCTCATAGTCTCCTATCGGTTTAATCCAATTACTCTTACGAATAATTTCACTACTTACCTAGCCTTGTTCCACGAGAAACGATGGAAGTACTAAGTTAGCTACAGACTGCGCAACCTAAGGTGATCAAGCCTAAACTACTAGCCAGATTAATTAATTCAGAATTATCCCGAAACCCTTTTGATTAATTATGAGCACCTAAGCCTCATGTACTGTTCACGTGTGCATTCACATT
This sequence comes from Lavandula angustifolia, assembly GCA_028984105.1. NCBI lineage: Eukaryota > Viridiplantae > Streptophyta > Magnoliopsida > Lamiales > Lamiaceae > Lavandula > Lavandula angustifolia. Next base: position 11,367,031 of record CM054812.1, on the reverse strand, counting down.
CTGCCGGACCCTAAAAAATTTAGCTACTCATGCTGACACTTCGGTTGGACAACTGGGACAGTTTGCCGAACAGAAACATGAACACGAATAACCCTAAATTTAGCATGCACGAAATTTAAACTAATTAAGGTACGAACTAGCAGAAAATAATAACTTACGAAATTTAACTAAAATCTTGAATTGAAATAACAAAGAGGTTCGAATGTAAAATATTAAGTTCTTAGAAAACGATTAAATTCAAAACGGAAATAAAACTAGAGTTCAACTACGAATTTAAAGAACATAAGTCTGAAATTAAAAAGTGTTTTTCTTCTTCTAATAGCTACGGAAATCTGGTTCAGCTGGTTCGGAAGGGAGCAATGGCCGGAATGTGAGATGTTTGGGACGTGTTCTATGGTGTAGAGAATTGTCTCGCGTGTATATTTTTCGTCCCTCATCATCCTCTTATATACTCCTCCTTTTCTTCCTCTCCAAGGTAGGTTAGATCTTGATTAGGAAAAGATTTGGGTAGATAAGGAAACCAGATCTTTCCTTAACCACCTTAAGATATTTTCTTGATCCTTTCCTTTTCTCATAACCGTTCCTTTCTCGCGATTTTCCGCGCCTTTTCTTCACCAAAACGCGCCAATTAATATCCTTGTCATCCTGCCACGTCAGCGCCAAAAACTTACATTATACGCCACTGCGACTGCACCAGTTGGCCAATTGACGCACTTTTCGGCCTGAAATCACTAAGTACGAAAACGACTCATCAATCTCCAATAATCAAATCAGAAGTGTGAGCATCCAGCCATGATCTACGATGTTTTAACTCTTCATCTGAAATTTGTTCAACACAGATGGTAGGTGAGTTAGGCATTTACGTTGTACTATTCTGAGATTGAAGCAATTCAGTTACAAGAGTGTGATCTACTGAGTCACCAGGTTCAGGGGCATTTAGCTCAGGAACATCACTAGTTCCCCCTGAATTATTATCCACAGTAGAGGTCTCAGTTACCACTTGGGTTTCTTCATCGACCTGAGTTACCTGGGATTGACTCTGTTTAGTAGAGTCAATCTGTTCAGCTACTTCTGCTACTGGCTGAGATTCAGTGGACTTATCTTCAGTTTCTTCATCTGAAGCATCATCCCAACATAGCTGGATCTTTTCAACTTTGTCTTTTAAGCTCAGATCCTGTAGCTGCTTACTGATGTCCTCAGATTCAGATTTAGAGTTTCTGCTCCTGTCTTCAGTGGCAAACTCATTAAAAACAACATGAGGGCTTTCCTCCACGCAAAGGGTCTGATAGTTAAAGACTCTAAAGGCTTTGCTGACTTGGGAGTATCCTAAGAAGACTCTCTGGTCTGACTTGCTATCAAAAGTCTTCAGCTGATCTTTCCCGTTATTGTGGATAAAGCACGAACACTCAAAAATATGGAAATAAGATAAAGAAGGCTTCCTGCCGTTCCATAGTTCATATTGTGTCTTCTTATGCTGCTTTGTCAGTAGAGATCTATTCTGAGTATAACATGCAGTATCAGTAGCTTCTGCCTAGAATTTGGTTGGGAGTCCTGAACCTGAGTCCTTCCTTGCAGTTCTTACATCGTGGAGGTTATGAGTATTTCGTGGAGGTTATGAGTATTTCGTAGGGGGAAAGTGTCCCATACCTTAGATCGTCCTAGAATACGATCTTCTTGACTCGGTTCAGAAAAGGTCTTCTGAACTGTTCCCGTTGCCCGAGCTCCCAACTCCGGATGGACGAAGACGCTAGAAAGCTCCTGACACACTATAACCGACTCACAAACTTTCAAGCTCGAAAAACTTCCTACGATATTTCACTCAAGCAAAAGCTCAAAGAAACGCCGTTCGGATGTTATCGAAGACTTGGGTACACCATGAAATGAATCCCAAGCCCCCTATATATAGGAGGAAGGGTTGCATAGTAATGGGCCTTAATGGGCCTAATAGTATTGGGCCAACGGGCCAAATAGTATTGGGCCAATTATATACAAGCCCAACTTACTCTATTACCAATTGTTTCGATCCGTTTAAGAACCAAACAATTCCAGGTAAATTAGTAACTAAGAAAGTATCATGTGAGTTTGTCATAGAATGTCAACATCAACTGGGCATATGTTCGGGCCAGTCCAGGGACCTAATACAAGAAATAAAGCCGGGCCTCAAGAGAATTAATTTTCCATACTCAGCCCTGAGTAATATTAATTCTCAAACATAGATTACATTCCACTAAAGAATCCATGCTGACCTACCCCTTTATTCCCAAATGTTGAGTCTGGGCTTGTATTTTTAACTTCAGTTAATCCCCGTATTTAAGATATCGAATATCCATTAATTGATTAAGTTACTGACTACTTATGAGTATTTTTAACTCAGTTAATCCCAGTATCTGTTATGCCGTTGGCATAGTCTCGAGATATCAGTCTAACCCTGGACAAGCTCACTGGATTGCGGTCAAGCATATTCTCAAGTACCTGAAACGGACTCGAGATTATAGTCTTGTTTACCAGTCTGATGATGTAGTACTTGTGGGTTATACAGATTCGGATTTCCAGGCAGATAGAGACGAAAAAAAGTCTACCTCGGGCTATGTGTTTACCTTTGGAGGTGGAGCCATTTCATGGAGAAGTATCAAGCAAAAGTGTATTGCTGATTCTACCATGGAAGCAGAGTATGTTGCTGCTTCTGAGGCCTCTAAGGAGGCAGTTTGGCTCAAGTCTTTCCTCCAGGATCTCGATATCATTCCTAGTTTGCCTAAGAGTATCACGATATATTGTGATAACTCAGGTGCAGTTGCAAACTCTAAAGAACCGAGATCACATAAGGCGTCTAAACACATAGAGCGTAAGTACCACATTATACGAGAATTCGTACGCCGAGGAGACGTGGTAATTGAGAAGATTGATACAGGGGATAATCTAGCAGATCCATTCACTAAGAGTCTACCACAAGCGTCCTTTGACATTCATGTTCGAGGTTTCGGTTTGTGTAGACTGCCCCCCACTTAGTCAGAAATCTTAGTATAAGTGGGAGAAAGTGATTGTAATAGTAGTTGAGACACATTGTATACTTAAGATTTGCTTTTAAGTATAAGTGGGAGAATTGTTGGGTTTGTATACTGAAAGCAATCTACGTTTTTGATGTATTTGCTTGTATACAATGTTTCCAAATACCACTATTATTATTCTCCTATCTGATTATTATAATTGCACTTTTTAGTCCTTTATCTCACAAAAAGTTAGATCATACAGTGTGTAGTAGATCACAGAAGACTGTAGTGATTGGTTGAACTAGTGGGATATAAACAGTTATCACAGCTGAGGTAACTTTAGGACAAGTTACTGGTTTAAGCTGCAATATAGATAAGAAGTGGCTTGTCTTGGTCACTTGTCTATGTTGGTACATTTTATGTATTGATGGACCGCGGTGAGACGTGTTCTTCTATCTGACCCGTGTGAAGAACCAAGGTCTCGGAGACTCAGATATTCTTAAGCTTGATGAGATTTCAGATGAGTGCATATGACTTGTAATCACTTTGACTTACCATGGGTGAATGTCATCGCGATTGGATCTCCGTATCTTGGGTGATTGCTGTTGTGTGTAGCTCAGGCTGGTTATCTGCATCATGCATCCGTATCCTGTTACAGGGTTGATGATATCTCCTTGAGGAGCTCGAAAGGTTTATTCATACTAAACCCTACAGGTTGATTAAGTTCAAGTATGATAAACAAGGTCGAGTGGTACTACTCAAGGATAAGATATTAATTGTATTAAGTAGTCAGTAACTTAATCAATTAATGGATATTCGATATCTTAAATACGGGGATTAACTGAAGTTAAAAATACAAGCCCAGACTCAACATTTGGGAATAAAGGGGTAGGTCAGCATGGATTCTTTAGTGGAATGTAATCTATGTTTGAGAATTAATATTACTCAGGGCTGAGTATGGAAAATTAATTCTCTTGAGGCCCGGCTTTATTTCTTGTATTAGGTCCCTGGACTGGCCCGAACATATGCCCAGTTGATGTTGACATTCTATGACAAACTCACATGATACTTTCTTAGTTACTAATTTACCTGGAATTGTTTGGTTCTTAAACGGATCGAAACAATTGGTAATAGAGTAAGTTGGGCTTGTATATAATTGGCCCAATACTATTTGGCCCTTTGGCCTAATACTATTAGGCCCATTAAGGCCCATTACTATGCAACCCTTCCTCCTATATATAGGGGGCTTGGGATTCATTTCATGGTGTACCCAAGTCTTCGATAACATCCGAACGACGTTTCTTCGAGCTTTTGCTTGAGTGAAATATCGTAGGAAGTTTTTCGAGCTTGAAAGTTTGTGAGTCGGTTATAGTGTGTTAGGAGCTTTCTAGCGTCTCCGTCCATCCGGAGTTGGGAGCTCGGGCAACGGGAACAGTTCAGAAGACCTTTTCTGAACCGAGTCAAGAAGATCGTATTCTAGGACGATCTAAGGTATGGGACACTTTCCCCCTACAATTGCTTCGTGGCTGAACCTGAGTCCTTCCTTGCAGTTCTTAGGCTTGTTGTTGGCTAGCATTGCCTCAATCATTTTCTCAGCTCCCATGTACCGCTCTGTCATCAGGTTTCTCCATACATCATCACTCTTTTTTAGAGTTTCGTGCTTGGTCTGAAGTCCTGAGAACTTCTTTATCTGCAGACTCAATTCAGTATCTTTCTGAGTCAAGTCTTTGGTCAGTATTGAAATCAGACCTTCTTGCTGCTGAGACATGATCATCAGAGAGTTAATCTCCTCCCTTAGTCTCACAACAACTCCTTCTGACTCAATAACAACCTGACTCTCCTGAGAAAGTCTCTGATTTTCTGCTTTCAGGGCATCTAACTCCTGAAGAGTCTTGCTGAGCTACAGACTCATCTAAATCTGTTCGTCTAATAATTCTTAGTAGGTGATCGCGACATCCAGATTCTTGTCTGCACCTGAAATAGTGTATTGTGTGCAGTGTGAAGAAGAGTTAAATGGTTCTGGAGAGTTTACCTCACCCTCTTCTCCTGCCACCAGACACTTCTCAGTATCTTCTTCAAGCTCTTTAGCCATGAAGGCAACTTCATCATCAGGTGAATCCATGAAGGCATCGACTTCTTCTGAGTCGTCTGAGAGTTCACCGGCAATATAGGCTTGTCACTTCTTGATGAACTTCTATCTTCGAGCTTTTCTTGCAACTCTTTCAGTTGTACTAAGCTCAGGACAATCGTACTGATAGTGTCCTGGCTTTTTGTAGTTGTAGCAGGAGGTGACTCTGCTTTCTATATTGTTACTATCTTTCAACTGTGCAGAATCCTCCTGTTTCCTGCATTCAGAAGTTTGTGAGTCAGGATTGCGCTTTGGTGAGAAGTCAGACTTACTCTTTGAGTCCCTGACGACTCAAGACAGTTTCCTGCGCCGCTCCTTCTCCTTCTGATACTTGATCGCAAGCAACGCGTATCGTTTAGCTAGGCTCCCTTCTTGTAATTCACTTAATGAAAGTTCAGATTTGCTAGACGTTGGAGCCGTTGTGCTGACTGATGCTTTAAAGGCATGTTCTATTTGAGTGCTAGCTTCAGCTCTCTGCTTCCTCTGCGGTAGAACGAACTCGAACTCTTCAGCCTTTAATTATGAAAATATATGAACAGGAGAAACATTATCAAGATCAGAATGTCTTAGTAGTGTAGCAAATGGAGTCCATGGTCCGTCTGGCAGGACTCTCATTATTTTGAGATTCATCTCTCGGTTGGGGAACGTCTTTCCTAGCCCATTGATTGTGTTCATCAGAACCATGAATCTTATATTGAGATCTTCAATCGTGTCACCGGGCATGAGTGATAATCTCTCCAGCTTCTGGAGTTCCAACGGCAGCTTGTTGGCTTTGATTTTCTGAGTCCCCCAACTCAGTAGCGCTAGAGCATCCCAGAGTTCTTTAACTGACTTACAGTCCTGAACTCTGCCGAGATACGAGTCGTTCAGCATGATTAAAATGGCGTTTCTGGCTACCCGGTCAATGTTATGAAGCTTCTTCTCTTCTGGAGTGAAGAGACTTCTGTCTTTTGGCAACTTCATTCCGGTCACCGCTCCTCCTTGATCTGGTTCCTGAAAGTCAACACTATCGACTATAGGGACGATACATCCGTCTTCCAAGACCTCTGTCATGTTATCGTGGAGGGAGGTCATATGTGCTTCCATTCTGACCCGCCACACCCCGTAGTTCTCTACCGAGAACATGGGTACCATTATGATTCCGGACATATCAGATATGTTAGATAATGATATGAATGAAGAATGATATGTAGTGAAAACATTTTCAAGGATCTGTTCGAGTAGACCAGTTTCAAATAACGAAAGTCCAGAAGAACAACCGCTCTGATACCCATTGTTGGTCCCGAGTCAAACGTTCAGGTGTAGAGGCGGGGGGGGTGAAGAAACCTTCAGTACTTTCTTCCCCTTTCCAGATACTGGTGGAGGCAGAGGAGGCTCTTCTTCATCTTCAGAGTCCCCCTCCAGGAAGTCGGCAACTTCTTTAATTTATTTCTGAGAGTCAGAAGTGCCTGTTCTTGCCTCTTTGGGTCCTGACCCACTTGGGCCAGTCTAAGCACCTACATCTCATGTGCATGAGACACCCTGGGCTATACCCTCTGTCTCAAATTCTTCCCCCTCAGTCATTGGAATCAAGGCAGTTGGAAGAAGAGCCTCCTCTGCCTCCACCAGTATCTGGAAAGGAAAAGAAAGTACCGAAGGTTCCTAGACCCCGCTCTAAATCCCTGAAAAGATACATCAGCCCAGCTGAACAAGCTCAGATCGAAGCAGTTGAAAAATTAGCAAGAGAGCTTGCTGAGGCTGAGGCAGCAAATAAGCCAAAGAAGGCTCCCACTAAGGCAATAACCAAGGTTACTGCAAGGAAACCAACTAAGAGGCTGACTTCCAGGAAGCTTACCTTTAGTGATGAAGCAGATAAAGAAGAAGAAAAGGAGAGGGAAGCTGAACAGAAGAAAACTACTGAATTCCAGCAAGGTCAGAAGAAGGGAGCTGAGCCTTCGATCGAAGAAATGCTTAACTTCAGCATTATTGCTCTGGACAAAAGAGCTGAATTTCACCATCTTGAAAAATTCAGAAGAGAAGAAGCTCTAGCCAAAGAGAAGGCAGTTGAAGAGGCCAGCGAAGCTGAGAGGCTGAAGCCAAGGCCACCTCCACCGAAGGACAGGGACATTCCAACTACTTGAAAGTTCAGGAGAGGCCGCAGACCGAATGATCAAAAGATTCATAGATGGCCTTGTGTTGATGAATGGATGCCCTGGGAGAGGAGCTGTGGGAAACTATCAAAGCTGAATTTATCAAACGCTACTATGTCTGGCAGTTCTGGACTGACACTTCGAAGAGTGAGGCCTTTGCTGATTAGATTCAGAAGTGTGATATAGAGATCGAAAATATAGTCGAGAAAGGTATTGAAGCTGATGTTAATGTTCAAACTCCGGCTTTCAGAACTTTGCCCCCACCTCAGAAACTAGACGGATCTCTGTACACATGCGTGATAGAAGGTGAAACTAGGAGAGCAGTCTTTGCTCTGGATCTTAGTCTGGACGATCCTGAAGATAAATAGAATATTCAGAAGCTGAGAAGAGATACTTTCAAGATGTATGGACTTCCTCTGCCCGAAGACAAATCGAAGGACATTAAGGCAAGGATTCAGTGCTTCAGATCTATTAGGAAGCAGTCTTGATAGGTCTATCTATAGCTCCTAGTGTAGCAAGTGATGTAATTGTACTCAATTTCTCATATATATCAATACATCAACTGTTACTTTTCCTGACAATATCTTATTGTCTCCATGGCCTACTTCGTCTTACTTTAACACTCAGAATCAGCTAAGTGATTACTGACTCACACACTCACTGTTTATCTGTGTTTGTTTGTTTTTGCTCAGATTGATTGATGTCTAGGGGAAATTGTGTTGGGAGAATTTAATGAGATAATTTTGTAAACTCCCAACTGTCCTTAGTAGATTAGAAACTTGAAAGTACAACTCCACTGATTCTTCTTGTAACATTTGTAAGGAGTTTATACCTGATAGTTTATAGTGTTAGAATACTAATAGTGATAGGTTTTGACATCATCAAATAGGGGGAAATTATTGGGAGATGATTCAGCAGTAGACTATTTAGAAGATTTGGCAGATCCCAAAACCCTATGTTGATTGGTGAACCATTCCTTTGTATTTGTAACGCCTTGGTCTTTGAGAGTTTCAGACTCAGTAGACTTGCTTTCAACATGGTCCCAGGCTCAGAAGTTCTATCTGCTGAACCTCAATAGACTTTCCGCCTCAGTACCATCGAGTGAAGATTCAGTAGTGTTGGACTCAGCAGGAGCAGCACAATGAAAGGTGTTCAGGAGTCAGTAGAGCTGGACTCAGCAGGAGCAGTTTACTGAACTCAGAGTCTTGACCCTCAGTAGAGTTGTTGGAACTGAGATAAACGTTCAGGTGTAGGGGGGGGGGGGTGAATACACCTGAAAACTTTCTCAACTTAAAACGCAAACAGTCCTATTTAGGAGAGTGTCTTGCTGAACAAGTTCAGTAGACCAAGTATGTTGTTCTGGATCGCGTGGACAGAGTGACTGACTATAATGAGGCCTGCTAGCTGACTGATGTCAGAATTCAGTACCGTTTAGTAAGAGTTCAGTAGAGTGCGGAAATGTGTAGGCCAGATTCAGTTGAGTTTGAAAATGTTTTTATTAAAACAATTTTAGTAGGTTAGTGCATTCAGTTAAGCTTTGCTGAAACTCTGTTGAATGATTTTGTAAAGTATTTTCCAGTATGAACAGTAATTAATGCAACAGTAAAAACAGAACACAGCGATTCTTAAAGTGGTTGGGATATCAAACAATCCTACGTCCATTGTCCCGAAAAGACCAGGAGGCTATTTTTATTATACTGAGTTAGTCTCAGTCGGTTTGTACATTGGACAAACACTGGTCTTGAGGATTATACTGAGCAAGTCTCAGTTTACAAGTATCAAACTGAATTGTTTGACAAACTCTCCAACAGTGAAGGAGTTCTTAACCATAAGAACAGTTCAGGGATGAAGTCCTTCGATCTAAGCTATTGATATATTTAGTGGAGCATAGGTTTGAGGGAAGGGAACTAGAAGGTGGCTTCTAGAGTGACGAACAGTGAGGAATAAGCTCTCTGGGTTCGTGTTCAATCACTTGGATACTAGAGGCTATAGATTCTAATTCAGCTTGGTTCCCTTGAGCAAGGATGTCGCCTTTCGCTTGAAGTGTTTCTCTGAAGTTCTTGCGGAAAGCTTAAGTTTTGTAAGTGTATTTCTTGTAATCGCTCGTTCGTGTTCTTGGTGTGTTGTTCTTCTATGCGATTTGATTTTCCCTCTATTTATAGAGGTGAGCCATTGATGGATTCGTTGGAGAAGAACGATCCACGTGTCAGTCTCTTTGGGTAGCTAACGACTCTTTTAAGGAATCTTGTAGAGTATTTTCCTCCATTTCTGGAATATGGTTGACTTGCAGCTTTAATCAGAACTTTGACAGCTGGCTGCTCGTCATTGGTCGAGGCGTAGAAAGTAGTTGAGACAAACAGTCTTCTAGGCAGATACTGAAGCTGACTTCTCTGATTACTTCGTATGACTCTACATATTTAACATAAGATCTTCTGACAATCAATGGGACTGTCAGGCCGTTGCTGAGTCTGACCTGGGTTCAGTAGTATACTCCTGCTGAGTGCAACTCTACTAAAGGTCAACTCTGAGTTAAGTGAATTGCTCCTGCTGAGTCCAGTTCTACTGACTCCTTTCAGTATACTGCTCCTGCTGAGTCCAGCACTACTGAGCATGAACACCTCTCAGTATTCTGCTCCTGTTGAGTCCAGCACTACTGAGTCTTCACTCCATGGTACTGAGGCGGATAGTCTACTGAAGGGTCAGCAGATAGAACTCTGAGCCTGAACCATGCTGAAGGAATGTCTGTTGAGTCTGAAACTCTTAGAGACAAAGGTATTACTATTACAACTCAATGGTTCATCAATTAGATTAGGGTTTTGGGAGCAGCCAAATCTTCTAACAAATTAATAAGTCTACTGCTGAATCACATCCTAACAATTTCCCCCTATTTGATGATGCCAAAACCTAACACTACAAACTATGAGATACGAACTCCTTACAAGTATTACAAGTAGAATCAATGGAGTTGTACATCAATTTCTAATCTACTGAGGAATACAGAAAAGAGGTACCAGAACCGATCACATAATTCTAACAATTATTCCCCCAAAAAACAATTTCCCCTATACTCAACCAAATAGGGTCTCTAGACAAACACAGATAAAATCAGTGAGTGTGTGAGTCAGTAATCACTTAGGCAATTCTGAGTGTTAAGTTAAATAGAACAGGCCATAGAGACAATAAGATGTTGTCAAGGCCAAACAGCAAAGTTGTTTTATATATATAGGAATTTCTGTACAGTACATCACTTGCTATCTACAAACATAAAAAGAACTAACAGAAGCTATCTTCTGAACCTCTGGATCCTTGCCTTGAAATCTTTTGACTTGTCTTCTGGCAAAGGGAGTCCATACATCTGAAAAGTATCTTTCCTAAGCTTCTGAATCTTCCGCACATCATCTGGATCAGTCTCATCAAGCTCAAGTACCACAGCAGCGTCTCTAACCTCTCCTTCTATTGCACTAGTGTAGAGTGAGCCAGCAAGCTTCTGAGGAGGTGCCAGAGGTCTGGGAGCAGGGACCTGAACATCTTCCTTATCTGCTAGAGCCTTTTGAACATGGTCATATATTTCAGTATCGCATTTGGAAAGCCAGTCTGCAAATGCTTGGTTCTTGTGGGAGTCAGGCCAGTATCTCCATACGTAATATCTTTTGATAAACTCGGCCTTCAGTGTTTTCCACCACTTAGTCTTCTCCCAAGGCATCCATTTATCCACCCTAGGCCATCTATGGATTTTCTGATTAGTAAGTCGCCTGCCTCGTCTGTATTTGTAGGGAATTTCAGTATCCTTAGGGGGAAGTGGCCTGGGCTTCAGTCAATCGGCTTCCCTGGCTGCCACAACAGCCTTTTCCTTGGCTAGAGCCTCTTGTCGCCTGTACTCTTCTAAATGATAATACTGAGCACGTTTGTCCAAGGCGATCATGCTGAAGTTAAGCATTTCTTTGATAGTTGGCTTAGCCCCAGGCCTCTCTTGTTGCTGCTGCTACTGTTGATCAGATTGCTGCTGCTGAGAATCAGTTGCAGCCTTCTTAGATTGTTCAGCCTCTTTTTCCTTTTCTTTATCGGCCTCATCGCCAATTTTCAGCTTTCTAGGAGGAGGCCTAGTACCAGGCTTCCTTCCTGAGACTTTAGTCTTTAGCCTTAGCCGAGGTTTTCTTTGGTTTGTTAGCGGCTTCAGCTTCAGCTATCTCCCTGGCTAGCTTTTCATCAGCGTCAATTTGTGCTTGTTCTTCAAGGCTGATGTATCTCTTAGCCCCTTTCTTCAGTGGGGTAGGAAGTTTCAGCTTTTTCTTTCCTTTGCCCGCCACTGGAGGAGGAAGAGGGGTCTCTTCCTCTTCTAAGTCCTCCTCAAGGAACTCAGCAACTTCCTTAATGTGTTATGTGGAAATCTGGGTTGCTGATTCCTTGGGCTCCTTCGGTCCTGAGCCACTTAGGCCAGTTTCAGTGCTCACTACAGCACTAGTGCTTGAGACACCCTGGGCCTGACCCTTGTCAGTTCCTGGGGGATCAGTAGGAGCTGATGCTGTTAGTTGCTCCCTGCACTGATTTCTTTCCCTTTGGTGTCTTTTCCCCCTTTTTGGCATCATCAGTTGAGCCAGGGGTTTGGACAGGAAAGACTTTGTTGTTCAATCCGGTGAATGTTGTAGCTAGCCTGTCTAAGGCCTTCTGCATGCTTTCGAACTTTAGATGAAGGTCATTCCTCTCTATTATGACATCCTCACTATAGTTCTTGTGAGAGGAATCCACCAACTCCTGAATTGACTTCAGATTGGGATCTATTTTCTCTTCACAGGCCTTCTGGATAGACTGAATTCTGAGCTCATTGGCCTAACTCAGTGAAGAGATGGTAGCGGTATGTGTTGATTGGGCTGCCTTAAATTTCTCTAGAAGTGATGTCTGGGCAGCCACCAGCGATGCCTGTTGTTGTTCAAATTCTGCTCTTTGAGTGGCTAGAGATTCCGTGAGGATTGTTGAGAAATCAGGAACTGCTGAGTTTTGAATTGAAGTCCTTAGTTCGTTAATTTCATCACTCTGAGCTTCAGTTGTCTTCTTCCAACTGTAGTAGACAGCCTTGGCCAAGAGCTATTATCTGCTCCTTGACTTTTCAATACCTTGGCCACTGTCCTGGACCGTCGGCCTTTGGAGCTGGGCGCAACCTCGAAAGTAGACCCCAGCAACAGCTGTACTGGTCCATAACTCCAGAGGTTCCAGCTACCGACTTACCTGGAGGAAGGGTGCTGATAGGTAAATCAGCAGACGGTTGATGTTGGGAGATGATTCAATAGCTTAGTGCTAGTAGATTTGGATGATCCCAAACCCTGATTTGATTGGTGAACCATTGGGTTGTAATTATTTTGTCTGTGTCTCTGAGAGGTTCAGACTCAGTAGACATTCTTTCTGCATGGTTCAGGCACTCAGTTCTGTCTGCTGACTCTTCAGTAGACTATCAGCCTCAGTACCATAGGAATAAGACTCAATAGTGCTGGACTCAGCAGGAGCAGCTTACTGAAAGGAGTCAGTGGAACTGGACTCAGCAGAAGCAGTTCGCTGAACTCAGAGTTGATCTTCAGTAGAGCTAAACTCAGCATGTGTATGCTACTAAACATAGATCTGACTCAGCAACGGCCATACAGTATCTTCACTGTCAGTAATCTTATAAGTCAAATCAGTAGAGTCATACGAGGTACAGAGAAGTCAGCTTCAGATCTGCCGTGAAGTCTATTTGTCTCACCTACTTTCTTCAGCCTCAACCAATGACGAGCAGCCACCTGTCCACTTTCTGATTAAAGCTGCAAGTCAACATATTTCCAGAAATGGAGGGAAAAGACTCTGCCAAGTTTCTTTGAAAGAGCCGTTACCTACCTAAAAGTGAGAGACACATGGATCATTGTCTCCAACGGATCTTTCCATGTCTCTCATCTATAAATAGAGGGAAGAATTCAAATCGAAGCTCACTGAGAGAATCAAGAACACACGAGCAATTACGAGCAACTTCAAATCAACTTAAGCTTTCCGCAAGATCTTCAAAGAATTACTCTAAGCGAAAGGCGACATTCTTGCTCAAAGGGAACCAAGCTGAATCTGATTCAAAGCCTCTAGTACCCAAGCGATTGAACTCGAACCTAGAGTTTGTACCTCACCGTTCATCGCTCTAGAAGCCCTATTCTCGTTCCCTTCCCTCTAACCTAAGCTCAGCAGACCATATCTATAGCTTAGATCGAAGGAGTTCATTCATGAACTGTTCTTTATTGTAAAGAACTCCTTCACAGTTGGAGAGTTTGTCAAACGCTTTAGTTCGATATCTTGTAAACTGAGACTTGCTCAGTATAATCACTAAGACCAATGTTTGTCCAGTGCACAAACCGACTGAGACTAACTCAGTATAATAAAATAGCCTCCTGATCTTTTCGGGACAATGGACGTAGGATTGTTGGAACCGGACCACTTTAAAATTCGTTGTGTTCTGTGTGCTCTGTTTTACTGTTGCATTGATTACTGTTCATACTGAAAATATCTTTCAAAATCATTCAACTGTGTTTCAGCAAAGCTTAAAAAACTGCACTAATATACTGAAACAGTTTTACTAAAAACGTTTTCTAACTCAACTGAATTGGGCCTACACATTTCCGCACTTTACTGAACTTTTACTGAATGGTACTGAATTCTGACTTAGGTTAGCTAGCAGGCCTCAGAAGAGTCAGTCACTCTGCCACGCGATTTAGAATAGTTTATCTGGTCTATTGAACCTGTTCAGTACGTCATCTTCCTGAAGAAGACTATTCGCGTTTTAAGTTGAGAAAGTTTTCAGGTGTATTCATCCCCCCTACACTTGAACGTTTATCTCGGGACCAACAATTGCTATCAGTGCAGGAGTTCTCTAAGACTCTTGTTATCTGAAATTGGTCTACTTGAACGGATCCAGAAAACGTTTTCACTGCATATTATTCTTCATTTAAATCACAATTTATATCAGGGATCAGGATAGTACCCATGTTCTCAGTAGAGAACTACGGAGTATGGCGAGTCAGAATGGAAGCTCATCTGACTTCCCTCCACGACACCATGATAGAGGTCTTGGAAGACGGACCTATCGTTCCTATGATTGATAGCGTCGAAGTCCAGGATCCAGCACAAAGAGGTGGCATGGTGACCGGAAAGAAGATCCCCAAAGACAGAAGCCTTTTCACTCCTGAAGAGAAGAAGCTTCACAATCTAGACCGGGTTATCAGAAACGCCATACTGACCACCCTCAGTGATTCCTATCTCGGAAGAGTTCAGGACTACAAGTCCGCAAAGGAACTCTGGGATGCTCTGGCGCTGCATAGTCGGGGGACTTAAAAGATCAAGGCGAACAAACTAGCACTGGAACTTCAGAAGCTGGAGAGACCGTCTCTCATGCCTGGCGACACGATTGAAGATCTCAACATCAGATTTACGGATCTGATGAACACTATCAATGGGCTGGGAAAGACGTTCTCCAACCGAGAAATGAATCTCAAAATCTTAAGAGCACTACCGGACAGACATTGGACACCATTCGCTACATTGCTTAGACATTCTGACCTTGATATTGTTTCTCCTGATCATATCTTTTCAGAATTAAAAGCTGCGGAATTCGAGTTCGGCCTACCCCAAAGGAAGCAGCGAGCTGAAGCTAACATTCAAATCGACCATGCCTTCAAAGCATCAGTCAGCATAGCAGCTCCCGCATCTAGCAAGGCTGAGCCTTCAATCAGCGATCTACAAGAAGGAATCCTCGCTAAGAAAGAAGCACTCCCTGTCGTGAAGTATCAGAAGGAAAAGGATAGGCGCATAAAGCTTTCTAGAGTCGTCAGAGACTCAAAGGGTAAGTTTGAATATACACCCAAGCGCATTCCTGAATCACTTACTTCTGATTGAAGGAAACATGAGGATTCAACTCACTCGAAAGACAGTGAGAGCAAAGAAGACAGAATCACCACCTGTTACAACTGCGAGAAGCCAGGACATTACCAATATGACTATCCTGAGCTCAGTACAACTGAGAGAGCAGCGCATAAAGCTCGAAGGGAGAAGTTTATCAAGAAGCGTCAAGCATATATTGCCGGTGAACTCTCAGACGACATAGATGAAGTCGAATCCTTCATGGATTCATCAGATGATGAAGCGGCATTCATGGCTGTAGAGCTTGTAGAAGATACTGAAAAGTCTCTTATGGCAGGAGAAGAGGATAAGGTAAACTCTCACGCTCCATTTAACTCCTCTTCACACTGCACACACGATACTATTTCAGGTGCAGAAGAGAATCTGGACATCTCGATCGCATATGAAGAATTATTAGATGAGCATATTCAGATGAGCCTGCAGCTCAATAAGACTCTTCAGGAATTGGATACCCTGAAAGTGGAGAATCAGAGACTTTTTCAGGAAAGTCAGGTTGCTACTGAGTCAGAAGGACTTGTATTGAGACTCAGGGAGGAGATTAAATCTCTGATGGCCAAGTCTCACCATCAAGAAGATCAGATCTCAGTACTGACCAATGACTTAACTCAGAAAGATACTGAACTGAGTCCAATGAAGCAAAAGTTCTCAGAACTTCAGACCGAGCATGAAATGCTTAAGAAGAGTGATGATGTCTGGAGGAATCTGATGAAAAGAGCGATACATGGGGGCTGAAAAGAAGCTTGAGGCAATGCTAGCCAACAACAAGCCAAAGTACTGCAAGGAGGGACTCGGTTTCAGCTATGGAGCCTCCTCATCTGCCCCCGTACGCTCAGAAAACCGGCTACCTGATAGGTTTGTTAAAGGGGAGATTATCAATGCTGAGATCCTGAACCCCCTAGAAAAGAACAAACAGAGGATGAAGGCACCTCATCCTAGCTATCAGTATTCTGACAAGAAGATTAGCTCAAAATCACCCCAGCTCAGTTAAGGGGGAACCAGCAGAGTTAAGTGGGCTGATCAGTATGGACCTCCGCAGCTGACACATCCAGCTCAGTATGGGTCAAATTACTATGGTCCTATAGTCAGGAGAGGATCCAAAAGTCAGAAGAAGAAGAGGAAAGTCGTTCAGAAGGCTAAGGTCAGTAGTCCACCTATTCAGAAGATCAGGATTCCTGAACTAGTGAAGCCTCAGAAGTCAGCATCGACCAGTCCAGTGGTCAAATATGTTGATCAGAGTGGGAAGAAACTGTCTGAGACCACCAGGGTTGTGAGACAGATTTGGGTTTCCAAAACTAACATCTAAGGACCCAAAATCAAAAATAAAGGGTATCTGAATATAATTTTGTTTTGCAGGTGCACAAGGACCCTTGGTATGTGGACAGCTGATGCTCAAGACATATAACATACCAAAGGAGATTACCGAAGAATTATACTGATGAAGAAGGACCCAGAATCGACTTCAGAGATAATGCAAAAGGCTATACCAGAGGCTATGGAACACTCAGCTTTGGAACTGCCACAGTTCCAAGAGTATCATAGTTGAAGGACTTCAGCATAACCTTCTCTCTGTTAGTCAATTTTGTGAAAACTCGAATAGAGTGATTTTTTACGCTGGTTTCTGTGATGTCATTGACAGTGTTATCAGGTTCGCGCAAAAAGAATGTCTATGTAGCTGACTGGAACTCAGCTGAACTTGAAGTATGCTTGCTGGCGAAGAACGATAATAGAATGGGGTGGCTTTGGCACAGAAGACTCAACCATCTCAACTTCAAGACGCTCAACTTGCTAGCTAGAAACGCTCTAGCAAGAGGACTGCCGAATGAAGTATTCTACAAAGACACTCAGTGTGAAGCATGTCTGAAGGGAAAGCAAACAAAGAAGCAAAATCCGCATGTTCCATCGCCTTCCACTTGATGGAATCCTTCAACTGCTACATATGGATTTATTCGGTCCAGTCTCTCCAGTGATGATCAGAGGCAAAAAGTATGCTTTAGTGGTCATTGATGACTACTCGCGCTACACATGGGTCATATTTATTGCCAACAAGTCTAACGTTAAAACAGAGTTGTCTGCGCTTCTGAAAAGGCTCAGTGTTGAGAAGAATACCAAAATCATAAAGACACGTTCAGACAAAGGAACTAAGTTCTTGAATTCGATGATGGAAGAGTTCTGCAAAGCTGAAGGCATAGAGCATGAGACGTCTGCCGCGCGCATGCCTCAACAAAATGGGATTGCTGAGAGGAAGAACAGAACACTCAAAGAAGCAACAAGAACCCTGCTCGCAGACTCAGGACTCCCATCTAAATTCTGGGTAGAAGCAACTAACACTGCATGTTACACTCAGAACAGATCTTTACTGACAAAGCAGCATCGGAAGACACCATATGAATTATGGAATGACAAGAAGCCTTTCTTATCTTATTTCCATATTTTTGGGTGTTCGTGCTTTATCCACAATAATGGAAAGGATCAGTTAATGACTTTTGACCACAAGTCAGACTAAGGAGTCTTCTTAGGATACTCCCGGGTCAGCAAAGCCTTCAGAGTTTTTAACTACCGAACCCTTTGAGTGGAGGAAAGCCCTCATATTGTTTTTAATGAGTTTACTACGGAAGACAGGAGCATAAACTCAAAATCAGAATCTGAGGACATCAGTAAGCAGCTACAGGATCTGAGCTTGAAAGACAATGTTTAGAAGATCCAGTTGTGTTGGGATGATGATTTAGAAGAGGAAACTGAAGATAAGACTACTGAATCTCAGCCAGCAGCAGACTTAGGTGAACAGATTGACTCTCCTGAACAGTGTCAATCCCAGGTAACTCAGGTCGATGAAGAAACCCCAGTGGTAATAGAGACCTCCACTGAGAATAATAATTCAGGGGGAACTAATGATGTTCCTGAGCTAAATGCCCCTGAACCTGGTGACTCAGTAGATCACACTCTTTTAACTGAATTGCTTCAATCTCAGAATAGTACAATTGAAATGCCTAACCCACCTACTATCTGTGTTGAACAAATTTCAGATGAAGAGTTGAAACATCGTAGATCGTGGCTGGACGCTCACACTTCTGATTTAATTATTGGAGATCCTTCAGCTAGTGTAAAGACAAGATCAAGATTTTGTCAGGGAGAAAGCGCACTATATTCATGCTTCTTGTCTACTGAAGAACCTCAGTCAGTTGAGGACGTACTTAAGGATGCTGGTTGGATCATAGCCATGCAGGAGGAGCTGAATCAGTTCACGAGAAATGAAGCATGGGGCTTGTTAACAGACCCCGACATCAACATGTGATCGGAACTAAATGGGTCTTCAAGAACAAGCGAGATGAAAACAATGTCATAAAAGGAAAAAAGCGAGACTCGTGGCAAAAGGCTACTGTCAAGCCGAAGGGATAGATTTCGACGAAACTTTCGCTCCAGTTGCAAGATTGGAGGTAATCAGACTATTCCTAGCCTACGCAACACATCAACGCCTCAGAGTTTATCAAATGGATGTGAAGTCTGCATTCCTGAATGGCATGCTGAAAGGAGAAGTCTATGTAGAATAGCCTCCCGGCTTTCAGCAGGGACAACAGGTTTATAGACTCAGAAAGGCTCTGTATGGGTTAAAATAAGCACCCAGGGCTTGGTACGATACCGTGTCTGAGGTTCTTCTTCAGAAAGGTTTTCAGAAGGGCACAGTAGACCGCACATTATTCAGCATTCGACTGGACGACGACATATTACTTGTGTAGATCTACGTAAATGACATTAAATTCAATTCAAAGAATGTAATCATGTGTCAGCAGTTTGAGAAAATGATGAAGGATAAGTTCGAGATGTCAATGATGGGAGAGATGAATTATTTCATATGATTTCAAGTCAAACAATCTAAGAAGGGAACATTCAACAATCAAGGCAAATACACTCGAGACCTCATCAAGAAATTCGGTTGCACATCCGGCAAACCAATCAAGATCCCGATGAACACGAATATGAAAATTGATCTTGATAAAGAGGGAGTATCAGTAGAAAACTACTGAATTTCGCACTATTATTGGTTCCTTATTATATGTAACTGCTACTCGACCTGACATAACTTATGTTGTAGGTGTCTGCGCTCGATTTCAGGCGAATCTTAAGCAGAGCCATTTGGACTCAGCAAAGAAGATTATCCGCTATCTCACAGGAATACCTGACATGGGTTTATGGTATCCAGCAGATTATAATATCTCAGAGGAACACCTGACATGGCTGCCGGAAGCTGTTGCGCCCAAATCCTTTGGCTGAGACAGCAGCTACGCGACTATGACGTCATTCAGAATGAAGTGCCGATCTTCTGCGACAGCTCCAGTACAATTGCAATCACTCAGAACCTGTACTTCATACTAGATGTAAGCACGTGGACATCAGACACCACTTCGTTCGTGATCATGTCAAAAAGAAGGATATCAGAATGGAAAAGATCCATACTGACCATCAAAGGGCCGATATTCTCACCAAGCCTCTAGCTGACGCCAGATTCAGAGAACTTTCAGTATAGCTAGGTCTGCTGGACCCTACTGACTCCAGTCAGTAAGTGGATTCAGGAGAGGAGCATTCAGCAAGGGGGAATGATCACTCTCAGTACTGGACTCATTCAATACATGGAGATTCAGCAACCATCTACACGAGGTATCAGCTGACTACGATGTTCAGTTGACAGGTTTGCGTATCTCTACTCAGTAGCCAACATAATATTTAATGTATTAATGATTCAGATTCATCATCGTATTCAATGCCTTAAGAAAATGTCATTTAATATAACGGTTTCCATTTAATACACGACATTCTAAGCTAAGTATGCTGAACTCTGCGGCGCATTAAATGCTTCTCTTATCAAGTTACTTCTTTGGCTATTTACAACTGTAAATTGACTTAGGCGGCTAGTTTGATCATTACCTATTTTATAACATTGAATCTTGGCCGTCCATCTTGTAAAGCAGATCTAAATAGATTTAAACTAAACCGTTGATCTAAAACTGTTCATCTTCTTGATCATATTAAACACGTTCAAAGTCTTAAAAACTGCCATTTTCGCTCTGCAAACTCAAACCCTAAAAATTTCTGAGAATCAAGTCTATCTCTTGCATACTGCTTTCAAAACTTCTAAGAAATTATTATAGTAAAATTACATGCATGTTCAGTATCCTAGGTTTATTTGTAATATTTTTTAAATACTGATATCTCGTTTTGCAGATTATAGACATGGCATCTACGAATGTTGTTGCTGCCCCGACCAACCTCGTAGAAATCCTCGAGAAAGACCGTGTTTGGTGCGAGCCAATCATGGAGTTCGACTCCTGTGATCTAGACTTCATGGAAGAGATATTTGAGGCGCTGAGGGCATCTGGCCTTGAAGGTTTCTTGTCGAGGAAGCCAGCCTTCTTCCTCCCATGACAAGTATCGGAGTTGTACTTGAACTCCAACTCAGTAGATGGTGGAGACTTTGTGGGATGTTTTCTCATCCACCATGTGATAGATCCTACCCGGGCTGATTCAGAAATCAAACAGATGTCCATCAAGCAAGCTCCTCAGCAGAGCTTTCAACTATCGAGTTCTGGTATCAGTGTCACTGGATACAAGGACGATCTCCTGGATGAATATTTAGAGATTTTCTGGGGCGAGCCGACGTCATTCAGGGCCGCCTTTCAGAAAAACTCAATGATGCCAAAGTACAGAGCGCTCGCCTATATAGTCACGCAGATTCTGACAAGCCAGGCGGGCTCGTTTGACCTAGTGTCCAGACCAAAGCTTCAGATGATGATGGCAATCTACGACAAAGCTCAGGTCAATTGGACATAATTCTTTCTAAAAGAATTCATGACTCAGGCTGCCAAGTTTGATAAGGAGACAAACAACCTAACTGTCAAGGGCAAGCTTCTCTACGGGATGAAGCTGACAGTTAAGATAGAGGACTTATGCGGTGATGACCACATCGCGTATGCTGACAAGGGGTACTTCAACCCAAAGAAGATTCAATTTCACAGCAGGGCAGCAGCCCTATGGCAAATTGGGGCAGGGCCTGCTGAGCCTAAGAAAGGATCGAAAAAGTCCACTCCGACCAAGAAGAGGTCGCCACCCAAAACAGCTCAGAAAACTCCGTCGAAGAAGCAAAAGACGGTTTATAAGGCAGTAGTTGTTCCTCCCTTCAGACTGCGCGATGAAGCAGATTCTTCTGAGAAGACTGTCTCAGTGGAGAAGGCAGTCTCCACTGAAAAGGGAGAGACAGTGGAACAGGGGTCCGATGCTGAACCGACTACTCCTATTACTCAGACCCCACTGGACGTTCCACCCCTCAGTAGCATCCCTTCTGCTGAGAAAGAGATGTCTCCAATTGAGGTGGAAGACTCGGAGATAGCTTCAGAAGCCGAGACCATCGGGATAGAGGCTGCAGCTCTTCAGACCAGAGCCTCCCGACAAATCTTAGAGGCCATACCAAAGATATCAAGTCACTCTGACTTGGTTACTCTCGCACGGCAGGCTAGGCTTTGTATGCTGATCAGGTTCCAGGAATGGTTTTCCCTCAACAAGTTGATCCAACACCATTCCTACAAGCAATTGCATGAGGAAGAGCTGATAATCCGAGAGAAGATAGGCTATTCTGAGCCTGCGGACCTCAGCTCCATTGAATATTTAAGGGCGACAATGCTGGCCAGGCTGAACGACCGCGTCCCGTCCACAACAGTCGCGCCTTCTGATGGGTCTGATCCTGATGATTAGGACTCGCCCAGTGATATAGGCCCTGAGAAGCCTGTTGAGGGAAATCAACTGGAGGAGGGTGCCCAACCCTCAAATGCTGAAGTTCCACTCAGCATCCTCCCTCCAGTCAAGTCGGTGGCTGGTACCTCTAAGGCCGCGGACCCAGTACAGCTTTTGCTAGGGTCTGCTTTCAAGGTAGCGCCCAGCCTGAAGAGCTGACGGTCTAAGACTGTAGCCAAGGCCCTCAGAAGTCAAGGAGCTCAGAACAGACTTCTGGCCAAGGCTATCCACAAGACATGGAAACAGTCTACTCTAGCTCAGAGTAAGGATATGAAGGAGCTGAGGTCTTCCATTCAAAACTCAGCAGCTCCTGACTTCTCAAATATTCTCACCAATGCTCTATCCACTCAGAGAGCAGAGTTCGAAAGGCAACAAGAATAGCTGGAAGCTGCCCAGAAGCGACTATTGGAACATTTTAAGGCAGCTCACTCAGCACATACTGCATCGGTTTCTTCATTGAGTCAAGCTTCAGAGCTCAGACTCCAATCCATTCAGAAGACTCTTGAAGAAAAGATGGATGCCAAGTTGCAAGATATTCAGACCTTGGTGGATTCTTCTCTTAAGAAATACAATGCTGAACTCATCGAAGAGAGGAACGAACTCCACCTAGACCTTGAAAAAATGCAGATAGCTTTAGATCAGCTGGCCACTGCATATGACGGTCTGAATAAGAAGGTTCAGGTTCCTACCCCTGGCTCAGTTGATGATGCCAAAAAGGGGGAAAGGACACTGAGGACTCCTAAGGGCACAAGGTCAGCAAGAGGAGCAGCTCGACGCCAATCAGCTCCCACTGACTCCCAAGGCTCAGGTCAGGCCCAGGGTGTCTCAGCAGCGGGTGATGTAGAGCCTGTTGAGACCGACCCAAGCAGCTCAGGACCGAAGGACTCAGCAACCCAAACTCCAATTGAACATATTCAGGAGGTTGCTAAGTTCATTGAGGAGGACTCTGACGAGGAGGAAACTCCTCTGCCTCCTCCGGTGGCGGGTAAGGGGAAGAAATTGCTGAAACTCCTAACTCCACCAAAGAAAGGAGCCAAACGCTATATAAGCCCCGAGGAGAGAGCTCAGATTGAGGCCGATGAAAGGCTTGCCCGGGAGATTGCTTAAGCAGAAGATGCGAACAAACCTAAGAAAGCTCCAGCTAAGGGTAATAACAAGGTCTCAGGGGGAAAGAAGCCTTAATCTAGGACTCCCCCTAGGAAACTCAGAATCGGCGATGAGGCCGATAAAGAGAAAGAAAAATAACAACAACAACAGCAGGAGACTGGCCAACAGGGTGGAACCAAATCTAAATCTCAAACACCTGCTGAGTCAGAAGAAGAACAACACGTTCTCTCATATGTCCCCTCTAAGGAACAAGAACTGGAGATGAAAGAGATATGGGACACGATGGAGAGGGCTCTTGACAGAACTGCTGAAGCAAGGCAAATCAGTGAAGCCAGAGAGAGGCTCAGACTTGCAGATTTAGAAGCTCTCTGGCTGAGAACTGAGAAAGAGGCTCGGGAGAGAGTACATGACAAGCAAGCTGAAATCCCTTATAGGTACAGACGAGGCAAGAAGCCCACTGATCTTAAAATTCACAGATGGCCAAGGATTGACACATGGATGCCATGGGAGCGGACTCAGAGATGGGAAACTCTCAAAATAGAATTTATTAAGTGGTACTTCATCTGGAGGTACTGGCCTGACATGGACAAAATTACTGCCTTTACTGAATGGCTTCTGAAATTTATGCCAGAGTCCAGAAAGCCTTAGCTGAAAAGATTGATGTACGAGTCTGAGTTCCTAGACCTCTGCCTCCTCCACAAAAGCTTGATGGATCATTGCATGTTGGAGTCATAGAAGGAGAAGTCAGCAGTGCAGTCAAAGCCTTAGATCTTGATGAATCTGACCCTGCTGATATGCTGAATATACAGAAGCTCAGGAAAGACACCTTCCGGATGTATGAATTGCCACAGCTAGAGGAGAAGTCCAGAGATTTCTAAGCACGGATCCAGCAGTTCAGGATATAGATAGATTGCTTCTTTGTATCTTGTTCTTATTTCTTAGAATAGCAAGTGATGTAATGTACTGAATTCTCTTATCTATAAAATATCTTTGTTGTTCGGCCCGACAATACCTTATTGTCTTCATGGCCTTGTCTACTTAACCTTAACACTCAGAATCACCTAAGTGATTACTGACTCACACACTCACTGTTGATATATGTGTCTGTCAGTTTTGCTTAGCTGATAGATTCTTTTGCTAGAAGCTTGGGGGAATTTATTGTATAAGGATGTTCAGGAGGAAATTTGTTGTTAGATTTCTATAAAGGTTCTGATATTTCTCTCCTGTATTCCCTCAGTAGCTTAGAACTTGATGAACAACTCCACTGATTCTACTTGTAATATTTGTAAGGAGTTTGTTTCTGACAGTTTATAGTGTTAGATTTTGGTATCATCAAATAGGGGGAAATGTTGGGAGATGATTCAGTACCTTAGTGCTAGTAGATTTGGATGATCCCAAACCCTAATTTGATTGGTGAACCATTGAGTTGTAATTGTTTTGTCTCTGTCTCTGAGAGGTTCAGACTCAGTAGACATTCTTTCTGCATGGTTCAGGCACTCAGTTCTGTCTGCTGACTCTTCAGTAGACTATCAGCCTCAGTACCATGGGAAGAAGACTCGAGTAGTCTTTGGACTCGGCGGGAGCAAGATATCGAAAGGAGTCAGTAGAACTGGACTCAGCAGGAGTAGTTCGCTGAACTCAAAGTTGATCTTCAGTAGAGTTGGACTCAGCAGGAGTATGCTAGTGAACATAGATCAGACTCAGCAACGGTCAGACAGTATCTTCACTGTCAGTAATATTATAAGTCAAATCAGTAGAGTCATACGAGGTAAAGAGAAGTTAGCTTCAGATCTACCTTGAAGTCTGTTTGTCTCACCTACTTTCTTCAACCTCAACCAATGACGAGCAGCCACCTGTCCACTTTCTGATTAAAGTTGCAAGTCAACATATTTCCAGAAATGGAGGGAAAAGACTCTGCAAAGTTTCTTTGAAAGAGCCGTTAGCTACCTAAAAGAGAGAGACACATGGATCATTGTCTCCAACGGATCTTTGAATGTCTCTCATCTATAAATAGAGGGAAGAATTCAAATCGAAGCTCACTGAGAGAATCAAGAACATACGAGCAATTACGAGCAACTTCAAATCGACTTAAGCTTTCTGCAAGATCTTTTAAGAGTTACTCCAAGCGAAAGGCGACATTCTTGCTCAAAGGGAACCAAGCTGAATCAGATTTAAAGCCTCTAGTATCCAAGCAATTGAACTCGAACCCAGAGTTTATACCTCACCGTTCGTCGCTCTAGAAGCCCCATTCTCGTTCCTTTCCCTCTAACCTAAGCTCAGTAGACCATATCTATAGCTTAGATCGAAGGAGTTCATTCCTGAACTGTTCTTTATTGTAAAGAACTCGTTCTTAGTTGGAGAGTTTGTCAAACGCTTTAGTTTGATAACTTGTAAACTGAGACTTGCTTAGTATAATCACTAAGACCAATGTTTGTCCAATGCACAAACCGATTGAGACTAACTCAGTATAATAAAATAGCCTCTTGATCTTTTTGGGACAATGGACGTAGGATTGTTGGATCCAAACCACTTTAAAATTCATTGTTTTCTGTGTGCTCTATTTTACTGTTGCATTGATTACTGTTCGTACTGAAAATATCTTTCAAAATCATTCAACTGTGTTTCAGCAAAGCTTAAAAGATTGCACTAATATACTAAAATAGTTTTAAAAATGTTTTCTAACTCAACTGAATTCTGACTTAGGTCAGCTAGCAGGCCTCAGAACAGTCAGTCACTCTGCCACACGATTCAGAACAACCTATCTGGTCTACTGAACCTGTTCAGTACGGCATCTTCCTGAAAAGGACTGTTCGCGTTTTAAATTGAGAATGTTTTCAGGTGTATTCACTCCCCCTCTACACCTGAACGTTTATCTCGAGACCAATAGTTGAGCACCCTCCTCTAGGTGGGTCCTGATCATCGGGATCAGAACCCCCTGAAGGCGCGGTTGCTGTATGAATGCGATCGTCAAGTAAGGCCAGCATCGCCGCCCTTAAGTCTTCTAGGGAGCTGACATCAGCAGGCTCAGAATAGCCTATCTGTTGACAGATCTCCAGATCCTCTGAGTTCAGACGTTTGCAGGATTGGTGTTGGATCAAACTGTTCAGAGTAATCAAATCCTGGAATCTAATCAGCATTTGAAGCCTGTCTCTCTGAGCAATGTGCACCAAGTCTGAATGACTTGTGATCTTGGGTATGGCCTCAGAGACTTCTCGGGTGGCTCTGTTCTGAAGAGCTTCAGCCTCGTACCCGATAGTCTCTGCTTCTGTGCTGGTCTCCATTTCATCCAAGCCAATGGGAGACATAACGTTCTCAACAGAAGGAATACTGCTGAGTGGTGGAATATCTAGCGGGGTCTGAGAGATAGGAGTTGTCGGTTCAGCTTCTAACCCCTGTTCCACTAAGGCTTCCTTTTCAGCTGAGACTGTCTTCTCTGCTGAGACAACCTTCTCCACTGAGAGTGTCTTCTCAGACGAATCTGAGTCATCTCTCAGCCTGAAAGGAGGAATAATCATGGCTTGTTCTGAAGACTTTTTCTGCTTCTTTTGGGGAGTCTTCTGAGGGGTCTTCTGAGGTGCAGACCTCTTTTTGTTGGGAGTGGAAGTCTTCTTCTTTCCTTTCCCAACTTCAGCAGGCCCTGCCCCAATTTGCTGGAGGGTTGCTACCTTGCTGTGGAAGCGTATTTTCTTAGGATTAAAATACGCTTTGTCTGCATAAGTTATATGGTCTGAACCGCAGAAGTCTTCGATCATGACGGTCAGCTTCATCCCATATAACAACTTTCCCTTGACACTTAGGCTGAATGTAGACTTATCAAACTTCGCAGCCTGTGTCTGGAATTCTCTGAGGAAGAATTCCGTCCAGTTTACCTTTGCTCTGTCATATATGGCCATCATCATCTGGAGCTTAGGCCTGGACACCTGATCAAATGAGCCAGCTTGGCTTGTCAGGATTTGTGTCACGATATAAGCTAAGGTGCAATACTGAGGCAGCATCGAGTTCTTGGGGAACGCCGCCCTGAAGGATGTCGGCTCCCCATAGAATATCTCTAGATATTCATCTATGAGATCGTCCTTATATCCAGCTACGCTTATCCCACTGTTCGGTAGCTTAAAGCTCTTCTAAAGAGCTTGTTTGATTGACATCTGTTTAATCTCTTCATCAGCTCGGGTGGGGTCAGCAACATGGTGAATAATGAATATTCCCACGATGTCTCCATCAACCGCCTCTGAGTTCAAGTACAACTCAGAAACCTACCGGGGAAGGAAGAATGCTGGCTTCCTCGACAAGAAGGCCTCAAGGCCAGATGCCCTCAGCGCATTGAAAATCTCAACCATGATATCGAGCTCACAGGTGTCGAACTCCATGATTGGTTCACACCACACTCTGTTCTTCTCGAGAATCTCGATCATGTTTGCGGGAGAAGTAACTGAAACATTGGTATGCGCCATATCTAGAATCCGCGATATTCAGTAACAGTATGGAAAAATATGATAAGTAAGCATAAATATAGAGTAAGCGTGAAATCTACCGTAATGGTCTCTAATTGAATATGAATGCAGTTTGCAAGTAGAAGATACTAATTTTCAGAGATTTTAGGGTTTTAGTTGCAGAGGAGAAAATGGCGGTTTTCAAAACTTAAACGTCATATATATAAAAATGAAGATGAACAGTTCTTGATCAACAGTTCTGTTTAAATCCTGCTTTATGAGATGGACGGTCTGGATTCAATTTCATAAAATAGGCAATGATCAACTTAGCCGTCTAAGTCAAAATACAGTTGTATATAGCCAAAGAAGTAACTTGATATGACATGCATTTAATGCGCGGAAGAGTTTAGCAATCTTAGCTTAGAATGTCGTGCATTTAATGAAACCATATATATTAAATGACATTCTCTAAGGCATTGAATACGATGCTGAATCAGAATCATAAGTGCATTAAATACTATGTTGGCTACTGAAAAGAGATACGCAAACCTGTCAGCTGCACATCGTAGTCAGCTGATACCTCGTGTAGATGGTTGCTGAATCTCCGTGTACTGAATGAGTCCAGTACTGAGAGTGAACATTCCCCCTTGCGAATGCTCCTCTTACTGACTTGAGTCAGTAGGGTCCAGCAGACCTAGCTCTACTGAAAGTTCTCTGAATCTTGCTTCAACGAGGTCGTACAACTCAGAGAAGTCAGCTTCAGTATCAACCTTGAAGTCTGCAAGTGTCTCAACCACTCTCCATACCTCGACAAATGACAAGTAGCCAGCTGTTAAAGTAACTGGCAAAAGCTGCAAGTGAACCACTTTCCTAAAAAAGATAGTGGACTCTGCAGAAATTCAAAAGAGCCGTTAGCTACCGAAATAGAGTGACAAGTAGACAGTTCATCTCCAACGGATCTATCTATAGCTCACGTCTATAAATAGAGGGAAAATCAAATCGTTGAAGAAATACAACATACAAGCAGTTACACAAACAAGAACACAAGCTTTCCGTGAAGAAATGCAGAGAAAACAACCAACCGCAAAAAGCACTCACACTGCTCTAGGGAACCCAAGCTTTCATAAAATCAAAGCCTCTAGCATCCAAGTGAAGAACACGAACCCAAAGAGATTATTCTTCACTATTCTTCACTCTAGAAGCCTTTCTTGTTCCCTTTCCCTCTAACCTAAGCTCAATTGTATCTATCTATAGCTTAGAACCGAAGGAGTTCATCTCTTGAACTATTCTTATTGTTCAGAACTCCTTCATCATTGGAGAAACATTCAAACATATTTTTGTTTGACTCTATAAATTGAAACTTGCTTAGTATAATCACAAGGTTGTGTTTGTCCTGTGTACAAACCGACTGAGACTAACTCAGTATAAGAAAATAGCCTCCTGCCTTTGTTCAGGACAGTGGACGTAGGTTTTGGATATCCGAACCACTTTAAAAAGTCACAGTGTCATTTTACTGTTGCATTGATTTACTGTTCATTCAGAAAACTGTTAACAAAATCAATCAATAGAGTTTCAGTAAAAAGCTTAACTGAGTGCACTAATCTACTGAAATAGTTTTAATAAATAAACGTTTTCAATCCAAACTAAATCGGACCTACACAATTCCGGACGCTACTTAACTTCTACTGAACAAGACTGAATTCTGACATCAGTCAGCTAGCAGACCTCATTACAGTCAGTCACTCTGACTACGCGATCTAGAACAGCTTGTATAGTCTACTAAATTCATTCAGTAGACTATCTCCGTAAATTGGACTGTTCGTGTTCAAGTTTGAGAAAAAGATTTTCAGGTATATTCACCCCCCCCTCCCTCTACACCTGAACGTTTGACTCGGGACCAACACCTTAAATGTAGAAAATTGAAGAAAATTGTATAAGTGAAAAATTCAATGTGATTAAATTCAAAAGAGAGGGAGAGGGATGTCACTCTCACAAACTATATCATATGATTTTCCTCTTTTTTATGAATAGTTTAATTTTTTTCCGACGATTCTTTTTATTGGTTCTTTGAACAATATTCAAGTGTATTAATAGATGAGAATGATTCTTTGACATTTGAGTCTCAACATGAATCTCAAATACTAAATGAACACGAGCCACAACGTGCAACTCATTCTGATATACATGTTAATATTGAGGGAACTCAATCACAATCTCAAGTAGATAACGAGAATGCCATTAATTGGGATGAGATTGAGAATGATGATCTTGATAGGGGAAAAAGAGGCTCATTATGATGATGACACTGAGTTTCTTTGAGTTTTTTGATAGTGGTTACGAGCTTGATAGTGATGAAGAAGTGATTAAGAGTTATGATAATTTTAGTAGCTCAAATGGTAATGAAAGGATTAGTGATGGAGGGACTAGTGATGATCAAACAAGGGATGACTCTTATCCTTATGATGTTAATTTAATGAATTTACAATATGGGACACTTATAATTCAGATTCTAAAGCGGAGATGGAAAAATCCAAGTTCAAATCAAGAACTTTATGTGAGGTGGATACGTTTGACCCGAGATTTGAGGCGGGGATGAGGTTTCTCATAAGAAATTATTGAGGGAAGCTATCAAGTCGCATGTTGCAGCAGCGAAGAGAGATATGAAGTTGACCAAGAATGATAAGATAAGGATATATATAAAGTGTTTCGGAAATGAAAAGAGAAAGAAAATGGATCCATGTAAGTGGCAGATTCATGCTCTTAAGGTGAAAGTGGAAGACACCTTTAGAATTGCTGAGTATAATAGCAAGCGTACATGCATCAGAACTTCAAAAGTCCGAATGGTAAAGTCAAGTTGGGTGGCTAGGAAATACATAGATCATTTTAAAGATCAACCTAGAATGGACTTGATGGGCTTTAGAAGAACTGTTAGAAGAGAGTTGGGGCTTAACATAAGCGTGTAATAAGCAAGTAAGGCTTTACATGGTGATCCAGCTGAGCAGTACTTATATTTGTGGGATTGATGAGGTCAAAAGGGCAAATCCCGACTCAACTTGCTTATTGTGGTTGAATGAGGAGGGAATGTTTGATAGTCTATTTATGTGCTTATTGGCTGTTAAGAAGCGATTCAAGCTGGTTGTAGGCCAATTATTGGGGTAGCTAGTTGTCATCTAAAAGGGCCATATGAGGGTGTTTTGTTAACTGCAGTTGGTGTTGACCCTAATAATAACCTCTTTGCTCTAGCTTGGGCAATAGTACTTAAGGAGTGTAATTCCACTTGGGAATGGTTTTTGGAAATTCTAGAAATGGATTTGGAATTGCAAGAACATAGTAAGTGGACTTTTATGTATGACAAATAGAAATATTTGCTTAATGCATTTGGTAAATTATTTGAAGGCTCGAAAATAAGGCATTGCTTGAGGTATATGCATGCTTTAGAGGGGATGCCTTCCAAGTGGCCTTATGGAATTGTGGCAAGGCACTTACCATTCTACAATTTGAAGAAAGAATGGAAGAGATGGGTAAGCTCGACCCAAAAGCTGCTGAATGTCTTGCTAGCAGATCTGCAAAGCATTGGAGTAGATATCATTTCAGATCACGTCCACACTGTGATATTCTCCTCAACAATATCTGTGAGTCTTACAAAAGAATGATATTGGATGCAATATCTCTACTTATTATATCTATGATCTTAAGTCTATTTGAGGGTTAATGAAGAGGCTATAGAAGAACAGAGACAAATGCAATGAGAAGTGGAAGGGATTAGTTTGTCCTAATATCATGAAGAAACTCGACAAGAACATGGAAAATACAACAAGCTTGATTGCAATCCTAAGTGATGATTATCACTACATGGTGGAAGTATCACTACATGAGTTTTATAGTGTTGATATGCTTGTAAGGATATGTGGGTGTAGGACATGGGACTTAAGTGGCATCCCTTGTTCCCATACCGTGAATGTTATTGCCGAGCAAGGATGGGATTCTGTGGAGTTTGTTAGCAATTATTACCATGTGGTCACTTACAAGAAGTTGTATGAAGGATTTATAATGCAAACCAATAGCAAATTTGAATCGATAAAATCTAGCTTCATACCACCTTTGCCTCCAAATGAAGGTAGAAAAGTTGACAGGCCTCAAATAGAGAGGAGAAGAGAGGTTGATGAACCCACCTTGAAACGAAAAAGAAACCGCAAAGCAAAGCTATTTCAGCTATCTAAGTATAACAAAAACAGATTGAAGAGGCAGCAAGCTACTTGTAGATGCAGTTTTTGTGAGATAGAAGGACATAACATCACAAGTTGTCAAAAAAAAAACCAGGTGTACACCTATAGTCTTACATATTTCAATCACTCATTTATCACAATATTCTTAGAGGTTTTAATTGAATAATGTCTTGAATAGATGAATTTGTCATATATTGTTGGTGTGACTGCAATATTCTTACACAGTTCCGTTCTTTTTGCAGTTGTAGCACACAAAAGTCCTGCCACCCCTTTTCAAATGTGTCGTTGGAAGAACTGGCAGTAGTCTCCGTGTCCCTGCATTCAGGAGAAGGCTTAGATTCTTCTATCTTTTTCTGATATTCTTTCTTACAAGAAGAAGAATCTTTGTGATATTTCTTCAGCTTTCTAACTCTGTCCTTCTCCCTTTGGTACTTCAGAGCCATAAGCGCGCATCGTTCAGTAAGATCCTCAGTAGTGGATTTCAGTGTTGTGGTTGCGACTGACTTGCTTGCTGAACTGGGGCTTGCTCCAGACGTGCTGACTGTTGCTTTAAAAGCATGGTCGATTGGGGCGTCAGCTGGAGCGCTTACGTGCAGCATGGTCGATTGGGGTGTCTACTGAGTATTATTCACTAACTGAAGTTAGTTCACGCGTAGTTTAGTAGAAGTAACGTGCAGAATGTGTAGGCCCAAGTTTTATAGTCTCGTAAAAAAATATTTTTTACTAAAAATATTCAGGTTATGCTTGTGCGTGTCTTAAATTTTTACTGAAAACCAACACTTGTACGATTTTGAAAGCAGTTCACTGTAGATGGTTAGTATGTTATAAACAAAATGACGAGTCATTTTCGTACCTTATTATTTCTGCCCAAAATGTCACTTAAATGTGTAGGCGAAACTCTTTTATTGGCAATTTTTTAGGAATTCAGACGGATTTGGCAAGTGACATGGTAATTAGGTGGCATCGTGGTTTCCAGCTGTATTAGTGGGTTTATGATCGAATTTGACTGGAAATAGGAGAAGAAGGAATGAAGGTGGATATATAAGGAAAGATAAGATATTTTTCTTATCTTATTAATCCTTCCTTATCCAAGACTAAAACCCTAGATACAAGTTGATCAAGATAGCAGTCATATAAAAGGGCTAGAGGCATAGGAAATCAATATCCATCTCAAACGTATTCGTTCCCATACTTCACGTTTTCCTACATCGTCCACCGTCCCGAGTTCCGCCGAAGAGAAGAAGATCATCACGTCCGATTTCCACTTATGTTTTCCATGCAATTCGAGAGAAGAGAGGAAGAGACAAACACTTAGGTTTAGTTTTCATGTTTGTTAGTTTTGAACTTCTTAATTTACGTTTGCTGCTTTAAATTCTTGTTCGTTGGTGTTGAGAGATCGGAGACTAGAATCGGTACTCTCGTTCTTTAGTTTTCGTTATCGTTTTAATTCCAGATTGTGTTTTGTTTTAAGTTCAGTTCATGTTTACTATTTTATTCTTAATTTCCGTGCATGCTAGAATTAAGGATACGAATGGTTACTGTTCTATTTTGCGAAGTGTCTTGCCTACACAGTCGGGACATTTTCATGAGTAGCTAAAACTTTTAGTGGTCTGACAGGATGTAAAACACACACGTTAACAGTACATGAGGCTTAGGTGCTTATAATTAATTCAAAGGGTTTCAGGTTAATTCAAAATCAATTAATATGGCTAGTAATTTAGGCTTAATCACCCTAGGTTGCGCAGTCTGTAGCTAACTTAGTACTTCCATTGTTTCTCGTGGAACAAAGCTATATAAGTAGCAAAATTATTCATAAGAGTAATTGGATTAAACTGGTAGGAGACTATTAGATGCCAAACATACGAGTAGGCTCCTATACTAGGCTCCCTTAGTTCGATGAAGTTGTCTAGTTATTAAATCTATTGATTGCCCAACAATGTAGGTTGTAACTAGATTAGGGAAGTAGTCATTTCAATATCCAACATGGCGGCTATCGATTAGGTAAGTGGGAGTGAGGATCATGCAGTTTAAGTTACGATGATCTTTAACTAGTTGATTCATGAGATTAATTCATTTTGTGTGCTGAGGATTGGAATAAGTGTGTGTTGAATATTCTACTGGACCTGTCTTTCAATTGCCCAGTTAATACAGTTTTATCTCAGTTCAGTTTTTTACAATTTCTTAGCTTAGTAAAAATCCAAAACTTGCGTGGTTGCTAAGCAAAACCCAAGATAAGTAGGAAAATAATTTCTAGTCCTCTGTTCCATGTGTTCGATACCCTGTAGACAATACAAAATTAATTCTCAGATTTTGCAGGATTATTAGTGCTATACAGCGATCACTAAATTGCCGCCATTGTTGGGGAACGGCGTTATCTAGTTTAGTTATTTTTTCTACTAATCTTTTTTGTTCTTTTAAGCGTTGCATGAGCAGGTCTTCCAACCCTAATCTCATATTTGATCTTGAGATCGAGAAAATAGCAAAGAGGAATAAGAAGAAGGCAGAGCTGCAAGAGCAACAGATTCTGTCTGAGGCAGGAAACGTCTTAACTGTCTAGTCAAGAGACATAACATATGTCGTTGATCAGAACAACGGTTCAGAACCAGAGACTGTCGTGTTCGACGAAACAAGGCAGAATATTCCATTAGGAAGTTCTAAATTAGAGGAAGAGATGGATGACGCAAACGATCTACCACCCTTGAGGATGAATTCCGGATCGCTTGACATGGGAGCAGACCTACCTAGTCCAATCTGAATTACCGCTACCGAACACATAGATGTCAAGCTAAAAATGGTGGCATTATTACCTAATTTCTATGGGAAGATGAACGAGAACCTAAATTCCCTTTTAGCAACGTTCAACCGAGTCTGTAACCTGCACAGGCAAGGCAATCTAGATGCATTCAAGTTCAAGGCATTCCCATTCACACTTCAAGATGGAGCACATGCATGGTTCTCGAGGCTTAAGCCAAATACGATCATGACATGGCCCAAATGCATACAGTATTCATGAAGAAGTATTTCCCGCAATCAAAGACAAATGCACTCAAGAAGTAGATATCTGGGATTGCTCAAGAAATCGATGAGACTTTCGGCGCATA
Organism: Lavandula angustifolia; assembly: GCA_028984105.1. Lineage (NCBI taxonomy): Eukaryota > Viridiplantae > Streptophyta > Magnoliopsida > Lamiales > Lamiaceae > Lavandula > Lavandula angustifolia. The sequence goes on along the minus strand of CM054812.1, from coordinate 11,332,220 downwards.
TTGGGAGAGATTCGGACAACTTGTCGATAGTTGTCCTAATCATGGCTATTCAGAAGTGGAGCTTTTACAAATTTTCTATCAAGGTATGACTGACGAAGCAAGAGCCATGGTTGATATTGGTTTGAAAGGTAATTTCCACATTAGTCTCATTGAGGGACTAGCCGAATCCACTTCACAACACAACGGACTGAGATCAACAAGAAGATCTGTCAATTGGTCACATTTAGACTATATGGACGAGATCAACACGAAGGTGGAAGCCAAGTTCAGTAAACTTGAAGACAAACTGGATCAACTGCTTACGCAGAACACTTCTGCTTCAAGCAAATCAATTGCTGATAACACAGGTGGGGCATACGGCCAGAAAGGACATACACCCTGTTGGTCCCGAGAGTAACGTTCAGGTGTAGAGGGGGGGGGGGGTGAATACACCTGAAAACCGATTTCTCAACTTAAAACGCGAACAATCCTTTTTAGGAGAGTGTCGTACTGAACGAGTTCAGCAGACCAGATAAGCTGTTCTGAATTGCGTGGCAGAGTGGCTGACTTTACTGAGGCCTGCTAGCTAACTAAGTCAGAATTCAGTACTATTCAGATAGAGTTCAGTAGTGCGGAAATGTGTAGGCCCAAGTTCAGTTGAGTTAGGAAAAACGTTTTATCAAAATAGTTTCAGTATATAATTGCAGTCAATTAACCTTGTTGAAACTCAGTTGAATGCTTTTAAAGATATTTTCAGTATGCACAGTAAATCAATGCAATAGTAAATAAAGAACACAAAACACAGTCAATTTTTAAAGTGGTTCGGATCCAACAATCCTACGTCCACTGTCCCGAAAGATCAGGAAGCTATGTATTATACTGAGATAGTCTAAGTCGGTTTGTACACTGGACAAACACTGGTCTTAAGATTTATACTGAGCAAGTCTTAGTTTACAGGGTATCAAACTAAGTGTTTGAAAAACTTCTCCAACAGTGAAGGAGTCCTTTACAATAAGGATCAGTTCGACTATGAACTCCTTCGTCTAAGCTATAGATATGAACAGTTGATCTTAGGTTAGAGAAATAGGGAACGAGAAAGTGGCTTCTAGAGCGACGAACGGCTAAGTATAAACTTTGGGTTCGTGTTCAATCGCTTGGATAGTAGAGGCTGTGTAATTCTGATTCAGCTTGGTTCCCTATGAGCAGATATGTAGTCTTTTGCTGAAGAATGTTTCTTCGAACTTCTTGCGGAAGACTTAGGACATTTATGAGTTGCTCTTTGAATACACTGAGTTCGTTTGTGTGTTCGTATATGCTCGTGTTCTCGTGTATTGCTTCAATTTGATTTTATCCCTCTATTTATAGAGCTGAGATTAGGATAGATCCGTTGGAGACGACGATCCTTTGTCTCTCTCTTTTGGGTAGCTAACGGCTTTTTCAAAGTATGGTTGCAGTATCCTTTCCCTCCATTTCTGGAAAGTTGTTGACTTGCATCTTTATTAGATGTAGGACAGGTGGCTGCTTGTCATTGGTCGAGGTTAAGGAAAGTAGGTGAGAAAGAACAGACTTCAAGGAGATCTGAAGCTGACTTCTCTCTTCCTCATATTGACTCTGCTGATTTGACTTTCAGAGAATCTGACGGTCAGAAGACTATCTAGCCGTTGCTGAGTCTGATCTCTGTTCAGAAGCATGCTCCTGCTGAGTCGGCTCTACTAAAGATCAGCTCTGAGTTCAGTGAACTACTCCTGCTGAGTTCAGTTCCACTGACTCCTTTCAGTATACTACTCTCGCCGAGTCCAAGATATGCGAGTCTTCTACTTCTGGTACTGAGGCAGGTAATCTACTGAGCGCCTGAACCAGATGCAGAGTGTCTACTGAATCTGAAACCTCAGAGACAGACCAAAACAGGTTACAACTGAATGGTTCATCAGTCAAGATAGGGTTTTGGGATCTTCAAATCTTCAGTAAGTATTCAGAGCACAAGGCTACTGAGTTATGTCTCAACTGATTGTGAGAAAACTGAATCATCTCCCAATAATTTCCCCCTATTTGATGATGCCAAAACCTAACACTATAACTTATCAGAAACAGAGCTCCTTACAAATATTACAAGTAGAATCAGTGGAGTTGTTCTTCTAGTCCTAGACTACTGAGGGAATCAGGGCAGAAATATCAGAAACTATATAGAAACTAATTAGCAATTTCCCCCTTTCTAACAACATATTCCCCAGCTATGCAATCTATCAGAATCTAGCTAAGCAAAAAACTGACAGAAATATATAAGAACAGTGAGTGTGTGACTCAGTAATCACTTCAGTGATTTTGAGTTTTAAGCATAAAAATAAACAAGGCCATTTAGACAATAAGGAATTGTCAGGGCTAATAACAGAGATGTTTTATAGATTTGAAAACTTCATTACAGTTACATCATCTGCTACACTAAGAAGAACAGAAACAGGAAACAAAGAAATATAGAAGCTAATAATCATCTGAACCGCTTAATCCTGTCTTTGAAGTCCTTTGATTGGGATTCAGGAAGAGGCAGTCCATACATCCGGTAGGTGACCTTCCTCAGCTTCAGTATCTCAGCGAAGTCAGCTGGATCCTTGACTTGGCTTCAGCAGCATCCTTGACTTCCTTCTCAATGACCCCATACTGAATGAAGCCGTCTAGTTTTAGTGGGGGGCGGCATGATTCTTGGACCTGGTACTCTTACATCTACCTTGTCTTTTACAGCCTTCTGAACTCTGGCAAACATTTCTATGTCGGCCCTCATGAGCCATTCAGCAAAGGCTACAGACTTGTGCTTCTCGGCCCAGTACCTCCAGAAATCATTCCGCTTAATAAATTCAGCCTTTCAGTTACTTCCCACGGCTCCACTCATCAACTCTCGGCCATCTGTGAATTTTGAGATCAGTAGGCTTCCTGAACCTTCTGTCTCTGTATAGAATGTCAGCTTTCTCAGGAATCCTCTGACTCGCTTCTTGTTCAGCTTTCAGCCTCAGAGCTTCAAGGTCTGCTAATCTGAGCCTTTCTCGAGCTGCTTCTATCTGTCTAGCTTCTTCTCCTCTATACAAGTACCTCTCCATCTGAGTCCATATTTCTTGCATCTCAAGATCTTGTTCCTTAGAAGGGACATAGGAGGGTTTGTGATGCTCTTCTTCTGAATCAGTAGGTGTGGTAGATTTTTCCTTAGAAGTACCCTGCTGTCCAGTAGTCTGCTGCTGCTGCTCCTTCTCCTTTTCCTTGTCAGCCTCATCACTGAGTTTCAGCGTTCTAGGAGGCAGCATGGGTCCAGTCTTCTTTCCTCCTGCTGGAGCCTTTGTCTTGCCTTTAGCTGGCTTCTTCTTAGGTTTATTAGCAGCTTCAGCTTCAACGATTTCCCTTGCTAACTTCTCGTCAGCAGCTATATGAGCTTCCTCCTCCGGAGTAACATACCTCTTGGGTCCTCTCTTCTTAGGAGGGGTAGGAAGCGTCATAACTTTCTTGCCTTTCCCGGTAACTGGAGGAGGTAGAGGAGCCTCTTCCTCTTCTGACTCCTCATCAGCATACTCAGCAGCCTCTTTGATTATATCAGAGGGTGTTTGGGTTGCCTGAGTAGCTACTTCCTTGGGTCCTGAGCCGATTGGGCCGGTCTCAGCAGACTCTACATCGCCTGCAGCTGAGACACCCTAGGCCTCGCCAGTCTGAGTAGAGGGTCCAGTGGGAGCAGATGTCTGAGTCTGAGTTGCCCCTGCCACTGACCTTGCTCTTTTTGGTACCTTCAGTACCAGTTCCAGTATCTTTCCTTCTTTTCCTTCCCCCTTTTTGGCATCAGCAAATTTGCTCGGGGGGGAATTGATACCTTTTTGTCCAGACTCTTGTAAGTTGTTGCCAGATCTTCCAAGGCATTTTGCAGCTTAGTCACCTTCTCGTGTAGCTCATTCCTCTCCTCAGTAAGCTGAGCACTGTATTGCTTGTGGGAGGCGTCTGCTGCTGTCTAGAATTCTTTTAGCTGGTTTTCCACTCTCTTTTCAATCGCCTTCTGAATTGTTTGGAGTCTGAGATCTGCGGCTTGAGAGATGGAGGAGACAGATTCAGTATGTGCTGTTTGAGCGGCCTTATAGTCTTTAAGCAATTGAGCTTGGCCAGCCTGAATCGTCTTCAGCTGTTCATCGAAGTTGGCTCGTTGTGCAGCAAGTGCATTGTTCAAAATGTTGGAGAAATCAGGGAGCGGAGATGTTTGAATAGCTGTTCTGAGTCCCTTGAGTTCAGCCTTTTGAGCCTCAGTGGTTTGCCTCCACGTCTTGTGGACGGTGCGGGCGAGTAGTCGGTTCTGAGTACCTTGATTCCTTAGTGCCCTGGCCACTGACTTTGAGTGTCGGCTTCTCGGGCTGGGCGCTACTTCAAAGGCAGACACAAGTAGCAACTGAGAAGGTTCAGCTGCCTTCGAAGTACCAGTCGCCGACTGTCCTGGACCAAGGATGCTGAGCGGCGGTTCAGCAGTGGATGTTGGAGCATCCTTGCCCAGTTGAGATCCCTCATCAGGCTTCTCAAGGCATGAATCACGGGGTGGGTCCTGACCATCGGGGTCAGACCCATCTGAGGGTGCTGATACTGAGATGGGTTGTCTGTCGTTCAGCATTGCGAGCATCGCAACCCTCAGATCTTCAAGAGTACCGAGGTCGGATGGCTCTGAGTAGCCAATCTTCCCCCTTATTATCAGCTCCTCCTCATGGAGCTGTTTGCAGGAGTGGTGAATGATAAGGCGCTTCAGATTATGCCACTCCTGGAACCGGATCAGCATGTGGAGCCTAGCCTGCCTTGCTAATAAGACCAAATCATTGTGGCTGGCTATCTCCGGGATCCGTTCAGCTATCTCTCGGGAGGCTCATGATTTGAGAGCTGAGGCCTCAATCCCGATCGATTCTGATTCTGAAGCTGTCTCTGAGTCTTCTACCTCAATTGGAGATAGCTGCTTCTCAGTAGATGGAATGTTCCTGAGTGGTGGAACATCCAAGGGACTGTCCAGTGTTTCACCACACTCAGTGGAGACTGCCTTCTCCACTGATGGTGTCTTCTCGGATGACTCAGGTTCATCCCTCAACTGCAGAGGAGGCTCAGCAATCACTGCCTCAGGCTCTGCCTCCGGCACGACCTCACTGACTTTCTTCAGCTTCTTGGTCGGTGTTTTACGAGTAGACTTGGGAGGGGACCTCTTCTTGGTTGGTGTAGAAGTCTTCTGAGTTCCGACTTAGGATCAGCGGGCCCTGATCCGATCTACTGAAGGGCCGCTGCCCTGTTCTGGAATCGGACCTTCTTCTGGTTGAAGTATTGCTTGTCAGCAAATGTAATATTGTTTGTTCTGTAGTAATCATCGATCATCACGGATAGCTTCAGTCCATACAGAAGCTTTCCTTTGACGCTCAGCCGTTTGGATAACTTGTCGAACTTAGCTGAGTGCGTCATGAATTCTTAGAGGAAGAATTCTGTCCAGTTGATTTTAGCTCTGTCGTGTATGGCCATCATAAGTTGCATCTTCGGCCTAGACACTTGATCGAAGGAGCCAGCCTGACTCGTTAGCAGCTGAGTCACGACGTAGGCCAATGCTCTGTATTGTGGGAGCATGGCATTCTTTGGAAATGCGGCTCTGAAAGTTGTGGGCTTCCCACATAACTCTGTCAGGTATTCATCCATTAAATCATCTTTGTACGCTACTGTGGTGAATCCTTCGTTAGGCAGGTTGAAGCTTCTCTGGAGTGCTTCTCGGATAGACATCTGCTTGACTTCAATATCAGTACGAGAGGGGTTGCCTACTGAATGAACGACGAAGCGACATCGGATGTCTGCCTCTACTAATTCCGAGTTCAGATAGAGCTCAGCTATTTGGTGTGGAAGGAAGAACGACGGCTTCCTTGTCAGAAATCCTTCAAGCCCTGTTTCCCAGAGGGTGTAGAAGATTTCTTCCATGTAATCAAGGTCACAAGCGTCGAACTCCATCACTGGTTCGCACCATACCCGATCCTTCTTAAGGATCTCTTGCATATCGGCAGGAGCATACACAATATTTCCTATCATATTTTGTAATCTGCAAACACAGTAGATCAGTATCCAATAAAGTAAAAGAGTATAAACGTATAAGATACTGAATGATCATTGAAATTTACCAAAGATTTTTCTGAGTAGTTTTGAAAGATAAGTTTTGTAAAGGAGTAGGGATAATCTCAGAAAATCTAGGGTTCAAAAGATATTTGCAGAGTAGAAATGGCGGTTTCAAACATTTGAACGTATATATATATATCTTAAGGAAGATAAACAGTTAATTATCTACGGTTCAGTTTGAACATGCTTTTTGAGATGGACGACCAGGATTAGATTTTATAAAATAGGCAATGATCAAATTAGCCGCCTAAGTCAAAATACAGTTGTATATAGCTAAAGAAGTAACTTGATACGACATGTATTTAATGCGTTGCAGAGTTCAGCATGCTTTTACATAGAATGTCGTGTATTTAATGTAAGCTGTTAATATTAAATGACATTTTCTAATGCAATGAATACGAAGCTGAATCTGAGTCATAAATGCACATAACTGTTCTATTGGCTACTGAGTAGAGATACGCAAACCTGTCAGCTGAACATCGTAGTCAGCTGATACCTCGTGTAGATGGTTGCTGAGTCTCTACGTACTGAAGTTACTCAGTACTGAGAGTGAACATTCCCCCTTACTGAATGCTCCTCTCCTGAATCCACTTACTAACTAGAGTCAGTAGGGTCCAGCAGACCTAGCTCTACTGAAAGTTCTTTGAATCTGGCTTCAGCTAGAGGCTTGGTCAGTATATCAGCCCTTTGATGGTCAATATGGATCTTTTCCATCCTGATATCCTTCTTTTCGACATGATCACGAATGAAGTGGTATCTGATGTCCACGTGCTTGCATCTCGTATGAAGTACAGGATTCTGAGTGATTGCAATAGCACTGGTACTATCGCAGAAGATCGGCACTTCATTCTAAATGACATCATAGTCGCGTAGCTGCTGTCTCAGCCACAGGATTTGGGCGCAGCAACTTCCGACAGCCATGTATTCAGCTTCAGTAGTTGACGTTGCTACTGAGTGTTGTTTATTTGAAAACCATTAGATCAGCTTACAGCCAAGGAACTGACACGTTCCAGAAGTTGACTTTCGGTCAATTCTACAACCTGCATAGTCAGCATCAGAATAACCAGTTAGTTCAATATTATCATCAGTTGGATACCATAAGCCCATGTCATGTGTTCCTCTAAGATAGCGGAGAATCTTCTTTTCTGAGTCCATGTGACTCTGCTTCGGATTCGCCTGAAATCGAGCGCAGAAACCTACATCGTAAGTTATGTCAGGACGAGTAGCTGTTAGATATAATAATGAACCAATAATAGCACAAAATTCAGTTTGGTCTACTGATACTCCCTCTTTATCAAGATCAATTTTCATATTCGTGTTCATCGGGATCTTGATTGGTTTGCCAGATGTGCAACCGAATTTCTTGATGAGGTCTCGAGTGTATTTGCCTTGATTGATGAACGTTCCCTTCTCAGATTGTTTGACTTGAAACCCAAGGAAATAGTTCACCTCTCCCATCATTGACATCTCGAACTTGTCCTTCATCATTTTCTCAAACTGCTGACACATGATGACGTTCTTCGAACCGAAGATGATGTCATCTACGTAGATCTGCACAAGTAAAATGTCATCTTCCAGTCGAATGCTGAATAATGTGCGGTCTACTATGCCCTTCTGAAAACCTGTCAGAAGAAGAAACTCAGACAGGGTATCGTACCAAGCCCTAGGTGCTTGTTTTAACCCATACAGAGCTTTTCTGAGTCTATAAACCTGATGTCCCTGCTGAAAGCCGGGAGGCTGTTCTACATAGACTTCTTCTTTCAGTACGCTGTTCAGGAACACAGACTTCACATCCATTTGATAGACTCTGAATCTCTGATGTGTTGCATAGGCTAGGAATAGTCTGATTGCCTCCAATCTTGCAACTGGAGCGAACGTTTCGTCGAAATCTATCCCTTCAACTTGACAGTAGCCTTTTGCCACGAGCCTTGCTTTGTTCCTTACTATAACATTGTTTTCATCTCGATTGTTCTTGAAGACCCATTTGGTTCCGATCACATGTTGATGCCGGGGTCTGTCAACAAGCTCCCAAACTTTGTTTCTTGTGAACTGATTCAGCTCATCCTGCATGGCTATGATCCAATCAGCGTCCTTAAATACATCCTCAACTGATTGAGGTTCTTCAGTAGACAAGAAGCTGGAATATAAGGTGCTTTCTCCTTGACAGAATCTGGATCATGTCTTTACTCTTGCTGAAGGATCTCCAATAATTAAATCAGAAGTGTGAGCGTCCAGCCACGATCTACGATGTTTCAACTCTTCATCTGAAATTTGTTCAACACAGATAGTAGGTGAGTTAGGCATTTCAGTTGTACTATTCTGAGATTGAAGCAATTCAGTTACAAGAGTATGATCTACTGAGTCACCAGGTTCACGGGCATTTAGCTCAGGAACATCATTGGTTCCCCCTGAATTATTATCCTCATTAGAGGTCTCAGTTACCACTTGGGTTTCTTCATCGATCTGAGTTACCTGGGATTGACTCTGTTCAGTAGAGTCAGTTTGTTCAGCTACTTCTGCTGCTGGCTGAGATTCAGTAGACTTGTCTTCAGTTTCTTCATATGAATCATCATCCCAACATAGCTGGATCTTTTCAACTTTATCTTTTAAGCTCAGATCCTGTAGCTGCTTACTGATGTCCTCAGATTCAGGTTTAGAGTTCCTGCTCTTTTCTTCAGTAGCAAACTTATTAAAAACAACATGAGGGCTTTCCTCCACGCAAAGGGTCCAATAGTTAAAGACTCTGAAGGCTTTGCTGACCCGGGAGTATCCTAAGAACACTCCCTGATCTGACTTGCTATCAAAAGTCTTCAGCTGATCTTTCCCATTATTGTGGATAAAGCATGAACACCCAAATATATGGAAATAATATAAAGAAGGCTTCCTGCCGTTCCATAATTCATATGGTGTCTTCTTATGCTGCTTTGTCAGTAGAGATCTATTCTGAGTATAACATGCAGTATCAGTAGCTTCTGCCCAGAATTTGGTTGGGGGTCCTGAGTCTGCGAGCAGGGTTCTTGCTGTTTCTTTGAGTGTTCGATTCTTTCTCTCAGCAACCCCATTTTGATGAGGCGTGCGCGTGGCAGACGTCTCATGCTCTATGCCTTCTATCTTGCAGAACTCCTCCACCATGAAATTCAGGAACTCAGTTCCTCTATCTGAACGTATCTTGATGATCTTGGTGTTCTTATCGACACTGAGCCTTTTCAGAAGCCTTGGTAACTCTGTTTTGACGTCAGACTTATTGGCAATAAATATGACCTATGTGTAGCGCGAGTAGTCATCAATGACAACTAATGCATACTTCTTGCCTCTGATCGTCACAGGAGAGACTGGACCAAACAAATCCATATGTAGCAGCTGAAGGATTCCATCAGTGGAAGGAGATGGAACAGGCGGATTTTGATTCCTTGTTTGCTTTCCCCTCAGACATGCTTCACACTGAGTGTCTTTGCTGAATACTTCATTCGGCAGTCTTCTTGCTAGAGTGTTTCTAGCTAATTTGTTTAGCGTCTTGAAGTTGAGATGACTGAGTCTTCTGTGCCAGAGCCATCCCGTTCTGTTGTCATTCTTCGCCGACAAACAAGCTTTAGGTTCAGCTGAGTTCGAGTCAGCTACATAGATATTCTTTTTGCGCGAACCTGACAACACTGTTTTCCCTGTAGATTTATCAATGACATTACAGAAACCAGCGTAAAAAATCACTCTATTTGCGTTATCACAAAATTGACTAACAGAGAGAATATTATGCTGAAGTCCTTCAACATATGATACTCTTGGAACTGTTGTTGTTCCAATGCTGAGTGTTCCATAGCCTCTGGTGTAGCCTTTTGTGTTGTCTCCAAACTCGATTTGGGGTCCTTCTTCAGTAGTATAATTATTCAGTAGGTCCTTTTGGTATGTCATGTGTCTTGAGCATCCGCTGTCCACATACCAAGGGTCCTTGTGCACCTGCAAGACATAATTATATTCAGGTACCCTTTATTTTTTCTTTTGGGTCCTTAGATGTTAGTTTTGGAAACCCAAATCTGTCTTACGACCCTGGTGGTCTCAGACAGTTTCTTTCCACTTTTGTCAACATATTTGACCACTGGACTGGTCGATGCTGACTTCTGAGGCTTTTCAGGTTCAGGAGTCCTGATCTTCTGAGTGGGCGGACTGCTGACCTTTGCCTTCTGTACGGCTTTCTTCTTCTTCTTCTGACCTTTGGATCCTTTCCTAACTATAGGGTCATAGTAATATGACCCATACTGAGCTGGATGAGTCAGCTGCGGAGGTCCATACTGATCAGTCCATTTTGCTTTGCCGGTTCCCCCTTGACTGAACTGGGGTGATTTGGTGATGATCTTCTTGTCAGAGTGCTGATAACTGGGATGAGGTGCCTTCATCTTCTGTTTGTTCTTGTATTGATGGTCTCCCCTTGAACAAACCTATTAGCTAGCCGGTTTTCTGAGCGTACGGGGGCAGATGAAGAGGCTCCATGGCTGAATCCAAGTCCCTCCTTACAATGCTTGGGCTTGTTGCTTGCTAACATAGCTTCAAGCTTCTTTTCAGCGCCCATGTACCACTCCGTCATCAGGTTCATCCAGACATCATCGCTTTTCTTCAGCAATTCATGCTCGGTCTGAAGTCCTGACAACTCTTGCTTCAGTAGACTCAGTTCAGTATCTTTCTGAGTCAAGTCATTGGTCAGTACTGAGATCTGATCTTCTTGATGCTGAGACTTGGCCATCAGAGAGTTAATCTCCTCCCTGAGTCTCAACACAAGTCCTTCTGACTCAGTAGCAACCTGACTCTCCTGAGAAAGTCTCTGATTCTCCACTTTCAGGGTATCCAACTCTTGAAGAGTCTTACTGAGCTGCAGACTCATTTGAATCTGCTCGTCGAGTAGTTCTTCGTATGCAATCGCAACGTCCAGATTTTCATATGCACCTGAAATAGTGTCGTGTGTGCAGTGTGAAGAGGAATTAAATGGTGCGTGAGAGGTTACCTCATCCTCTTCTCCTGCCATGAGACACCTTTCAGCGTCTTCTTCAGCTTCAAGCTCTATGGCCATGAAAGCTGCTTCATCGTCTGATGAATCCATGAAGGAGTCGACTTCATCTGAGTCATCTGAGAGTTCACCAGCAATATATGCTTGTCGCTTCTTGATGAACTTCTCCCTTTGTGCTTTTCGTGCTGCTCTTTCAGTAGTACTGAGCTCAGGACAGTCATACTGATAGTGTCCTGGCTTCTTGCAGTTATAGCAGGTTGTGACTCTTTCTTCTTTGCTTTCGCTGTCTTTCGACTGAGCTGAGTCTTCCTATTTTCTGCATTCAGAAGTATGCGAGTCAGGAGTGCGCTTAGGAGTATATTCATTCTTACCCTTAGAGTCTCTGACGACTCTTGAGAGTTTCCTGCGCCTCTCCTTCTCCTTCTCCTTACCCTTAGAGTCTCTGACGACTCTTGAGAGTCTCTGACGTCTCTGACGACAAGCAGCGCGTACTTCTTGGCGAAGTTTCCTTCTTGTTTGTCGTTGAGTGAAGGTTCAGCCTTGCTAGACGCCGGAGCTGCTGTGCTGACTGATGCTTTAAAGGCATGGTCGAGTGACGCAATATCTAAATCAGAATGATGCAATAAAGTAGCAAAGGGAGTCCAGTGACCGTCTGGCAGTGCCCTCAAAATTTTGAGATTCATCTCTCAGTTGGAGAATGTCTTTCCCAGCCCGTTGATAGAGTTCATCAGATCTATGAATCTGACGTTGAGATCTTCAATGGAGTCGCTAGGCATGAGGGACAATCTCTCCAGCTTCTGAAGTTCCAGCACGAGTTTGTTCGCTTTGATCTTCTGAGTCCCCCGACTCAGTAGCGCTAGAGTATCCCAGAGTTCTTTTGTAGACTTGCAGTCCTGAACTCTTCCGAGATAAGAATCGCTCAGAGTGGTCAGTATGGTGTTTCTTGCGACGCGGTTTAAGTTGTGAAGTTTCTTCTCCTCAGGGGTGAAGAGACTTCTGTCTTTGGGGATCTTCTTCTCGTCACTATTTCTCCTCCTTGTGGTGGGTCCTAAGCTACGACACTATCGACCATTGGAACGATGGGTCCGTCCTCTAGAACCTCTATCATGCTGTCGTGGAGGGAGGTCAGATGTGCCTCCATTCTGACCCGCCAAACACCATAGTTCTCTACTGAGAACATGGGTACCATTCTGATTCCTGACATATCAGACATAATGAATAATGATATGAATGAAGAATGATATGCAGTGAAAACATTTTCCAGATCCGTTCAAGTAGACCAGTTTCAGAATAACAAGAGTCTTAGAGAACTCCTGCTCTGATACCAATTGTTGGTCCCGAGAGTAACGTTCAGGTGTAGAGGGGGGGGGTGAATACACCTGAAAACCGATTTCTCAACTTAAAACGCGAACAGTCCTTTTCAGGAGAGTGTCGTACTGAACGAGTTCAGCAGACCAGATAAGCTGTTCTGAATCGCGTGGAAGAGTGGCTGACTTTACTGAGGCCTGCTAGCTGACTAAGTCAGAATTCAGTACCGTTCAGATAGAGTTCAGTAGTGCGGAAATGTGTAGGCCCAAGTTCAGTTGAGTTAGGAAAAACGCTTTATCAAAACAGTTTCAGTATATAATTGCAGTCGATTAAGCTTGCTGAAACTCAGTTGATTGATTTTAAAGATATTTTTAGTATGCACAGTAAATCAATGCAACAGTAAATAAAGAACACAGAACACAGGCAATTTTTAAAGTGGTTCGGATCCAACAATCCTACGTCCACTGTCCCGAAAGATCAGGAAGCTACGTCCACGTCCACTGGACAAACACTAGTCTTGAGATTTATACTGAGCAAGTCTCAGTTTACAGGGTATCAAACTAAGTGTTTGAAAAACTTCTCCAACAGTGAAGGAATCCTTTACAATAAGGATCGGTTCAGCTATGAACTCCTTCGTCTAAGCTATAGATATGAATAGTTGAGCTTAGGTTAGAGGGATAGGGAACGAGAAAGTGGCTTCTAGAGCGACGAACGGCTAAGTATAAACTTTGGGTTCGTGTTCAATCGCTTGGATACTAGAGGCTGTATAATTCTGATTCAGCTTGGTTCCCTATGAGCAGATATGTAGTCTTTCGCTGGAGATTGTTTCTTCGAACTTCTTGCGGAAGACTTAGGACATTTATGAGTTGCTCTTTGAATGCACTGAGTTCCTTTGTGTGTTCGTATATGCTCGTATTCTCGTATCTTTCTTCAATTTGATTTTATCCCTCTATTTATAGAGCAGAGATTAGGATAGATCCGTTGGAGACGACGATCCTTTGTCTCTCTCTTTTGGGTAGCTAACGGCTCTTTCAAAGTATGGTTGTAGTGTCCTTTCCCTCCATTTCTGGAAAGTTGATGACTTACAGCTTTATGAGATATAGGACAAGTGGCTGCTTGTCATTGGGCGAGGTTTAGGAAAGTAGGTGAGACAAAACAGACTTCAAGGAGATCTGAAGCTGACTTCTCTCTTCCTCGTATTTACTCTGTTGATTTGACTTTTAGAGAATCTGACAGTCAGAAGACTGTCTGGCCGTTGCTGAGTCTGATCTCTGTTCAGTAGCATGCTCCTGCTGAGTCGACTCTATTGAAGATCAGCTCTGAGTTCAGTGAAATACTCCTGCTGAGTTCAGTTCCACTGACTCCTTTCAGTATACTGCTCCTGCTGAGTCCAATATTACTGAGTCTTTTACTTCTGGTACTGAGGCAAGTAATCTACTGAGCGCCTGAACCAGATGCAGAGTGTCTACTGAGTCTGAAACCTCAGAGACAGACCAAAACAGTTTACAACTGAATGGTTCATCAGTCAAGATAGGGTTCTGGGATCTTCAAATCTTCAGTAAGTATTCAGAGCATAGGGCTACTGAGTTATGTCTCAACTGATTGTGAGAAAACTGAATCATCTCCCAACACATCCCTATAATATACGGGAGAGGAGATAAACGCAGCCGAAAATTGGATTGGGCAACAAGGGGTTCATCCGAACCTTAGAAGAGGTAGTCGGAAGATCAATTTCAACCACGACAACCTCCACAACAGCAATTTCAACAGCACTACCAGCCTCCACAACAGCAGAACTTTCAGAAGTCGTATAAACCCCAACACCAAAGGCAGTTTCAGCAGCAGAGTGCTACGCCTGCCCAACCAAAGTAGCAGAGCCCCTTAGAAAAGCTTTGGGCCGAAATGGTTTCTTCACAGAGGGACACTACTGTATATCAACAAAAAATGCAGAAGGAGATAAATTAGATGAAAAAAGATCAGCAAATTACTATGGATAATTTAGCCAAACAGATGAATAAGCTAAATTCTACCATGCAGGAAATGAAAAACTCTCAAGGGTAGCTTCCAGCTCAAACTCAGCAGAATCTGAATGCCCAGAACTGCAATCAAATCACACTGCGTGGAGGGAAAGAACTGTCTGGCCCGACTGTACAGACAAGACACCCAGAGAAGTCAGCAGAGACGAGGAAGGTTGCAGTATAGCCTATGCCATCAGAAGGCTTAAAGAGGCAGTATGCTGAAGATCTAGAACAAGAACGAGATGAGGACGTTCTGACTGACCAGTTGGAATTTGAAAATCTACTTCCTCCACCATTCTCCTAGAAGCTTTGAAAAGGAAAAAGACGTCAAACAAGGAATACGTGGACTACCTCAAGCTGTTCGAGAAATTGGAGATTAACATTCCTTTCCTTGAGGCTATAAAAAATCCTAAATTTGGGAAGTTCGTGAAAGACTTTATCGCTGGAAAAGTCTCGAAGTCCAGGAAAATTGTCATGGACCACTCCGTCTCGGCAATCATTCAAAGGATGTTACCCGCTAAGTGTGATAACTCAGGTATGTTTACACTACCATGTTTTATGTGAAATATTATGATTAAGCAAGCTATGTGTGATTTAGGTGCATCCATATATGTTATGCCATTGTCCGTTTATATTCAATTAATTGGAGCTGAATTAGTATCCACTAAGGTGATAATTCAATTAGCGGATAGATCAATCATTGCCCCGATAGGTTTACTCGAAAATATTTTGGTCAGAATTAACAGTTTTGTCTATCCGGCAGATTTCTATGTCGTAGATACTAAGACAGGCAAGTTGAGGGTACTGCGGGTGTTTTATCGGGTAGACCATTCTTAAAAACTGTGAAGGCCATAATAAATGTAGAAGAGGGATCTATAAGTGTTGCATATCAAAATAAAATCTATGTTCATCACATTGCTGAAGCACTTAAGAGGCCATTTGATCATGAAAATGAAGATGCTTAATATCTTGAGACGTATGTGATGCGGGATAAGATGGAGGTCACATTGACTCAAGGGCTGACTGAATCAGATCTAAAGGATATGAGAGACGAGGAGATCAGAGAAAGTATATCGGCCTTATATGCAACTCCAGAATTGGCGACTATCAGCAGCGTGTCTCAACTGCCCAGGCAAGACGCATCTAAAAAGCTGCTGCCGTCAATCATTAAGGCGTCGAAGTTGGAAATTCAATAGCTTCCAACACATCTAAAATATGTCTATCTCGAAGAAAATGAGACGTTGTCCGTCATCATTAATAAAGAACTTGATGAAAATCAAGAAAAGACGTTGTTGGAGATTTTGAAGAAGCACAACAAGGACGTTGTTGGAGATTTAGCCGACATCACCGGCATAAGTCCCGACATTTGCCAGCACTCTATTCTCATAGAGCTGGATAGCAAGCCTTTTCGAGACCATAAAAAAATCTCAATCCGAACATGAGGGAGGTCGTGCTTAAAGAAGTATTGAAGCTCTTATCTATGGAAATTATCTATCCTATATCGGATAGTAAATGAGTAAGTCCCGTACACGTTGTGCCAAAGAAGTCTGGATTCCAAGTTGTCGAGAATGAGAAGAATGAATTGGTTATAATATGCTTAGTGACGGGATGACGCATGTGCATCGATTATAGGAAGCTCAATGTGGCGACACGCAAAGATCATTTCCCACTTTCTTTTATCGATCAAATACTCGAGAGACTTGCGGGACAAGTCTATATTAGTTTCTTAGATGAATACAACGGCTATTTCCAAATCATGTACGGGATGAAGATCAAGACAAGGCGATGTTCACATGCCCTTATGGAACGTTCGCTTACACTCGAATGCTATTTGGATTATGCAATGCATCGGGCACCTTTCAAAGGTGTATGATGGGCATATTCTCGAACCTCATCGAGAATTGCATAGAGGTCTTCATGGATGACTTCACCGTCTACGGCGACTCTTACACTTCATGCTTGAAGAACCTAGATAAAGTCCTAGCTCTATGTGTAGAGAAGAACTTGGTGTTGAACTACGAAAAATGTCATTTCATGGTGACCGAAGGGATTGTGCTCGGTCACGTTGTTTCAAAAAGAGGAATCAAAGTCGATAAGGCTAAAGTGGAGTCCATCGCAAAGATACCATATCTGACTACTCCAAAGGAAGTTCGTGGTTTGTTAGTTCACACTAGCTTCTATCGGCGTTACATAAGAGGATTTCACAAAGATCACTAAGCCATTAACGAGGCTACTTAAACAAGATGTTGAGTTTAATTTCGATGCTAAGTGTAAGGAGGCCTTTGCCCTCCTTAAAGAGAAGCTTACAATAGCTTCGATGCAGCTCCCGGATTGGAACAAGTCGTTCGAGATTATGTGCGATGCTTCTGACCGCGCAGTCGGAGCAGTGCTTGGACAAAAATCCAAAAAGGAGAGCCACGTGATTTACTATGCATCAAAGATGTTAAACATAACTCAATGAAACTATTCCACTAAAGAAAAGGATTGTTAGCTATCATTTTTACCTTTGACAAGTATCGCTCTTATTTACTCGGCTCGAAGATCATTGTGTATACTGAACATGTCGTCATAAAGCACCTCCTTGCCAAGAAAGAATCAAAGTCAAGACTTACCCGATGGATTCTACTCTTACATGAATTCAATTGGGAAGTAAAGGACTAGAAGGGAGCCGAAAACCATGTGGTGGACCACTTAAGCCGAATGAATCAAAAAGACGATGGAGAGCCAATCAATAAGATTTTTCTCAAAGAGCACTTATATGATGTTCGAGAGACTGTTTCCAGCCTAGCCAAGCTTCTACTTGCGCAATGTTTTACGATTTGAGTCCATGAACTGTCTCACCTGCCCAGTCAAGATGATTCTATACCAGGATGGCTGACAACTGTGGGTAAGATTTCTAAATTACCATTGTTTTCTGTTTGCTAACATAATGAATTACTTGACCTCTAAGCAGTTTCCACTTGAGTTCACTCATGCCCAACAAGCAAAATTGAACAGTGAGTGTAAGCAATGTTTTTGGAACTCTCCAATCCTTTGGAAAATGAGAATCGATCAAGTGATCCAAAGATGCACTCCGGAAGAAGAGCAGGGCGACATCCTATTCCATTATCACCCATCCACTTATGGAGGACATTTTAAACCAAAACGAACCACAAGGAAAGTGTTGGATGCGGGATTCTTTTGGCTGAGCTATTACTGTATGTCATGTGCACGTTGCCAAATGACCGGGAATATATCCATGAAGGATGAAATGCCCCAAAAGCCTTTGAGATTTTTTGAGATATTTGATGTATGGGGTATGAACTTATGGGTCCGTTTCCTAATTCAAAGGGTAACGTGTACATTTTACTTTTCGTTGATTATATTTCTAAATGGGTTGAGGCAAAGGCTACGAAAACTAATGACTCTAAAGTTGTTGCAGGATTTCTTTTGAACTAACATTTTTTGCAGATTCGGCGTACCTAAGGCCGTAATAAGTGATCAATGAACTCATTTCTACAACTGCACTATAGAGTCGTTGATGAAGAGATATGTTGTAGCCCATCGAGTTTCTACCGCTTACCATCCACAAACGAATGGGTAAGCTGAAGTGTCAAATCAAGAAATAAAGTTTGTTTTGGAGAAAACGGTCAATCCATCATGGAAAGATTGGAGTATGAGGCTGGATGACGCCTTATGGGCTTATCGGACATCCTATAAAACTCCACTTGAAATGTCTCCGTATAGATTAATCTTTGGTAAATTATGTCAGTTGCATGTGCAGCTAGAACAAAAATCCTGGTGGGCGGTACAGAAAGTCAATTTGGACCTGACCAAAAGTGCTAAGGAGAGGAAATATCATAAATCTGGTTGGCGTCCTATGATGTGCTATGAGGTACAAAGATCACACCACATGATAAAGCAATCCGTTTGAAGACTTTTGAAGTGGGCCAGCTTGTATTACTTTGCCAATCTCGCCTACGCATCATGCCCTGAAAGCTCCGCTCAAGATGGATAGGTCCATTCCGAGTGTGTTCTGTCTGGCCAGGCGGAGTAGTGGTAATACAGAAACTTGACTCAGATAAAATCTTCACCGTCAACGGCCATCGCCTAAAAAGTTATCATGTTGCTGCAATGATGGAGGATATATGAACGAGCAAGGCTTGTCCATCCCCTCTTACGTTTGACTTATTGAAAAGGAAGTCCAGCCGAAGACTCTAAAGAGAGGCGCTTCCGGGAGGCAATCCGTGTTTTTATTTATTTCATTTCTTTGATTTCGTGTTTTTAGTTTGATTTTACGCTTGGTGTTGTTTCTTTTCTTTTTCATATTTTTTGCTAAGTATGGAATTGAGACTAAAGTGTAAGGAGACGGAATTTGGAGGGGCAAAGATGGAGAGAAGAGTACTTTGGCGGCTTAATTTCAATTCTCACAACTTTTGGGGTCCCAATTGAGTGAGGAAAATTTTCTGAGGGACTTAATTGCATAGATGGATAATATTTGGGGCCAATTAAAGTTGAGGAAAAGATGGGGACTTAATTGAAAAGGAGGAAGGACCATATCTCTTAACTGCACAAGTGGAGGGACCTAATTGCAAATCTTCACTTCAATATAAGGAGGGGGGACCAAAACCCTACCACTTGACACTATTCAAATCTTGTTCTCTCTCAATAACCGCCGCCCCTCTACTCTCTCTCTACAAGATTTCTCAACTTCTTCAAGTCATCTCTTCTTTACCGAAACAAGACATCGCTGCGCATGGCACCCAAGAAGAACACCGGACTGGTTGCTGCCTCCTGTTGGTTCGCCGCCGTCCAGTTGGATCTGGAGACCCAACACCACCGCAATGCTGTCGCTGCTCACCGGGGAACCATCCCTCTTCAATAAGTTCCATTCGCGGAACATAAATTTACACCACCGCTGGACTTCTTGTACGTGGAGCAGTGTTCACCGCCGGAAGATCAAGGTACCGGATCGCACTATGCCACGGAGTCATCTTCCCCGCTAAAACCACCTCGAAGACAGTTACAATACTGCGCGGGAATTCAAAATTCGAGAACCGCTCGTTTGACCGCCATGGGAACCAACTCCTGAGCAGATGCCTGAGCCTACTTCACTACCATCTCCACTGCATCATTCTAGGGCACAAAATCCGAGAGTGCCTCGTCTTGACAGTGCCTCTTCATCCTATCCACCGCCTCGATCGCCCCAAGATCTCTACGAGTGTTACCTTTCCTTTAATTTCAACAACCACAACCACCACTCAACTATTATGATGGCGTGAATTGGAGTGAAACCCTACGTGGTGAATTGCCGAGCCAAGAGGAAGGCAGATTTGAACTATATGTCTGATGATCACAACAGTAACCACGAAGAGGATTTCAACTTGAGTGGCTTATCTCTAGTTTATTCGGATTCATCTTCGGCCATTCCAAGAACGGCGGAGTATGGGAACCGCATGATCATACACCTTGATACTCCAGAAGCCGTGCATGCCCTCGCTTAGTTTGGAATCGATTATTTGACTATGCGTTTACAAGAACGCGAGGGCAAGGACTACCGAAGTGGACGTCTCTTGGATCACAATTTCCTACGTGCGGCCGGTATTCTCGAACCCTTCTTTGCTTATTTTCAAAATATTGGTTGGTTATGGTTGCTTGAGTCGCATCGTTATCCTTGTTATAAGCAAGTTGCTAGTAAGTTCTTTAATACTTCCATTTTGAGGGTGACAAGGATTTGGTTGTGCCTAGCATTGAGTTTATGTTTTTTGGGGATACTATCATATTTCGGTGGCTGAGTGGAATGCTAGGCTTGAGATTTCTACATTTGATGACTTTTATTTGGGTCTCTTTTGAGATTGGATTTCATGCTTTACCGCACAAGGACCCCCACTACATAGGTTCACGGGCCGCGTGGAGGCTTCTCGTCCAAAGCGACCTGGATGAGTTTTTCATGTCGGGTTCTTATGTAAGTTTTATAGAAGATCCCGCCCGTCGCATGTGCCACCAATACTTAGCCCATAACCTAACCGGGAAGAGTACTTCTTTTGATAAGCTGTCCGCCAATGTGTTGTATTTTCTGTAGAGCATGTCTACTAAGCGCTGTCTTAACCTAGGTTGGTGGATTGCTAAAAACATGTTCACGATTGCGACTCATTCCATGCGTCACATGACATTATGTCATTTACTTGCCATTTTCATTGAGCGCAACTTTGTCATCTATGATGATCATTATTTGACTAGAGTGGACCTTCCACCTTTGTTTGATATGACTTTGTTGCGGCATACTCGCCTATTGTATGAACTGGCTAACCGGGAGATCCAATTTTATCCACCGGGACCTCGTGTCTCGAGTGCCTTTGCTTCTGCAAGTGTGGATACTGTACAGACTCTATGGACTAATCTGGATTCCCTTAGCCGTAGAGTAGATTGCCTCGTATGCCCATGCCCATGCGAGGCGATCGGTGACTTTCTTCCCCCATTTTTATTTTTCGTTCTTGTGTTTTTGTTTTATGTTTTGATTTTGTTCTTGTGTGTCTTTCTTGTTCTAACACTTGATAGGGAACAAGTGTAAGGAGGGGGCTGTTTATTTCTTTTATCTTTTGTTTTAGTAGTGTTCTTAGACTTGATAGGGATCAAGTGTAAGGAGGGTGTTTATGTGTTTATTTTGTCATGACTTCTCTCTGTGTTTTGTCTTTTCTCTCTTGCTCGATGGCGAGCAAGTTTTAACTGTAAGGAGGGGGGTATTTTGTGTGTATTTTGTGTCGAAGCATGTCAAAATTTTTGATTTTTGAAGCGCCGATTTCTATGATAAAGCATGTCTTATTTGTGCTTTTGTGTCTCAATATGCTTGAATGTTAGTCTTTGTCAAGAGTACATCTATGCACTTATATGCAAGTAATTTGGGATGAGGAAAAATAATCATTGTTGGATCGAAATTCTTAACAACTCACTTAAATTAGGTTTGAGCCGTGAAGTAGGACACTTCCTACTATTCTTTTGAGAGTGTTTATTCGCAAAGTCGCAATTTGTTTGAGTCACTTGTGATAAATGATAGGAAGCACTAGGGATTTTTTGCCACACGGCTACGACAAAATATTTCCGACCCTACACTATCCCTTGGTGAACCAATTTGAGCCTTGACCGAATTTTTTGAATTGAGTTAGTAAAAATTTAGCCAAAGCCTTTTAAAATTTCTCTTGTCCAATGTCATTGCTTGTTTTACGAACTCTCTTGTGCTTGATATTTGTATTTAGGATGATTGTTACACATGTCCTCTACCTGCCCAGTCTAGATGTGCTGCAGAAAAAACAGATAGGATAAAAAGTCTAAATGTAAAAACTACTCTAAATAACTGAATTCAAGGTGTCATGTTTGTACAGTTAAGACAGTTTGTGCCCAATGTGTTGAAAAGAAAATCATATGCCACGAAAAAAAAATCTGAATAAGGAACATGGCAGAAAATAAAGAGTATGGGTGCATAGTATTGAAGTGCAACATTGAAGTTAATTTTCTTAAGTGGTAGGAGTTTGATCTGTATAACTGCACAAGTGAAAGAGTTTGACATGCATGACAAATTATCACGTTTGATGGAGCTTAGTACCCCTA
The DNA here is from genome assembly GCA_028984105.1 of Lavandula angustifolia. Classification (NCBI taxonomy): domain Eukaryota; kingdom Viridiplantae; phylum Streptophyta; class Magnoliopsida; order Lamiales; family Lamiaceae; genus Lavandula; species Lavandula angustifolia. The sequence continues at coordinate 11,310,197 of CM054812.1, read as the reverse complement.
GGACCCCTACCAACATCAATTTGTCTAGGTCCTAAGCCCCACTACAACCAAATGAGAAAGACCTCCTTGGTATTGCTATTGTGACGATCTCTTATCGTGATTGTGTGGATTGTTTTCGTTTGAGTGGCTTGAACCGGACCTAGACTAGTTGAGTGATTGAGAGAATCTTGAGGAGATCCACATTGTTTAGATTTTGACCAAGTTGATATATGTGTGCTTAGTTTCCAAATCTGCGTTGTCTATTTGTTTGATAGGATCATGATTGCATAGCTTGACATTGCTTGGCTAGTTAATTGGTGTGGAAATTTTTGATTTGATTGGTATGGCTTATTATCTTCGTTTTTGAGTTTGTTGTTCTATTCTTTCTTTCGTCTTTGTCGAGTCTTGTTCTTGTTCGAGTCTTGTGTCTTTTATTTTGAGTCTTGAGTCTTCGGGAGGGCCGAAATAATTAGGTACTTATCTTTTGTACTTCTTATACTCGAGGGCGAGTATAGTTCAAGTGTAAGGAGTTTTGATGAGTCATTTTTGTACATTATAATTTCTGTCTGAAATGTCACTTAACTGCATAGGCGAAGCACTTTTATTGGCATTTTTGCAGGAATTAGGCGGATCTGGCATGTGACGTGGAAATTAGGTGGCAACATGGTTTCCAGTTGTATTGGCGTGTTTATGATCGAATTTGACTAGAAATAGGAGAAGAAGGAAGAAAGGCGAATATATAAGGAAAGATAAGATATTTTCCTTATCTTATTAATCCTTCCTTATCCAAGACTAAAACCCTAGACACAAGTTGATCAAGATAGCAACCATATAAAATGATTAGAGGCGCATGAAATAAGTATCCATCTCATACGTATTCATTCCTATATTTCACGTTTTCCTACGCCGTTCGCCGTCCGGAGTTCAGCCGAAGAGAAGAAGAAGATCACGTCCGATTTCCACTTATGTTTTCCATGTAATTCGAGAATAGAAAGGAAGAAACAAACACTTAGGTTTAGTTTTCATGTTCGTTAGTTTGGAACTTCTTAATTTCCGTTTGCTGCTTTAAATTTCAGTTCGTTGGTGTTTGAGAAATCGGAGACTCGAATCCGTACTCTCGTTCCTTAGTTTTTGTTATCGTTTTAATTCCAGATTGTGTTTCGTTTTAAGTTCAGTTCGTGTTTATTATTTTATTCTTAATTTTCGTGCATGCTAGAATTAGGGTTACAAATGGTTTCTGTTCTGTTTTGTGAAGTGTCTTGCCTGCGCAGTTGGGATGTTTTCATGAGTAGCTAATACTTTTAGTGGTCCGTTAGGATGTAAAACACACACGTTAACAATACATGAGGTTTAGGTGCTTATAATTAATTTATAGGGTTTCGGGTTAATTTTAAATTAATTAATCTAGCTAGTAATTTAAGCTTGATCACCCTAAGTTGCACATTCTATAGCTAACTTAGTACTTTCATCATTTCTCGTGGAACAAGGATAGGTAAGTAGCAAAATTATTCATAAGAGTACATGGGTTAAACCGGTAGGAGACTATTAGATGCCCAACATATTAGTAGGCTCCTATACAAGGCTCCCTTAGTTCGATGAAGTTGTCTAGTTATTAAATCTATTGATTGTCCAACAACGTAGGTTGTAACTAGATTAAAGAAGTAGTCGTTTCGATGCCCAACATGGCGGCTACCGATTAAGTAAGTGGGAGTGAGGATCATGCAGTTTAAGTTCCAATGATCTATAACTAGTTGATTCATGAGATTAATTCATTTTGTGTGTCGAGGATTAGAATAAGTGTGTATTGAATATTCTGCTAGACCTATCTTTCAATTGCTCAGTTAATACAATTTTATCTTAGTTCAGTTTTTTACAATTTCTTAGCTTAGTAAAAATCCAAAACTTGCGTTGTTGCTAACCAAAACCCAAGATAGGTAGGAAACTAATGTGTCTAATCCTCCGTTCCCTGTGTTCGATACCCTGTAGACTATATTGAATTAATTCTCAGATTTCGCAGGATTATTTAGTGCAATACAACAATCATCACAAAGCAGTTGTAAATAACACACGGATTTTATAGTGGTTCGAATATGCAAGAACCTACGTTGTATTTATACTAAACAAAATCAATCAGTCTATGCACATGATAGGCCGTGACTTTGTTAAAGTCCTATGCAACTTTACAATGTTCAAACATACAGGTTTTGAATAAGTTTTCCAACTATGAGTTATTACAATAAGAACAGTTCAACAAATGAACTCCTTCGAATTTAAGTTTATGATATCTCTCGATTAGCTTAGGGAAATAGAATGGAGATTAATTCATTCCAGAGTGAAGAACTAAGGGATATTGAGCTCTGTTCTATGTTCTCAGCTATGTAAGCTTGAATTTGCTAGAGTATGCTTGCTTGTTTACTTGTGTTCCAGATATTTTGTACACAATGAAGAACTTCTCAGTTTATGTTGTGGATGGTGAATAGATCTGTTGGAGGATGATATATTCATTCTAGCTAGATGGCTAACAAACGGTCTTCTTGCAAGGATTGAATTCTACTGTATTTGAAAGACATAGTTTCTTCATAGTTCAAATGTTGCTAATTTGTTTATTCAAAGGATTAATTGAGTATATAAAAAAAAAAAACTAAACATAAAGTTATATATGTTAAATAACAAATGTAAATCTATTAAAGTAGATCCCAAAACTTCATGTTCTAGACCTTCAGTAAAATTGGTCGGATTCAATATTCAGTTTTTAATATTTTTTAACGTTAGTTACTAATATGATAAATTCAAAAACTTTAGAGTTTTGGGGGCCAGGAATTCAAGAATTTAAGGGTGATAAAGATATAAATTGCTAAGCATAAAAGATAGGGGAGGGGGGATCACACCCTCTTCCTTTAAATCCACCCCTATAAGATAAAGAAAAAGTATAGAACTCGGGGTCAGTGGGCCGCCCACAAATCATTCAGTATCCTTACTTTGCTATATAGGGGTGTAACGGTTCGGTTCGATTCGACTTTTTATGTATTTTAGGAACCGAACCAAACACATAGAAATGGTTCGCTTCGGTTTGATGGATTTTTCAATATCGGAACCGAACCGAACCGCTTATAAATGGTTCGGTTCGGTTCGGGTCGGTTCATCGGTTCACTTTTTTATTTTTTTATTTATTTTTTAAATCTTAAATAATGCAAGAATAATATTTTATAAGATGTCACTAATTCCGAACTCATAAGTATAGAGTTGTTACTCCTTTCTCTTAATTTGTATAGAATAAAATTGATCTAAACTTAAATCTAATATCTAAATCCAACAAATTCTCATTTAAGAAAGACAAATATTAAATAAAAAAATTAAAAAATTGGATATTAGTTCGGTTCGGTTCGAACCGTTCAAAAATTCTTGAAACCGCGAACCGAACCGAATCTAAACGGTTTCTAAAAAAATAAACCGAACCAAACCGCAAAACCGAACCGAACCACATTTTTCGGTTTGGTTCGGTTCGGTCTGACCGGTTTCACGGTTCGGAGCGGAACCACTTACACCCCTAGCTATATACTTCCTTCGTCCCATTATTAGTGACGCCTTTCTTTTCGGCACGAGAATTAAGAGAATATGTAATAAAGTAGGAGAGATGAATAGATAATAAAGTAGGAGAGAGAGATGAGTGTGATAATGAGAGAGTATGAGAGAAAAGATGATAAAGTAGGAGAGAGAAATGAGTATAATAATGAGAGTAGATATAAAGTAAGAGAGATAAAATGATAAAATAGGAAAGAGGGTGTTAATTTTTTACTAATTTAGGACGTTGCCACTAATAGCGGGACGTCCGAATTAGGAAAGGTGGCCACTAATAATGGGACGGGGGAGTATATATTTATATAAAATTATTATTCGCTCTAAAATTGCTAATTTCACCCCGTTTTGGGGAGAATGTTTTTCATCCTTCAATATTGGTCCATATTTGATTTTGATCAATTATAAAGTCAATTTTAAATAGTTCGATTTTTATTTGTTTTTATAAAAATCGATAAAATTGGTCTATTTTTGGTTGACAAAGCTTAAGTTGATAAAAGATGAAAATTGGAATTTAAACTGATTCTTTTCCTTGCACGTTAGGAAATGTGAATTTATTTTCTTTAATAGAACTAAAATCGGACCAATGCTATATATCTTATGTAATGGACTAAATTTTCACAATCTATTGAAATTACAGATTTCGTTGCTTTAAGTTCTTAATTTCGGATTTGCTCCTATATAAATGAAGTATTCGGAATCTAAAAATCCATGACAACACGTGGGTGAAATCAAGAATTGAGATTGAAATCACATGGAAACAAGGCTGTAATTGCAATAGGCAAAAAAATGGGCCTATAGAAATGGTCCACACTGCCCATTATTGGGCCCATAAAGAAGAATCTACTATACCATTTGATGATGGGGCAACAAAAAATATCTAAAATTGTTCATCATTTCTTTGCTGACTCCCTCCCTCCCTCCCTCCACCCACCATTCCATAATTCTATCTGTATAATTACACAGCATATATAAGTGTTCGATTAAAATGACATAATTTAGCTATACCTGTCACCAAATAATAGTCCAGAGAAAAAAATTATTAAATGAAGCCAATTTAGGTATAAATAATTAAGTAAGCTTTACACATGACATAATATTAGAATTTCGTTTAATATCCAACTAAAAATACCCATACACCATATTCAACTTTAATAAAGTGAATGTTGATATAATCCGAAATTTGTTAGCGTGATCGGTGTACAAGTGGGTTACATGGCCCAGCATGTGGATCCAGGACTATATATTGGCCCATTATTCAGACATGAACATTTGAACACAAGTGCTCACGACGCGTCTCTCCAACTCCGTACCAGATTCAAAATTAAAATATGTTTAGCTTCAAATTAGTTGTCTCGGTCGACCTGTAGAACCTATGCATTTTTTAACTGAAATTAAAAATCTCAAAAGAAAAATTACATAAATTTGTAAATAACAAATTAACAAATAAGTTATAGTACCACAAAATTAATTCGGACCTTTTGACAGAAAATGAGAAGATGTAATGGTTGAATTAGCGGCATAGCTATTAAAGGAAGAATATAGGTTATTACATATTTCGCACGGGTTCGTGTAGTACAAGCACAGAGAATATTTGAAAAGGACAAATTTGTTTTTTCGGGCCTATCCATTTAACTGGCTAAAAAATTCAATCAACGCTAATTCAATTGATTAAGAAATTCAAATTGCACAAATTTATATAATTTGCACACTTTACAAGTCCAATTGATTATTTGGTGGATTTTATTGTTTGACTTACTAACATAGGGAGTGGTCTCATTAGAACACCCCATTTGGTAGGAACTAGGAATAACCATAGACAATTAGATTAAGCCAATCTAAGGTCAGAATTCCATCTTGACACTAAAGGAGTGTTTGTAAAAGCTTATGTTAAATAACTTATAGCTTTCGATTGTCTTGAAAAGAGAAATGTGTATTTGGAAGAAACAACTTATAGAGATAGCTTCTCTATTTTCGGTTCAAGATAGAAAATTTTCATAAGCTGCTATTTGCCTGATGAAACGGATAGTTGATAACTTTTATGAATTTTTATATTTTTTTAATTAATTACTATATTCTTTTATTTTTTAATTAATAACAAATTAATATAATCAACTATTTATATTATAATTTATATTTTCCTTTAATATAGGATATACAAATATGATCGATTATTTTAAAACACGATTTTTATTTTTTTATTAATATTAGTTATAATTAATTATTTAGTTATTAATTTTTTAATTATTTAGTTATTTTTTTAAAAATATTTAGTATTAAAATATTAATTTCTATAAGTAAAAATAACTTCTCAATTTTATTCGGGTAAAAGTTTTAAAATTTATTTAATAATATTTGAGATAAACTAAATTTTTTATTTAAAAAGTGAATAATCTATTATATTATTAACAATTATAAATACTGATTTTCTATTCTTAGCAGCTTTCAACATTTTTTTTTTATAAATACTTGCAGATTATTTAATTCAACAACTTTCAGCAACTTTCAGCACTTATCAGCCGCTTTCAGTACTTATCAATAAACTTCAGCTAGGCAAGATGCACTTCTAGGCTCTCCGTTTGGAATAGCTTATCAACAACTTATTTGAGCTTATTCTAAAATATAAGCGCTTATATACGCGTTTGAGAGAGCTTATGAAAACAACTTATTCTAAAAAATAAAGTGTTTTGGGCTTCTTTTCATAAGCTGGTAGAAATAGATTATGAAAATAAGTCAAAAACAGCTTATGAAAAATAGGTCATCATATCAAATCATTCTAACAATAATTTTTAAACTATTAACTTTTTCTTTCGTTTCTAATTAAGTGCTATATATAAATATATCCAAATGCAACAACTTATTCAATTTAAGCGTTTATAACATACGCACTTATACCATAAGTACTTCTAATACAAAACTAGTGCACAAAAAAGTAAATAGGTAACTTTTCAATTAATGAATTTGTAATTTGGAACCCTAATTCATATGGAATTGACTCAATAGTTCTTGGGGTTTTAGTGAAAGTTTATACTGTTTTATTGTATGCGTCAATTTTATTGAATTGTTGTACAAGTTCGTCAAGTTTATGTTTTCTCTATTGATGAATAGATTTTGTACTTTTAGATGAAATGTAATGCACTTTTAGTTTAATTTGTTGCACTTTTCGCTCTTTTTATAGGTATATAACGTTTTGCACTTTATTCGATAATAGAATGCCTTGCTTTCAAAATAGACTTTGGCCAAAAAAAATATATATATACTTGTCCAAACTTACAATTTTAACACGATTGTTTTAATTTGGTCAATTAAATCATAAACTTTCAATTTCTTGCAATTTAAGGCACGTTCCGATCCCCAAAATTTTTCGGCCAGAATGCCGACTCGGACGTCTACGTGGACATCTCAAAACGACTTCGTTTTGGATTGCAAATATTTTTGTGAATTAAATCACTAACTTTCATGTTTTTGAAAATTAAATCACCAACTTTCATATTTTTGTAATATAAGACATTAAAAAACACAGAAGGTGAACTCCAACTGAATTTCAGTGGACAAATAAGTTTAGCATTACTAAATTTCATGTTTTTGCGCATCGAAATCAGTATTTGATTGATTGAAAAATAAAAAATCATAGTTCCAAAAACATCATTAACATCAGATTTCAAAATATTATTAACAGAGTCTCAAAATATCATTCCATCGAGGATTATATTAAATCGATCAATAACTATGAAATTTGGTAATGTTAATCTTATTTGTCTACTGAAATTTAGTGGGGTTTCAATTTGTCTATTTTCTTAATATGTCTTGTATTGGGAAAATATGAAAGTTGGTGATTTAATTCGCAAAAATACGAAAGTTAGTGATTTAATTCGCAAAAATATTTACAGTCCAAAACGACGTCGTTTTTAGATGTCTATGTAAACATCTATGTCAGCATTCCGGTGGGCCGTAATATTGAGATGGGTCTGGGCACAAAATGTGTGCTGGGCCTATCAGTTGTTTAACAGTGGGGTTTGTTCCAGATCTGTTACAAGTGATAAGAATCAATAAACATGTATTACAAGTGCTATAATCATGGTTCAGGAAAGTGCATTTAATTTTGGAAAGGGGTTTGTGCGAAAAAAGAATATACTTATCCGAATTTACAATTTTAACACGATTCTTTTAACTTGGTCAATTAACTTACGAAGTTTTAATTTCTTACAATTTAAAGCACGCTCCGATCCCAAAAAAATTTCGGATCTTCAAGATCTCTTCTTCCTCTCTCTCTATACTCCTCGAATCCATCTTTTCTCTTTGTGAGTTTGTGAGCGATTCAGTATATAAACGTGAGGATCATCTGTAATAGTTAGATAGGGCCTGTTGGCGCCGTGTGTGACGGTGGTGTGGTGGTTGTAATTCGGCGGTCTGAGCATGTAACTTCATATCTTTGTATTTGTGTTGTTTCTTGTTATTCTTGTCTCGGATCTTCGATCCTTACAGTGGTATCAGAGCGATGTAACATTATTTGCTCAGCCACCCCGCCTTTGACTGCCTAGGTTATGAAAGGGCAGTTCTCTGAACTGTAACCCTAGATCTAAGGCAGTCCGTTCTTCAGGTAAGGACGAGGTTCAAGAGTCCGAACCTCGCTCTGGTAAAGTGGCTTATCCTCTTGCTTTTTCAATTTCTAGAAACTGTCGACTGGTGCAGATAGGCTTGGGACTTGTCTGCTGTTAGATCTGCCATCTGGAGCAGTTAGGGTTTCTCTGTGATTATATCTGTCTGCCCTATCTTGACTCTCTGTGAAATCTGTGGTTCTTTGCTTTTCTTTTGCTTTCACTGCTATTGAACTTCAGATCTCTTTTTGTGAGTGTCATTGATCTGTAAAGATCAATTCTCTTAACCGTATCATACGGTTTATTTTTCCTTCTTTAAAATCTTTATACAGTAGCTTTGGTGACCCTCTGCGCCCAGGACTAGATCCTGCGATTGTGATCTGGGAAATTCCTTAGCGTTAATACTGTAAGGTATCAACCCAAAAGGGTTAATATCTGTGTTCTGACATTAACTATGGCCTTGGTATCCTCGAGTGGAATTGCCACATTTAATGGAAAAATTGATTTTAATTTGTGGAAAAAGAGAATGACTGCTATTCTGGTTGAAAAACGTGTTTCTGCTGCAATTAATCATTCTTATGAGTCTGATTTATCTGGAAAAAAAAACAGAGATGAATGATCTTGCTCTATATGCTATCACCTTGAATTTATCTGATTCTGTGCTAGAGAAATTGAACATCTTGACTCTGCTAAAGAGGCTTGGGATAGGTTAAATGAACTGTATACTGAAACCTCCCTTCCCTCTAAGATGTACTTACTTCAGAGCTTTTTTAAATTCAGATTAGACATGTCTAAGGATATTGATGAGAACCTAGATGAATTTAATAAGCTACTGTAGTTGATTAAGCAAATAGGTGACACTAGTATTGACAACTATGCTTGAATTCCATTCCTGAAACCTATAGTGATGTACAGTCTGCCATTAAGTATGGGAGGGACAAAATTGACCTTGAGAGTGTTGTTAGTGCTTTAAAAAGTAAGGAAATGGACCTAAAATTCAGTAGAGAGGTTAGGATAACTGAGCAAAGTACTTCCTACCAAGTAAGGGGTAGAACTAGTGAAAGGCCTAGCTCTTCTTTTAGTTCTGACGGGGGGGGAAGCATAACCATAAAGCTAGATCTAAGTCTAGAACCAATGGTAGAAAGTGTTTCAACTGTGGGGAATATGTGCATTATCAAAAGGATTGTAGTTCACCTAGGAAAGGAAAACAAGCCAGTGAACAGAAAAGTGTTTCCAATGCTATACTTGGTGATAATTCTGAACAAAATGTACTTGGAAAATACTTTATGGTTACTGAACCACAAAACCTTTCTTCTGTGAATACTGTGAATTATGTGCAAATAAATGAATGGCTTATGGATTCTGGAAGTGCCTACCATGTTTCTCCTTTTAAGGAATGTTTTTCAAATCTGAAACTTGGTGATTTTGGTTATGTGATAGTTGCCAATAAAGACAAATGTTCTGTATTAGGGATTGGTGATATTTGTCTGAAGTTTAAATCTGGTTTTCAGTATACTATGAAAAATGTCAGATTTGTCCCTGCTGTTGCATATAATTTAATGTCCTTTACTGCCTTAGAAAATGATGGTTTTGGGGGAAGTTGGGGAAATGGATGGATGAAGGTTAAAAAGGGTTCTTTGGTGGTTTTTAAATCTAAAAGAACTAACAACTTGTATCCATTTACTGTCGTCCCTGTTTTACCTGCTTCTAATGTGAATGCTACTCTTCCTAACAAAACTGTTTTGTGGCACCTATGTTGGTCCCGTGAGTGAGTTCAGGTGTAGAGGGGGGGTGAATACACCTGAATCCAAATTTCTCAACTTTCGAACACGAACAGTCCTATTCAGGAAGGTGCCTTACTGAAATAGTTCAGCAGACCAGACAACTGTTCTGAATCGTGTTAAAGGCTAAAAGAGTACTGACTCAGCTGAGATCTGCTAACTGACTAGGTCAGAATTCAGTATCGATCAGTGAAAGTTCAGTGTGCGGAATTGTGTAGGCCCAAATCAGTTTAAATGAGGAAAATGTTTTATGCAAGTCTAAGTTCAGTAGATAAGAAGTTCAGAATACTGAGACAGTTAAATCGATTTTAAATATGATGTTCAGTATGCACAGTAAAACCAATGAAACAGTAAGTAAACGACACATATATTTTTAAAGTGGTTCGGATATCAACAATCCTACGTCCACTGTCCCGATAGATCAGGAGGCTATTTATTATACTGAGTTAGTCTCAGTCAGCTTGTACACTGGACAAAGCCGTGGCTTGGGGATTATACTGAGCAAGTCCCAGTTTACAATTCTATCAAACTTTAAGTGTTTGACAAACTTCTCTAACAATGAAGGAGTCCTTATACAATAAGGATTAGGTTCAAATGTGAACTCCTTCGTCTAAGCTATGGATATAACAAGTGAGCTTAGGGTTAGAGGGATAAGGAACGAGAATGTAGCTATCTAGAGCGACGAACAGCTGAGGGTTTAGCTATAGGTTCGTGTCAGTCGCTTGGATACTAGAAGCTTATGTCGGTTCAGCTTGGTTCCTTTTGAGCTGGATGTAGTCTTTCGCCGGAGATAACTCGGTTGATTCTTGCGGAAGACTTAGTCGTTAATTTCGCTCGTTTGAATGCTCTGTGCGTTTCTTGCTTCTATTGCATTAGGTTCTTGGGTGTTGGTGTGTTTTTTGTGTGCTTCAAATCTTGAATGATCCCTCTATTTATAGAGTGGAGCGAAGAATAGATCCGTTGGAGACGGTCTTCTTCTTTTTCCCTCTTTTGTGGTAGCAAACGGCTCTTTTGTGTAGTAGGTACAGTGTCCTTTCCCTCCTTTTACGGAAATATGTTGACTGTAGCTTTAGTAGGTGTGACGACACGTGTATGCTTGTCATTTGTCGAGGTGGATGTGGTGGTTGAGACAGAACAAACTTCGAGGCAACTGAAGTTGACTTCTCTCTTCCTCGTACTTGACAACACTGATAGCTTATCAAAAGATTCAGACGGTTCGGAAGACGTCGGCCCGATGCTGAGTCTGATTTTGTATTCAGTAGATAGACAGCTAAGAAGGGTCTACTGAAAATCAGCTCTGAGTCCAGTGAACTACTCCTGCTGAGTTCAGTTCAACTGACTCTCTTAGTATACTGCTCCTGCTGAGTCCAGTATTCACTGAGTCTTCTACACTGGTGCTGAGGCTAATGAGCTACTGAGCGCCTTGACCAGAGCAGAGTGTCTACTGAGTCTGAAACCTCAGAGACAAATATGAATACAAAGGAATGGTTCACCAATCAGATAGGGTTTTGGGATCTTCAAATCTTCTCAACAGTCAGAGCACGAGGCTACTGAGCATGATTCAGTATAGAAGATAGAATCATTTCCCACAAGTATGATCATGCTGAGGATTGAATCATCACCCAACAATTTTCCCCTATTTGATGATGCCAAAACCTATCATCTATGCTAACACTAAACAGATAGAAACAAAAACTCCTTACAAATATTACAAGTAGGATCAGTGGAGATATTCCATCAGTTCTAGACTATAAAGCAAACAGGGTAAACAGAACAATTTCCCCCATTGCAAACAAAACAGGCTAGCAGAATATATCAAAGCAATCAGCTGACATGTAATAAAGAGAGTGTGAGCCAGCAATCACTTCAGTGATTCTGAGTGTTAAAGCATAAAACAAACACGGCTGTATAAACAACAAGTAGTTGTCAGAGCCAAAAGCAGATTGTATAAATATAAGAGAAATTCAAGATGGAGATACAATCTTGCTATGCTAAGAGAATGAGCTAAAGATCTAAGGAGGAGGGCCACCGAACTTCTTGATTCCGTCCATGAACTCTTGAGTCCGATCTTCGAGGGAGCGGCACTCCATACATCCCGTATGTGATCTTCCTTAGCTTCGTAAATTCCGCAAAATCGGCGAGCTCATCTACAGCAATTTCTTTCTTCGCTGCGGCATGCTTCACTTCAGCTTCAATCGTACCAAAGTGTACTGAGTCATCCTGTCTTCTCGGTGGAGGTATGATTCTGGGTCCCGGAATACTGACTTCTATACCTTCGGATATGGCTTTGTCGAGGTATGGGTAGAGTTCGGGTTCGGTAGCGAACATCCATTCCATGTAAGCTTCAATCCTTGTCTCGTTGGACCGGAACCTCCGAAATAGTTCCTCTTGATGAACTCAATTTTCGCATTTTCCCATCTTTGATTGAGTCGAGCCGGTATCCATTCATCTTGTTCTTGGCCATCTTTGAAATTTCGTGTCAGTGGCTTCCCGAATTTCCTCGTATCTGTATGGAATATCGGCCTTTAGAAGGCACTCTCGGCTGGCCTCCTCTTCGATCCTTTTCATCGAGCTTCAAGGTCCGCCTTCCAAATTATGTCTCCGCGGCTGAATCTGTCTTGCCTCCTCGCCTCTCGTATAGATATCTCGTTCATCGATCAAATATGGCTTCGATTTCATCTCCTTGTGTATCGGTGGCTTGCTTGAGGGGCTTCTTCGATTCGGCGGGGGTACTAGATCTAGATTTGGACGTACCACGCCTTTCGGACTCTTCTGCTCGCTTGCTCCTTTTCCTTTTCTCTCGTCCTCTTCATCCGTTATGATGAGCTTTCTCGGAGGCGATCTAGCGGTTTTCTTTCCTCCTCTCGGATGGGGCTTTAGTCTTTCCTTTAGCGAGGCTTAGACGTTGGCTTGTTAGCCGCTTCGGCCTCTGCAATTTCTCGGCCGACCTCTCATCCGCAGCCTATTTGGGCTTCCTCCTCGGCAGATATGTACCTTAATCGCTTTCTTTGGAGGGGTTGGAATTTTAAGCTTTTGTTTGCCCTTGCCTTCTTGAACTGGTGGTGGAAGAGGAGCCTCTTCTTCTTCTCGAGTCCTCCACCGCTTTGTTCGGCGTACTCGGCAACCTCCTTAATAATGTCTTTGGGAGTCCGGGTTGCTCGAGTAGTCTGCTGGGGTCCCGAGCCACTTGGGCCGATTTCGGTTGTGCTCGCAGGCCGAAACACCCTCGGGCCTTACCCGGAGTCTCGAGTCCGAGTTTTACGAGACTCGAGTTTTGCTAATGTCGGCAATAGATTTCTTCTTCTCGGTCCCCTTCTTTCCTTCGTAGGCTGTCCCCTTCGGTAGTCTAGAAGGTTTAGTGGGAGTCGGCTTCTCGGTACTCTTTTTCTTTCCTTCACTTCCTTCACTTTCTTTCTCGGTACCCTTCTTCTTTCCTTCCCCCTTTTTGGCATCATCAAGTACAACTGGGGGTTGGGATGAGTACCTTCTTCTCTAGCTTCGATAAACAAGTGGACAAGTCGTCCGATGCATTATGAACTTTCTCCAATGCTAGATGCGGCTCGTTCCTCTCGAGATATGAGTTCGTCCTTGTATGCTTGTATGAGAGAGAACGGCTTCGACTTCGGTTCAGCTAGTTTCTCACCGATCTTGTCCTCCACGACCGGTTGAATGAGGTCTAGTCCCGTTCTCCGTGGCTCGGGGCTTGCTCGGTGAATGACTCGGTATGAGCGGACAAGGCGTTACGAAATTGTTCAAGGAGCTTGGCTCGTCCCTCCTAAATTGTCCTTAGCCGAGTCCGAAACTGCTGTTGCTTCGCCGGGGCCAATGCTTCGATATGAGAGCGGAGACATCAGGGGCAGCTGATGTAGAGATGCTGGATTTCAGCCCCTGAAGCTCAGAGTTGGTGGCCAATGCAGACTTCTTCCACACCTTGTGGACTACCTTCGCCAATTCCCGATTTTTAACTCCTTGTGCAGTTAGAGCTTTGGTAACTGAACGGGATCTCTTGGCAGATGGCCTGGGCGCTGCCTTGTATGTCGACTCGAGCAGGAGCTGAGCAGGCTCTGCTGAGGACGAGACACCAGCCGAAGGCTTCTCAGGCCCAAGGATACGGAGTGGTGCTGCTTCTTCAGTATGGGTATCCTTGTCCTGTGGATGTCCCTCATCAGGCTTTCCAGGGCCTGAATCACTGGGTGGGTCCTGACCGTCGTGGTCAGACCCATCTGAGGGCGGCGAGCCAGCTGCTTGGCGTAGATCAGAAATGATTGCAAGCATGGCTGCCCTTAGATTCTCCATCGTATTGAGGTTCTCAGGCTCTGAATAGCCTATCTCCTCACGCAATCTCAGTTCTTCCAAGTGTAGCTGCTGACAGGAGTAGTGTAGAACAAGGCGTTGAAGCTGAGGCCACTCCTGAAAGCGTAGGATCATATGGAGCCTTGCTGACTTGGCTAGGACGAGCAAATCTGAATGGTCAGCAAGCTCTGGAATGAACTGGATGATCTCTCGGGAAGCTCTAGAGACAATAACTGCTGCTTCCATCCCGAGAGTCTCTTCTGCAGACGCAGAATCTGACTCGATATCAACGAAGTCAGTCTCAGGTTCAGCAGGTGGTAGACTGCTGAGCGGAGGCACAGAGAGAGGGCTATCCAGACGTCGGACTTCTTCGCTTTGGGCTTCAGTAGCCTCTCCCTGTTCCTCTTGAACTTGTTCCTCAGTGGAGACGGCTTTCTCCACTGACTTGGTCTTCTCAGATGAGGAAGACTCATCTACCAACTGTAGTGGCTGAATAAGAGTTGGTTCAGTAGCCACTTCAGTAGTAGTCTCCGGTTCGGAGAGTGTATCCGGTATGGCCTTCCTCGGCCTCTTGGCTGGTGCCTTAGGTGATTTTGCCGGAGGTGTCCTTTTCTTAGGAGTCGCTCGCCGAGGCTTAGATGGCCGAGCTTCTGCGGCCGGGTCCCGAACCAATCAGTTGCGGGGGCCGCGGACTTGTTGTGAAAGCGGATTTTCTTCACATTAAAATATTCCTTGCCGTCATATGTGATCAGCTCGGCCGCGCGAAATCCTCGATCATGACCGACAATTTAAGTCCGTAGAGAAGCTTTCCTTTTTGCGGTCGGTGTTCGCGTAGCTTTGTCGAACTTGGCTGCCTGAGCCATATATTCGCGAACAAAGAAGTCGGTCCAATTGACTTTCACGCAGTCATAAATCGCCATCATCATATGGATCTTGGGTCGGGAGACCTGATCGAAAGAGCCAGCCTGGCTCGTCAATAGCTGAGTGACGATGTACGCCAGTGCTCTGAACTGCGGTAGCATGTCATTCTTCGGAAATGCTGCTCTGAAGGTTGTGGGCTTGCCACAGAAAATGGAGAGGTATGTGTCGACAGCGTCGTCATTGTACCCCAAGGTGCTGACACCTTCAGACGGGAGGTTGAAGCTCTTCTTCAGCGCTTGTTTAATAGACATCTGCTTCAGTATCCTCGATGCGTCGTCAATGGTGTTAACAGCGAACCTCGCCAGAATGTCTCCTCCAATTGAGTCGGAGTTCAGATATAGTTCCGCCACTTGTCGAGGAAGGAAGAAGGTCGGCTTCCTCGATAGAAACTCCTCAAGTCCGGATTTCCTCAGATATGTGAAGATATCGTCCATGTACTCGAGCTCGCACGCGACGAACTCCATGACTGGTTCGCACCAGATACGGCCCTTGCTGAGGATTTCCTCTATCTTGTCGGGAGAACTGACAGATAGACCAGCCATAGTACCTGTTACAAGAAATGAATCAGTATCGTTTCTTGGATAGAGCAGTGCTTTACAATGCGATACTGAAAAATATAATAAATACATTAACAGATATAAGCATACCAATAGATAAAATTCGAGATAAGATTGAGAATGAAGTTGCAAGTAAGGATTGCGTATGCAGATCTCGGATTTTTTGGAATTTGAAAGTTATGAAGTATGCTAATGGCGGTTTCAAAGATATGATCGAATATATATATCAAATATGAAGATGAACAGTTTTCGATCGAAGGCTGAATTTAAACTTGCTTTATGATATGGACGGTTAAGATTAGAAGTTATAAAATAGGCAATGATCACAAAAGTCGCCTAAGTCAAAGCCAGTTGTAAAATAGCCTAAGTAGTAACTGTGAAAAGACATGCATTAAATGCGTGCGAGTTCAAGCAAACTTATGTATGGAATGTCGTGCATTAAATGTGAGCCGTTAATAATAAAGACAAACCAAAAGATATTAATGTCATGCTTTGAATCTTTGTCATAAATGCAAAATACTTGTTGTATTAAATTACTACCGAGTAGAGATACGCAAACCTATCAGCGAACATAGTAGTCGGCGATACCTCGTGTAGATGGTTTTCGTCTCTACGTGCGAATGTATCGATGCGAGAGTGAACATTCCCCCCTTACTCGAAATGTCTCTCTCCTCGAAACCTCTTGCGACCGGGGTCGGTAGGGTCCAACAGACCTAGCTCTACCGAAAGTTCTCCGAATGCGGATTCGGCTAGAGGCTTGGTCGGTATATCAGCCCGTTGCTTGACGGTATGGATCTTCTCCATCCTCGATATCCTTTTTCTCGACATGGTCACGAATGAAGTGATGTCCGATGTCCACGTGCTTGCATCTCGTGTGAAGTACGGGGTTCCGAGTGATTGCAATAGCACCGGTATTGTCGCGAGAAAATCGGCACTTCATTCCGAATGACGTCATAGTCTCTCATGCTTTGTCTCGGCCAAAGGATGCGGGCGCAACAACTTCCGAGCGGCCATGTATTCGGCTTCGGTAGTCGACGTGGCCACCGAGTGCTTGTTTCTTTGAAAACCATGAGATCGGCTTTGCCGCCAAGGAATTGACATGTTCCCCGAAGTTGATTTTCGGTCTATTCTACATCCCGCATAGTCGGCATCGGAATAACCAGTTAGTTCAATATTATCATCAGTGGATACCACAAACCCATGTCGGGTGTTCCTCGTAGATAGCGGAGAATCTTCTTTGCTTGAGTCCATATGACTCGCTTGGGATTCGCCCGAAATCGAGCACGACACCTACAAAGCATAAGTTATGTCGGGATGAGTAGGCTGTTAGATATAATAAAGAACCAATTATAGCACGGTATTCGGTTTGGTCTACTGATACTCCCTCTTTATCAAGATCTATCTTCATATTCGTGTTCATCGGGATCTTGATTGATTTGCCGGATGTGCAACCGAATCTTTTGATGAGGTCTCGAGTGTATTTGCCTTGGTTGATGAACGTTCCCTTTTCAGATTGCTTGACTTGAAAACCAAGGAAGTAGTTCATTTCACCCATCATCGACATCTCGAACTTATCCTTCATCATCTTTTCAAATTGCTGACACATGATGGCATTCTTTGATCCAAATATAATGTCATCCACGTAGATCTGCACAAGTAATAAGTCTTCTTCCAGTCGAATGCTGAATAGAGTGCGGTCTCATCGTGCCTTTACGAAAACCTTTACGAAGAAGAAACTCGAGATAGGGTATCGTACCAAGCCACGGGTGCTTGTTTTAACCCGTATAGAGCCTTTACCGAGTCTATATACTTGATGTCCCCGCTGAAAGCCGGGCGGTTGTTCCACATAGACTTCTTCTTTCAGCACGCCATTCAGGAACGCAGACTTCACATCCATTTGATAAACTCGAATCGTTGATGTGTTGCGTAGGCCCGGAATAGTCCTGTTGCCTCCAATTATTGAAACTGGAGCGAACGTCTCATCGAAATCTATCCCTTCGGCTTGACGAGTAGCCTTTAGCCACGAGTCTTGCTTTGTTCCTTACTATAACGTTGTTTTCATCTCGCTTGTTTTTGAAGACCCATTTAGTTCCAATAACATGTTGATGCCGGGGTGCGTCTACAAGCTCCCATACTTCGTTTCTCGTGAACCGATTCAGCTCCTCTCGCATAGCAATGATCCGGTCAAGCATCTTTCGGTGCATCCTCAATGGTCCGAGGCTCTTCGGTAGACAAGAAGCGGGAAAATAATGCGCTTTCTCCTTGACAGAATCTGGATCTTGTCTTGACATTTGCTGAAGGATCTCCAATGATTAAATCAGCAGTGTGAGCATCGAGCCACGATCTATGATGTTTTAACTCTTCATCTGAAACTTGTTCAACACAGATAGTAGGTGAGTTAGGCATTTCAGTTGTACTATTCTGAGATTGAAGTAATTCAGTAACAAGAGTATGGTCTACTGAGTCACCGGGTTCAGTGGCATTCAGCTCAGGAACATTACTAGACGTTCCCCCTGAGGTGTTGCTCTCAGTAGTGTTGGTCTCAGTTACCTCAACGTTTTCTTCATCGACCTGAGTTACCTGGGATTGATTCTGTTCGGGAGAATTAATCTGCTCAGCTACTTGCTCTGCTGGTTGAGATTCAATAGATTTGTCTTCAGTTTCTTCGTCTGAATCATCATCCCAACATAGATGGATCTTTTCAGATTTGTCCTTTAGGTTTAGATCCTGTAACTGTCTACTGATGTCCTCAGATTCAGAATTTGAGTTATTGCTCCTGCTTCAGTAGCAAACTCGTTAAACACAACATGAGGGCTTTCCTCCACGCAAAGGGTCCGATAGTTGAATACTCTGAAAGCTTTGCTGACCCGAGAGTATCCTAAGAACACTCCCTGATCTGACTTGCTATCAAAGGTCTTCAGCTGATCTTCCCATTATTGTGAATAAAGCATGAACAACCAAAAATATGGAAATAAGATAGAGAAGGCTTCCTGTCGTTCCATAGTTCATATGGTGTTCTCTTATGCTGCTTTGTCAGTAAAGATCGGTTCTGAGTGTAACATGCAGTATTAGTAGCTTCTGCCCATAATTTGGTTGGGAGTCCCGAGTCTGCGAGTAGAGTCCTAGCTGCCTCTTTTAGAGTTCTGTTCTTTCGTTCAGCAACTCCATTCTGCTGAGGTGTGCGTGCGGTGAAGTCTCATGCTCTATTCCTTCTGCTTTGCAGAACTCCTCTACCATGGAATTAAGGAACTCAGTTCCTCTGTCTGAACGTATTTTTCTGATCTTGGTGTTCTTCTCGACACTGAGCTTTTTCAGAAGCGTTGGTAACTCTGTTTTGACGTCAGACTTGTTGGCAATGAATATGACCCATGTGTAGCGCGAGTAGTCATCTATGACCACTAATGCATATTTTCTGCCTCTGATCGTCACTGGGGAGACTGGACCGAACAAATCCATATGTAGCAGCTGAAGGATTCCATCTGTGGAAGGCGATGGAACTGGAGGATTTTGATTCCTTGTTTGCTTTCCCTTCAGACATGCTTCACACTAAGTGTCTTTGCTGAATACTTCATTCGGCAGTCCCCTTGCTAGAGTGTCTCTTGCAAGCTTGTTGAGCGTCTTAAAGTTGAGATGGCTGAGTCTTCTGTGCCATAGCCACCCCGTGCGGTTGTCATTCTTCGCCAATAAGCAAGCTTCGGGTTGGAATGAGTTCCGATCGGCCACATATATGTTCTTTCTGCGCGAACCTGATAACACTGTTTTCCCTGTGGATTTATCAATAACATCATAGAAACCAGCGTCAAATATCACTCTATTTGAGTTATCACAAAATTGACTAACAGAGAGAAGATTATGCTGAAGTCCTTCAACATATGATACTCTTGGAACGTTAGCGGTTCCAATGCTTTGAGTGTTCCATATCCTCTGCGGTATAGCCTTTTGCATTGTCTCCGAACTCAATTCGGGGTCCTTCTTCGGTGATATAATTCTTCGATGAGACTCCTTTGGTATGTCATGTGTCTTGAGCATCCGTTGTCCACATACCATGGGTCTTTACGCACTCCGCAAAACGTAATTATATTCGGGTACCCTTTATTTTTGATTTTGGGTCCTTAGATGTTAGTTTTAGTAACCCAAATCTGTCTAACAACCCCGGTGGTTTCGGACATTTTCTTTCCATCGGAGTCAACATATCCGACCACCGGATTGGTCAGGCCGACTTCGAGGCTTCTGAGGTTCAGGAGTCCTGATCTTCTGAGTTGGTGGACTGCTGACCTTTGCCTTCTGTGCGACCTTTTTCTTCTTCTGACCTTTGGAGCCTCTTCGGACTATAGGTTCATAGTAATATGATCCATACTGAGCAGGATGCGTCAGCTTCGGAGGTCCATACTGATCTGCCAAGTTTGATTTGCTGGTTCCCCCGTGACTTACCTGGGGTTTCTTGGCATTGATCTTCTTGTCAGAATGCTGTTGTGTGGGATGAGGTGCTTTCATCTTCTGTTTGTTCTTTGCTAGGGGGTTCAGTATATCTGCGTTGATAGTCTCCCCTCGAATAAATCTATCAGCAAGCCGTACTTCTGAGTGTACTGGGGAAGATGAGGAAGCTCCTAGACTGAATCCAAGTCCTTCCTTGCAGTGCTTTGGCTTATTGCTTGCTAGCATAGCCTCCAATTTCTTCTCTGTGCCCATATACCTCTCAGTCATCAGGTTCCTCCAGACATCATCACTTTTCTTCGATGCGTCGTGCTCGGTCCTCAAGTCCCGACGATTCTTGCTTCGATGAGACTACGTTCGAGTATCTTTCCGAGTCAAGTCATTGGTCAAGACCGAAATCCGATCTTCTTGATGCTTGAGACTTGGCCATCGGAGAGTTTATCTCCTCCCCCGAGTCTCAACACAAGTCCTTCGGCCTCGGTAACAACCCGACTCTCCCGAGAAAGTCTCCGATTCTCCACTTTCGGGGTATCCAACTCCCGAAGAGTCTTACCGAGCTGCGGACTCATCCGAATTTGTTCATTTAGTAGATCTTCATATGCGGTCGAGATGTCCAAATTCCCATCTGCACCTGAAATAGTGTCGTGTGTGCAGTGTGAAGAGGAGTTAACTGGTTCATGAGAATTTACCTCATCCTCTTCGCCTGCCATCATACACATTTCGGTTGATTCATCTCGCTTCATGCTCTAAGGCCATGAAAGCCGCTTCATCGTCGATGAATCCATAAAGGAGTCGATCTCTTCGAGTCGTCCGAGATTTCGCCAGCCTATGTAGGATTGTCTTTTACGGGCGAATTTACGTCTCCTTGCCTTGCGTGCTTTGCGCGTTCGGCACTACGAGCTCAGGACAATCATACTGATAATGTCCCGGCTTCTTGCACTTGTAGCAAGTGATGACTTTTTCTTCTTTGGTTGCACTATCCCTTGAGGGTGCTGAGTCATCTTTCTTTCTGCATTCAGAAGATTGAGTATCGGGAGCGCGTTTAGGTGTATATTCCGACTTACCTTTTGTATCTCGGTATGCTTTGGTCGGTTTTCTACGCCTTTCTTTCTCCTTCGATACTTCATGCGAGCGGCGCGCACTTCCGAGCTAGACTTCCTTCTTGTAGGTCGGTGAGTGAAGGCTCGGTCTTACTCGTCGTCTTGCTCGTAGCGGGAGATGCTTTGTGCTGACCGTAGCTTTGAAAGCATGGTCAATCTTCGTATCGGCTTCGCCTCTCGGCTTTCTTTGAGGTCTCGTCGAACTCATACTCCTCTGCCGTAATTACGAAAAGATATGGTCGGGAGACACAACATCTAAATCGAATGTCGCAATAAAGTGGCAAAAGGTGTCCGAAGTGTCCATCCGAGCGGTGCCCTCGAATCTTCAGATTCATCTCTCGGTTGCTGAATGTCTTTCGCAGCCCATTGATAGAATTCATCAGATTGGTAAATCTGACGTTTAGATCTTCGATTTTCTCCCCGGGCATGAGAGACAAGCTTTCCAGCTTTTGGAGTTCCAGCGCTAATTTGTTGGCTTTAATCTTCTGAGTCCCTCGACTCAGTAGCGCAAGAGCATCCCAGAGTTCTTTAGCAGTCTTGCATTCCTGAACCCTGCCAAGATAAGAATCACTAAGGGTGGTTAGTATAGCATTCCTGGCGACTCGGTCTAGATTGTGAAGCTTCTTGTCTTCAGGAGTGAAAAGACTTCTGTCTTTGGGGATCTTCTTCCCAGTCACCATTCCTCCTCCTTGAGCTTGGTCCTGAGTCACGACACTATCAATCATAGGAACGATAGGTCCATCTTCAAGCACTTCAGTCATACTGACATGGAGGGATGTCAGATGAGCTTCCATCCTGACTCGCCATACTCCGTAGTTCTCCACCGAGAACATAGGTACCATCCTTATACCTGACATACTAGCCATGAAGAATAATGATATGAATATAGAGTGATATGCAGTGAAAAACGCTTTCCCTCGGATCCGTTCGAATAGACCAGTCTCAAAGATAACAAGAGTCAAATAACTCCTGCTCTGATACCAATTGTTGGTCCCGTGAGTGAGTTCAGGTGTAGAGGGGGGGGGGGGTGAATACACTTGAATCCAAATTTCTCAACTTTCGAACACGAAAAGTCCTATTCGGGGAAGGTGCCGTGCTTGAAATAGTTCGGCGAACCGACTGCATAACCGTTCCGAATCGTGTTAAAGGCTAAAAAAGAGTACCGACTCAACCGAGATCCGCTAACCGACTAGGTCGAATTCGGTATCGATCAGTGAGAGTTCAATGTGCGGAATTGTGTAGGCCCAAATCAGTTTTAATGAGGAAAACGTTTTATGCAAGTCTCGGTTCGGTAGATAAGAAGTTCGGAATCTTGGGACGGTTAAATCGATTTTAACTATGATGTTCGGTATGCACGGTAAAAACCAATGAAACAAGTAAGTAAACGACACAGATATTTTTAAAGTGGTTCGGATATCAACAATCCTACGTCCACTGTCCCGATAGATCAGGAGGCTATTTATTCTACTGAGTTAGTCTCAGTCAGCTTGTACACTGGACAAAGCCGTGGCTTGGGGATTATACTGAGCAAGTCCCAGTTTACAATTCTATCAAACTTTAAGTGTTTGACAAACTTCTCCAACAATGAAGGAGTCCTTATACAATAAGGATTGGGTTCAAATGTGAACTCCTTCGTCTAAGCTATGGATATAACAAGTGAGCTTAGGGTTAGAGGGATAAGGAACGAGAATGTAGCTATCTAGAGCGACGAACAGCTGAGGGTTTAGCTATAGGTTCGTGTCAGTCGCTTGGATACTAGAAGCTTAAGTCGGTTCAGCTTGGTTCCTTTTGAGCTGAATGTAGTCTTTCGCCGGAGATAACTCGGTTGATTATTGCGGAAGACTTAGTCGTTAATTTCGCTCGTTTGAATGCTCTGTGCGTTTCTTGCTTCTATTGCATTAGGTTCTTGGGTGTTGGTGTGTTTTTTGTGTGCTTCAAATCTTGAATGATCCCTCTATTTATAGAGTGGAGAGAAGAATAGATCTATTGGAGACGATCTTCTTCTTTTTCCCTCTTTTGTGCTAGCAAACGGCTCTTTTGTGTAGTAGGTACAGTGTCCTTTCCCTCCTTTTACGGAAATATGTTGACTGTAGCTTTAGTAGGTGAGACGACACTTGTATGCTTGTCATTTGTCGAGGTGGATGTGGTGGTTGAGACAGAACAAACTTTGAGGCAACTGAAGTTGACTTCTCTCTTCCTCGTACTTGACAACACTGATAGCTTATCAAAAGATTCAAATAGTTCAGAAGACTGTCAGCCGATGCTGAGTCTGATTTTGTATTCAGTAGATAGACAACTGAGAAGGGTCTACTGAAAATCAGCTCTGAGTCCAGTGAACTACTCCTGCTGAGTTCAGTTCAACTGACTCTCTCGGATATCTTGCTCTGCTGAGTCCAGTATTCACTGAGTCTTCTACACTGGTGCTGAGGCTGATGAGCTACTGAGCGCCTTGACCAGAGCAGAGTGTCTACTGAGTCTGAAACCTCAGAGACAAATACGAATACAAAAGAATGGTTCACCAATCAGATAGGGTTTTGGGATCTTCAAATCTTCTCAACAGTCAGAGCACGAGGCTACTAAGCGTGATTCAGTACAGAAGATAGAATCATTTCCCACAAGTATGATCATGCTGAGGATTGAATCATCACCCAACAACCTAAGACTAGGACATGCTAGTTCTAAGAATTTGTCAACCTTGAGAAAATCTGGAGTGTTTGGTAAAGATAAAATCTCTGATTTACCATTCGGTGATTCTTGTGTAATTGGTAAACAACATAAAGTATCCTTTCCTGTCTCTGCTTCTCTTGATAGATCTGTTGCCTCTGAAATTCTTGAATATATACATGCTGATGTGTGGGGTCCCTCTAGCACTCCTACTCATAGTGGTTGTAGGTATTATTTGTCTATTATGGATGATTTTTCAAGGAAAACTTGGTTATTTCTTTTAAGACAAAAATCTGAAGTTTTTCAAATGTTTTGTGACTGGAAAGTTAAGGTAGAAAACCAAACAGGGAAGAAGATTAAGGTTCTTAGGACAATTTGTGTCCCTTACAACCCACATCAGAATTGGGTAGTGGAGAGGATGAATATGACTCTTCTAGATAAGGTTAGGTGTATGCTAGAACATACAGAGTTGTCTAAAAACTTTTGGGGTATTGTTGTCTTAACTGCTACATATCTCATCAATAGGCTTCCTTCTAGCTACCTTAAGGGTCAATGTCCTGAAACTATTTTTCTGGAAAATCTCCAGATATGTCCCATCTAAGGGTGTTTGGATGTGTAGCTTTTGTTCATCAAATAGGTGATAAATTAGGTCTTAGGTCTAAGAAGGGTATCTTTCTTGGTTACCCTGATGGTGTTAAAGGTTATAGATTGTGGGATAGAAGTCAGCTAGGTTTTAAGGTGATAATAAGTAGAGATGTGGTTTTCAATGAAGATGAATTTCCTTGTTTGCATGCTTCTGTTCTTGCTTCTGCAAGTGATACTGCTCCTTCTGAGGTGGAGCCTCATCCCTCTCTGTCTAAATCTATTCTTTCTGATTGTGAACTTCCTCCCTCTGAAGATGATGAGTCAGAGTCTAGTGTTGATAGTTCTACATCTAGCAATGGTTCTACTTCTCTGTCTGACTCTTTGCATGATGCTTCTGCCTCTGATCCTGATCTTCTCTTTGATTCTGTTCACAGTGACTATATGCTTACTAGGGATAGGGCTAGGAGAGTTCCTCATGCCAATTCTAAGTATGATGATTATGTTATGCATGCATTATCTGTGTGTGAGTCTTTGGATAATGAACCTACTTGCTACACTGATGCTCTGAAATCTGCCTCTGCTTCCCAATGGTTAGCTGCTATGCAATCTGAAATACATTCTTTGCATGTGAATCATACCTGGTGCTTGTTCCTAAGCCTGAAACCTGTTCTCTTGTGGACTGTAAATGGCTTTTCAATCTTAAATCTGAACCTAAGTCAGTTAGGTACAAGGCTAGGTTAGTTGCTAAGGGTTTTACTCAAAAAGAGGGGGTAGACTACTCAGAAATCTTTGCTCCTGTTGTTAAATTGACTACTGTGCGCATTATGCTTTCTTTGGTTGCTCATTTTAACTGGGAATTGAAACAAATGGATGTTACAACTGCCTTTCTTCAGGGTGATTTAGATAGACAGATCTTTATGAAACAGCTTGAAGGCTTTGTTGATTCTTCTAAACCTAACCATGTGTGTTATTTAAAAAAGGCATTGTATGGTTTGAAACAATCCCCTAGGCAGTGGAACAAAAAGATTGATCAATGCATGCTTTCTTTGAACTTTTCCAGAAGTTCCTTTGATCATTGTCTTTACTATACCAATTTTGCCTCTATTCCTGTCTATTTGTTGATTTATGTGGATGATATGCTGATTGTCAGTCCTTGTATCAAATTTATTAAACATGTTCAAAAGTGTTTAAGTGAAAACTTTGAAATGAAGGATTTAGGAGATGCAAAAAGAATTCTATGCATGTATATAAATAGAGACAGAAAACATGGTTCTCTTACTCTTAATCAGATTTCTTATGTGGATAAGATTTTGAGTAAATTTTCTATGTCTGCTGCAAAACTTGTAACTTTATCTCTTGCTTCTATGTGTCTCAAGACTGATTCTGAAATGTCTGATATGCAAAATGTTCCTTATGCTAATGCTATTGGGTCTGTTATGTACCTTATGGTCTACTAGGCCAGATATAGCCCATGCAGTGAGTTGCTTGAGCAGATATATGTCAAATCCTGGTTTAGCACACTGGAATTCTTTAAAGTGGTTTTTTAGATATTTAAAATCTACCAAGCTTGTAGGAGTTTATTTTTCTAAACAGTCTGATGGTACTAAACTAGTAGGTTATATGGATTCTAATTACGTAAATGATAGAGATAATAGGAAGTCTACTACTTCATATGTGTTTACTTTCTGTGTATCATGCATAAATTGGAAGTCTCAGCTTCAACCTATTGTTGCATTATCTACAACTGAAGTTGAATATGTTGCTGCTGTTGAAGCCTTGAAAGAGGCTGTATGGTTGAAAAGTCTTCTGTCTGAACTACATTTTCTGCATAAGGATGTGATCTTATACTCTGATAGTCAATCTGCTATTCAGTTAAGTAAAAATCATGTATTTCATGAAAGAACCAAACACATTGATGTTAGGTACCATTACATTAGAGACTTAGTGGAAAAAGGTGTAATTATCCTTGATAAGGTACACTCAGATCTAAATCCTGCAGATATGGGTACAAAATGCTTAAGCTCAGAAAAACTACAAACTTGTCTCAAGATACTAGAAATTGGATAGATTCTTAATTTAAGTATCTTTTATCCTCTCCTGTTTGTATTGTTTCTCTCTTTTGCAGGACATGAAAATGCTTGATGGAGAGGGGGCGATGATGACAACAAATGACGTTTACAAACCTTCCCTCTCATTGAAGGCACACCACTGCTAGGCCTAAGGTGGAGTATGTTAAACAACTGGTAGGCACAACACATATTTCGTGCCCAGGCCCATCTCAATATTACGGCCCATTCCTTTATTTGGCCCATGTGGAGGCGCGATTTTCTCTCGGTTTGATTGAACCGTTTCCCTTCTTTTGCGCTGAACCGTTACACTTAATCCTACCTATATAAAGGCAGGGTTGTGTACTGTTGAGAGGGCGCAGCTTCAAGATCTTTTCTACATCTCTCTCTAGACACATCGAATCCATCTTTTCTCACTACAAAAATTATGTAATTTACCGACGGAATTACCGACGGAATAAAAACACGGGTCGGCTTACCGATGGAATACCAACAGAATATGACACGCTAAATTTACCGATGGAATACCGACGGAAAACTCCGTCGCCATCTTACCGACGGAAAAATCCGTCGGCAAATTTTGAATTTTGAATTTTTTATTTTTTTAAATTTATTGCCGACGGAAAATTCCGTCGGCATATTTAAATTATATATATTTTTTTTAAATAAAAAAATTAAATTTACCGACGGAATATTCCGTCGGTAAATATATATTTAGATTTAGTTAAATTGAAACTTTAATTAATTTATGAGAAAATCTTTTTTTAAATTTAAAAAATAAATTTACCGACGGAATATTCCATCGGTAAATATATATTTAGATTTAGTTTAATCGAAACTTTAATTAAATTTTGAGAAAATCTTTACCGACCGATTTTTCCGTCGGTAAATCTGTCGGTGAAACCTAAATTAATTTACGGGCGAAGGCCGCTGGACCAGAACACAAATCCGCTGCTGCTTGCTCTGTTCTTCCGCCTCGCCGCCGCCAGTTGCCTTGCCACCGCCAGTCACGTCGCCGCCACCTCGCCGCCGCCTCGCATTTCATAAGTAGATGCTTTAGTTTTAACATTTCGTAAGTAGATTGTTGGTCCCGAGAGCACGTTCAGGTGTAGAGGGGGGGTGAATACACCTGAAACCGATTTCTCAACTTGAAACACGAACAGTCCTATTCAGGATGGTGTCGTACTAAATGAATTCAGCAGACCAGACAGCTGTTTTGAATCGTGTTAGGCAAAGAGAGATACTGACTCTACTGAGACCTGCTAACTGACTGAGTCAGAATTCAGTATCTTCAGTTTGAGTTCAGTGGTGCGGAAATGTGTAGGCCCAAAACAGTTGAGTGGAAAACGTTTTATCAAAACAGTTTCAGTTCAGAAGAATAAGCAGTTAAGATAGCTGAAACTTAGTTGAATGATTTTAAAGGATAATTTTCAGTATGAACAGTTAAAATCAATGCAACAGTAAATAAGAGAGCAACCGAGAGACACAGAGATTTTTAAAGTGGTTCGGATACACAGGATCCTACGTCCACTGTCCCGAAAGATCAGGAGGCTATTTATTATACTGAGTTAGTCTCAGTCAGCTTGTACACAGGACAAAGCCGCGTCTTGAAATTTATATTGAGCAAGTCTTAGTTTACAAAGGTATCAAACTGAAGCGTTTGACTAACTCTCCAGCTATGAAGGAGTCCTTTTACAATAAGGATCAGGTTCAAGGATGAATTCCTTCGTCTAAGCTATGGATATAATCGGTTGAGCTTAGGGTTAGAGGGATAGGGAACGAGAGTGTTGCTTCTAGAACGACGAACAACTGAGTTAAGCTTTAAGTTCGTGTAACGTCGTTTGGATACTAGAGGCTTTGTATATCGGTTCAGCTTGGTTCCCTAAGAGCTAGATTGTAGTCTTTCGCCTGAGAAGTGTTCTTCGAGTTCTTGCGGAAGACTTAGGGCTTTTCGGTTTTGCTCGTTTGAATGCTTGTGTGTTCTCTTTTTTTTGTGTGTTCTCGTGTTTTCGTTGTGAGCTTCAAATCTTGAATCATCCCTTTATTTATAGAGAAGAATTAGGAAAGATCCGTTGGAGACGATGATCCCTTTATCTCACTCTTTTGGTAGCTAACGACTCTTTTGAAGTAGAGTGACAGTGTCCTTTCCCTCCTTTTCTGGAAAGTTGTTGACTTGCAGCTTTAGTAGGTATAGGACAGGTGTCTGCTTGTCATTCGTCGAGGTTTACAAAGCAGTTGAGACAGAACAAACTTCGAGGCATACTGAAGTTGACTTCTCTTTTCCTCGTATTTGACTATGCTGATTGTCATTCAAAAGATCTGACAGTTCAGAAAACTGTCTGGCCATTGCTGAGTCTGATCTTCGATTCAGTAGCAAATATGCTGAGATGGCTTTACTGAAGATCAACTCTGAGTACAGTGAACTACTCTTGTTGAGTTCAGTTCTACTGACTCTATTCAGTATACTGCTCCTGCTGAGTCCAGTATCTACTGAGTCTTCTACATCTGGTGCTGAGGCTGATAATCTACTGAACGCCTGAACCAGAGCAGAGTGTCTACTGAGTCTGAACCCTCAGAGACATACAATTACAACGAAATGGTTCACCAATCAAGATAGGGTTTAGGGATCTTCAAATCTTCATAGATTCACTCAGAGCATAAGCCTACTGAGCGCGTATCAGTATGGAAGATATAATCATTTCCCACTAAGTATTACAGTGCTGAGGATAGAATCATCTATGCTAATTAACACTAAACTACTCAGAAACAGAGCTCCTTATAATTTTACAATTAGGTTCAGCGGAGTTGTTCTTCAAGTTCTAGACTACTGAAGTTAGCAGAGCAGGGAGTCAGAATATAGAGACTAAGCATATCCCTGTCTTAACGATTTCCCTTATTACAAGGAAGCAATTTCCCTTTATATCATAATAACTAGTCTATCAGAATCTCAGCAGCTACTGGCAAAGAATATACACAGTGAGTGTGTGAGTCAGTAATCACTTCAGTGATTCTGAGTGTTAAGTATAAAACAGAACATGGCTTATTAGACAATAAGATATTGTCGAAGCCAAAAGAGAGATATATATATAATGTGAGAAAGTTTAGTACATTACATCTCTTTCTAAGCTAGGAAAGTTAAAGAAGAATCTAAGATCTAGGAGCGCTTTTACTGCTCGATCCTATCCTTGAAATCTTGCGATTGAGTCTCGGGAAGGGGCAGTCCATACATCTTGTAGGTAAACTTCCTTAGCTTCAGAAATTCAGCAAAGTCTGCTGGCTCGTCTTCTTCGAGAGATCTGGCTCTGGCAGCATCCTTTACTTCTTTTTCAATCACACCATAGTGAATAGAATCATCAAGTTTTCTCGGTGGTGGCAGAATTCTGGGTTCAGGGACTCGGACTTCAATATTCTCATTCACAGCATTCTGCATGTAGACATAGAAGTCAGGTTCAGTCTTCATCATCCATTCAACATAGGCATCAGCCTTTGCCTTGTCTGACCAGAATCTCCAGAAATAATTCCTCTTGATGAACTCTATCTTCAGTGACTCCTATCTCTGAGTGTACTGAGCTGGCATCCACTCATCAGTCCTTGGCCATCTATGTATCTTTATATCTGTTGGTTTCCTGAACTTCCTATATCTGTATGGAATGTCAGCTTTGGAAGGAACCCTCAGTCTGGCTTCTTGTTCAGTTCGGACTCTGAGTGCTTCTAAGTCTGCCATATGGATTCTCTCTCTAGCAGCTTCAATCTGTCTCGCCTCTTTTCCTCTGTACAGGTACCGATTCATCTGAGCAAAGATGGCTTCTGTCTCAGCATCATGATCTTTTGAAGTTGTGTAGGAGGGCTTGTGAGGCGACTGATCTTCTGAGTCAGCAGGGGTACTTGATTTTTCTTTGGACGTACCCTGCTTCTCAGTGTCCTTCTGCTGTTGTTGCTGCTCCCTATCATCATCATCTTGAAGTGTCAGCTGTCTGGGAGGCAACCTAGTCGTTGTTGACTTCTATCCGCCACGAGCTGGAGCCTTTGTCTTTCCTTTTACAGTTTAGGCTTGTTGGCTGCTTTAGCTTCGGCTATCTCCCTAGCCAACCTTTCATCGGCTGCTATCTGAGCCTCCTCCTCCTTACTGATATACCTCTTAGTCTTCTTGAAGGGAGGGGTGGGGAGTTTTAAGATCTTCTTACCTTTTCCTTCAATTGGAAGTGGGAGAGGTGCCTCTTCCTCTTCAGAATCCTCCTCCTCAGCATACTCAGCAACCTCTTTGATTATGTTTAGAGGAGTTTGGGTTGCTTGAGTTGCTTGTTCCCTGGATCCTGAGGCACTTGGGCCAGTCCCTGCTGAGATTCCAGCTGAGACACCCTGGGCCTCACCAATCGGTTCAGTAGGAGCAGTTGTCTGAACTGAGCTTGCTCCTTCTACTGACCTTGTCTTCAGTACTTGCTCCTTGGTCTTTTGAGCTTTCTCTTCCCCCTTAGATTTATCCTCCTGGGATTTCTTAGGTACAGTTGTCTGGGACTTCTTTTCCCCCTTTTTGGCATCAGCAATTCCAACCGGGGTAGGAGCTAGTACCTTGGTGTTCAGGCTTTTGTACGAGGCTGACAGCTCATTAAGCCTGGAGTGGATTTTAGTCAGCGCCTCGTGTAGCTCATTCTTCTCAGTAATTAGTTCATCCTTGTATAATTTGTGAGAATGGTCAGCTGCGGCCTTGAACTCGTTCAGCTTGGCCTCAACCTTATCTTCCAAGGCCGTCTGGATAGAGTTGAGTCTGAGCTCATGGGCCTGGGATATGGTTGTGACAGATTCAAGTTTGAGAGTTTTGGGTGGCCTTAATTTGTCAAATAGTTGATTCTGGCCTTCCTGAATCTGTCTTAGCCGAACCTCGAGTCGGTTCTGCGCTTAGCCAGCGCTTCAGATATAATGGTGGAGATATCAGGGGCGGCTGATGATGTCACTGAGGTCCTCAGCCCCTAAATCTCTGCGCTAGTGGCTTGGGTAGTCTCTTTCCACACTTTGTGGACTGCTTTGGTAAGGGCACGGTTCTGAGTCCCTTGGCTTCTAAGAGCCTTCGCCATTGCCTTGGATCATCGGCCTTTGGGGCTGGGCGCTACTTCGAACTTAGATTTAAGCAAGAGTTGTTCAGAAGTACCAGCCGCCGACTTCTCAGGAGCAAGGATTGTGAGAGGAAGCTCAGTCTGAGTAGAGGTATCCTTGTCCTGGTGAGTTCCCTCATCAGGCTTCTCAGGGCCTGAATCACGGGGTGGGTCCTGACCATCAGGGTGAGACCCATCTGAAGGAGCTGAGCCAGCGACCTGCTGACGGTCATTCAGCAAGGCCAGCATTGCTGCCCTTAGGTCCTCCAGAGTGCCAAGGTCAGCAGGCTGTGAGTAGCCTATCTGCTGCCTTATCATCAGCTCCTCTTCATGCAGTTGCTCGCAGGTGTAGTGAAGAATGAGGCGTAGCTGATTGGGCCACCCCTGGAACCTCAGAAGCATATGGAGTCTGGCCTGTTTGGCAATAGTCACCAGATCAGGGTGGCCAAAAATCTCCGGTATATGCTCAGTAATCTCCCGGAATGCTTGAGATAGGATAGCTGAAGCTTCCATTCCGACAGATTCCTGTTCAGACGCCGTCTCCGAATCTTCAATGTCTATCGGAGACGTCTGTTTCTCAGCAGAAGGCAGACTGCTGAGTGGTGGAACATCAAGGGGGTTGTCCAGGGTTTCCAGTTCACCACTCTGGACTGCTTCTGTTGGAACCCCTTGGTCCACTTCTACTGCCTGTTCAGTGGAGACGGCCCTCTCCACTGACTGAGTCTTTTTTGAGGACTCTGACTCATCAACCAACTGCATTGGCTATCGAGTCTGTTCAGCAGTGGCCTCTGGGACTTCAGCAGTGGCCTCCGACAGTGCCTCTGTTTCAGTAGGCACGACGGGAATAGATTTCCTCAGGCGCTTCGCTGGTGCCTTAGGAATTTTGCCTTGAGGAGACCGCTTCTTAGTTGGTGTGGTCTTCTGAGGCGTCGTCTGCTGAGCTGAGGGCCCTGTCCCCATCTGCTGAAGGGTTGCTGCCCTGTTTTGGAACCTGACCTTCTTCACGTTAAAATAAGCCTTATCGCTGTACGTGATTTGGTCATCTCCGCAGAAGTCCTCAATCATTACTGACAGCTTCAGACCATATAGAAGCTTGCCTTTCGCGCTCAGTCTGTAGGAGGCTTTGTCAAATTTCGCAGCTTAGACTATGAATTCACGGAGAAAGAATTCAGTCCAGTTGATCTTGACTTGGTCATAAATTGCCATCATTAGCTGTATCTTGGGCCTCGAGACTTGATCGAATGAGCCAGCTTGGCTCGTCAGCAGCTGCGTAACAATGTACGCTAGAGCGCGGTACTGAGGCAACATTACGTTCTTAGGGAAGGCAGCTCTGAACGCAGTGGGCTTCCCGCAGAATATCGATAGGTAGTCGTCCACCATATCATCGTTGTACCCAACGGTGCTGACACCTTCAGACGGTAGGTTGAAGCTTATCCTCAGAGCTTCTTTAACTGACATCTGCTTTATCTTCAAAGCAGCTTCGCCGATTGTATGGACAGTGAATCTCCCAATGACGTCGCCAGCTACTGAGTCGGAGTTTAGGTAGATCTCAGCAACTTTTCTGGGAAGGAAGAACGTCGGCTTCTTGGAGAGAAATCCCTCCAGTCCAGATGCCCGAAGAGCGTCGAAGATCTCTTCTATGTAGTCCAGATCACACGCACCGAACTCCATGACTGGTTCGCACCAGACACGGTCTTTTTCAAGAATCTCCTTCATGTTTGAGGGAGCGGTTACTGAGACGTTTGAACTCGCCATTATATCTGTCAGAAGAAGAATTTATCAGTATCGAGTTTAATAAAACAGTTAGTATACCGATGCTAAAAAAGAAGGTTATCGTGACAGATCTAATAATCATACCAATGAAAAAAAACTGAGCGTTTAAGAAATATGCAATTAGGGTTTGCTAGAAAGATCTCAGATTTTTCAGAGTAAAGTATGCTAATGGCGGTTTCTAAGATATGATCGAAAATATATATCTACTTGAAGATGAAGAGTTATCGATCAATGGCCGAGTTTAAACATGCTTTAAGAGATGAACGGTCAAGATTAAATAGCATATTATAGGTAATGATCACAAAGCCGCCTAAGTCAAAAGCCAGTCGTAACTTGCCTAAGTAGTAACTATGATACGACATGTATTAAATGCATGGCAGAGTTCAGCATACTTATGCATGGAATGTCGTGCATTAAATATAAGTCGTTAATATTAAATGACAATCCTTGAGATATTAAATACGATGCTGATTCTGAGCAATAAATGCATATTACAGTTCTATTAGTTACTACTGAGTTGAGATACGCAAACCTGTCAGCTGAACCTCGTAGTCAGCTGATACCTCGTGCAGATGGTTGCTGAGTCTCTACGTACTAAATTTACTCAGTACTGAGAGTGAACATTCCCCCTCACTGAATGCTCCTCTCCTGAAACATCTTACTGACTGGAGTTAGTAGGGTCCAGCAGACCTAGCACTACTGAAAGTTCTTTGAATCTGGATTCAGCTAGAGGCTTGGTCAGTATATCAGCCCTTTGATGGTCAGTATGCATCTTTTCCATCCTGATATCCTTCTTTTCGACATGGTCACGAATGAAGTGATGTATGATGTCCACGTGCTTGCATCTTGTGTGAAGTATAGGGTTCTGAGTGATTGCAATGGCACTGGTACTGTCGCAGAAGATTGGCACTTCATTCTGAATGACGTCATAGTCTCGTAGCTGCTGTCTCAGCCAAAGGATTTGGGCGCAACAACTTCCGGCAGCCTTCAGTGGTTGACGTGGCTATTGAGTGTTGTTTCTTTGAAAACCATGAGATCAGCTTACTGCCAAGGAACTGACATGTTCCTGAAGTTGACTTTCGGTCAATTCTACACCCTCCATAGTCAGCATCAGAGTAACCAGTTAGTTCTATATTATCATCAGCTGGATACCATAAACCCATGTCAGGTGTTCCTCTGAGATAGTGGAGAATCTTCTTTGGTGATTCCATGTGACTCTGCTTTGGATTCGCCTGAAATCGAGCACAGACACCTACATCATAAGTTATGTCAGGACGAGTAGCTGTTAAATATAATAAAGAACCAATTATAGCACGAAATTCAGTTTGGTCTACTGATACTCCCTCCTTATCAAGATCAATTTTCAAGTTTGTGTTCATCGGGATCTTGATAGGTTTGCCGGATGTGCAACCGAATCTTTTGATGACGTCTCGAGTGTATTTACCTTGATTAATGAACGTCCCTTTTTCAGATTGTTTGACTTGGAAACCGAGGAAGTAGTTCATTTCTCCCATCATTGACATCTCGAATTTGTCCTTCATCATCTTTTCAAATTGTTGGCACATGATGACATTCTTAGATTCAAATATAATGTCATCTACATAGATCTGCACAAGTAGTAAATCATCTTCCAGTCGAATGCTGAATAGAGTGCGGTCTACTGTGCCTTTCTGAAAACCTTTCTGAAGAAGAAACTCAGATAGGGTATCGTACCAAGCCCTGGGTGCTTGTTTCAACCTATACAGAGCCTTTCTGAGTCTATAAACCTGATGTCCCTGCTGAAAGCCAGGCGGTTGTTCCACGTAGAATTCTTCTTTCAGTACGTCGTTCAGGAACACAAACTTCACATCCATTTGATAGACTCTGAATCTTTGATGTGTTGCGTAGGCTAGGAATATTCTAATTGCCTCCAATCTTGCAACTGGAGTGAAGGTCTCATCGAAATCTATTCCCTCAGCTTGACAGTAGCCTTTTGCCACGAGTCTTGCTTTGTTCCTTACTATGACGTTGTTTTCATCCCGCTTGTTCTTGAAGACCCATTTTGTTCCAATAACATGTTGATGCCGGGGTCTATCAACAAGCTCCCAAATGTCATTTCTCGTGAACTGATTCAGCTCCTCCTGCATAGCTATGATCCAGTAAGCATTTTTCAGTGCATCCTCAATCGTCTGAGGTTCGTCAGTAGACAAGAAGCAGGAATATAAGGCGCTTTCTCCTTGACAGAATCTGGATCTTGTCTTTACTCTTGCTGAGGGATCTCCAACAATTAGATCAACAGTGTGAGCGTCCAGCCACGATCTACGATGTTTCAGTTCTTCATCTGAAATTTGTTCAACACAGATAGTAGGCGAGTTAGGCATTTCAGTTGTACTATTCTGAGATTGAAGCATTTCAGTAATGAGAGTGTGATCTACTGAGTCACCAAGTTCAGGGGCATTCAGCTCAGGAACATTAATAGATGTTCCCCCTGAGTTGTTATTCTCAGTAGTGGTCTCAGTTACCTCTGGGGTTTCTTCATCGACCTGAGTTACCTGTGATTGATTCTGTTCAGGAGAATCAATCGGCTCAGCTACATTTACTGCTGGTTGAGATTCAGTAGATTTGTCTTCAGTTTCCTCATCTGAATCATCATCCCAACAAAGCTGGATCTTTTCGACTTTGTCTTTTAGGCTTAGATCCTGTAGCTTCTTACTGATGTCCTCGTATTCGTAATTAGAGTTATTGCTCCTGTCTTCAGTAGCAAACTCATTAAAAACAACATGAGGGCTTTCCTCCACGCAAAGGGTTCGATAGTTGAATACTCTGAAAGCTTTGCTGACCCGAGAGTATCCTAAGAATACTCCCTAATCTGACTTGCTATCAAAAGTTTTCAGCTGATCTTTCCCATTATTGTGGATAAAGCACGAGCACCCAAAAATATGGAAATAGGATAGAGAAGGTTTCATGCCGTTCCATAGTTCATATGGTGTTCTCTTATGTTGCTTTGTCAGTAGAGATCGGTTCTGAGTGTAACAAGCAGTATCAGTGGCTTCTGCCCAGAATTTGGCTGGGAGTCCTGAGTCTGCGAGTAGAGTTCTAGCTGCTTCTTTGAGAGTCATGTTCTTTCGTTCAGCAACTCCATTTTGCTGAGGTGTGCGAGCAGCCGATGTCTCATGCTTTATACCTTCTGCTTTGCAGAACTCCTCCATCATAGAATTAAGGAACTCAGTTCCTCTGTCAGAACGGATTTTGACAATTTTGGTGTTCTTCTCGACACTGAGCCTTTTCAGAAGCCTTGGTACCTCTGTTTTGACGTCAGACTTGTTGGCAATGAATATGACCCAAGTATAGCGCGAGTAGTCATCGATGACCACTAAAGCATATTTCTTGCCTCTGATCGTCACTGGAGAGACTGGTCCGAACAAATCCATATGTAGCAGCTGAAGGATTCCATCAGTGGAAGGAGATGGAACCGGTGGATTTTGATTCCATGTTTGCTTTCCCTTCAGACATGCTTCACACTAAGTGTCTTTGTTGAATACTTCATTCGGCAGTCCTCTTGCTAGAGTGTTTCTTGCTAGTTTGTTGAGCGTCTTGAAGTTGAGATAGCTGAGTCTCCCGTGCCACAGCCACCCCGTTCGGTTGTCGTTCTTCGCTAACAAACAAGCTTCAGGTTCAGCTGAGTTCCAGTCAGCTACATAGATATTCTTCTTGCGCGAACCTGATAACACTGTTTTCCTTCAACATATGATACTCTTGGAACTTTGGCAGTTCCAATGCTGAGTGTTCCAAATCCTCTTGTGTAGCCTTTAGCATTGTCTCCAAACTCAATTCTGGGTCCTTCTTCAGGGATATAATTCTTCAGCAGACTTTTTTGATATGTCATGTGTTGTGAGCATTCGCTGTCCACATACCATGGGTCTTTGTGCACCTGCAAAACAGAATTATATTCAGGTACCCTTTATTTTGATTTTGGGTCCTTAGATATTAGTTTTAGTAACCCATATTTGTCTTACGACCATGGTGGTCTCAGACAACTTTTTTCCACTTGAGTCAACGTATTTGACCACTGGACTGGTCGATACTGACTTCTTAAGCTTTTCTGGTTCAGGAGTCCGGATCTTCTAAGTTGGTGGACTGCTGACCTTTGCCTTTTGTGCCATTTTCTTCTTCTTCTGACTCTTGGATCCTTTTTTGACTATAGGATCATAATAGTATGACCCATACTGAGCAGGATGTGTCAGCTGAGGAGGTCCATACTGATCAGCCCACTTTGGCTTGCTGGTTCCCCCTTGACTGAACTGGGGTGTTTTGGTGCTGATCTTTTGGCTAGAATGCTGATGTGTAGGATGAGGTGCCTTCATCTTTTGTTTATTCTTGGCTAGAGGGTTCAGTATGTTTGCATTGATTGTCTCCCCTCGAACAAACCTATCAGCAAGTCGCACTTCTGAGTGTACGGGGGCAGATGAGGAAGCACCTTGGCTGAAACCAAGTCCTTCCTTGCAGTGCTTGGGCTTGTTGCTTGCTAGCATAGCCTCCACCTTCTTTTCAGTGCCCATGTACTGCTCAGTCATCAGGTTCCTCCAGACATCATCACTTTTCTTCAGTGTGTCGTGCTCGGTCTGAAGTCCTGATAGTTGTTGCTTCAGTAGACTCAGTTCAGTATCTTTCTGATTTAAGTCCTTGGTCAGACCTGAGATCTGATCTTCTTGATGCTGAGACTTGGCTATCAGAGAGTTTATATCCTCCCTGAGTCTCAACACAAGTCCTTCAGAATCAGTAGCCACCTGACTCTCCTGAGAAAGTCTCTGATTCTCCACTTTTAGGGAATCCAACTCCTAAAGAGTCTTACTGAGCTGCAGACTCATCTGAATCTGTTCGTCTAGAAGTTCTTCATATGCTGTACTGACGTCCAGATTCTCGTCTGCTCCTGAAACATTGTCGTGTGTGCAGTGTGAAGGAGAGTTAAATAGTTCATGAGAGTTTACCTCATCCTCTTCTCCTGCCATTAGACACTTTTCAGCAGTTTCTTCAGCTTCAAGCTCTAGGGCCATGAAAGCTGCTTCATCATCGGATGAATCCATGAAGGAGTTGACTTCTTCTGAGTCGTCTGAGAGTTCACCAGCTATGTATGCTTGTCTCTTCTTGGCGAATTTCTCTCTCCTTGCTTTTCGTGCTGCTCGTTCAGCACTGTTGAGCTCTGGACAATCATACTGATAGTGTCCTGGCTTCTTGCTGTTGTAGCAGGCAATGACTCTTTCTTCTTTGCTTTCGCTGTCTTTTGATGGAGCTGAGTCATCCCTCTTTCTGCATTCAGAAGTATGCGAGTCAGGAGTGCGGTTAGGTGTATATTCAGACTTACCTTTCGATTCTCGATAGGCTTTAGTCACTTTTCTGCGCCGCTCCTTTTCCTTCTGATATTTTACGGCAAGTAGTGCGTACTTCTGAGCGAGACTTCCTTCTTGTTTGTCGTTGAGTGAAGGTTCAGTCTTACTCGACGCATGAGACGCTGTACTGACTGATGCTTTGAAGGCATGGTCATTTTTGGTGTCAGCTTCAGCTCGCTGCTTTCATTGAGGTCTGTCAAACTCGAATTCCTCTGCTTGAAGTTCTGAAAAGATATGGTCAGGAGTAACAATATCTAAGTCAGAATGTCATAATAATGTAGCAAAAGGAGTCCAATGACCGTCTGGCAGTGCCCTCAGTATTTTGAGATTCATTTCTCGGTTGGAGAATGTCTTTCCCAGCCCGTTGATGGAGTTCATCAGATTCGTGAATCTGACGCTGAGATCTTCTATGGTGTCTCCGGGCATGAGAGACAAACTCTCCACCTTTTGGAGTTCCAGCGCAAGTTTGTTGGCTTTGATCTTCTGAGTCCCCCGACTCAGTAGCGCTAGAGCATCCCAGAGTTCCTTAGCTGTCTTGCATTCCTGAACCCTGCCGAGATAAGAATCACTTAAGGTGGTTAGTATGGCATTCCAGGCGACTCGGTCTAAGATATGAAGTTTCTTCTCCTTAGGGGTGAAGAGACTTCTGTCCTTAGGAATCTTCTTTCCGGTCACCATTCCTCCTCCAGCTGTTTGATCCTGAGTTACGACACTATCTATCATAGGAACGATAGGTCCTTCCTCAAGTAATTTGGTCATGCTGTCGTGAAGGGAGGTCATATGAGCCTCCATTCTGACCCGCCATACACTATAGTTCTCTACTGAGAGCATGGGTACCATCCTTATACCTGACATATCAGTCATGATGAATAATGATATGAGTGTAGAATGATATGCAGTGAAAACGTTTTTTCGGATCCGTTCTAGTAGACCAGTTTCAAGATAACAATTGTTGGTCCCGAGAGCACGTTCAGGTGCAGAGGGGGGCGGGGGTGAATACACCTGAAACCGATTTCTCAACTTGAAACACAAACAGTCCTATTCAGGATGGTGTCGTACTGAATGAATTCAGCAGACCAGACAGCTGTTCTGAATCGTGTTAGACAAAGAGATACTGACTCTACTGAGACCTGCTAACTGACTGAGTCAGAATTCAGTATCTTTAGTTGGAGTTCAGTGGTGCGGAAATGTGTAGGCCCAAAACAGTTGAGTGGAAATTTTTTTATCAAAACAGTTTCAGTTCAGAAGAATAAGCAGTTAAGATCGCTGAAACTTAGTTGAATGATTTTAAAGGATAATTTTCAGTATGAACAGTTAAAATCAATGCAACAGTAAATAAGAGAGCAAGCGAGAGACACATAGATTTTTAAAGTGGTTCGGATACACAGGATCCTACGTCCACTGTCCCGAAAGATCAGGAGGCTATTTATTATACTGAGTTAGTCTCAGTCAGCTTGTACACAGGACAAAGCCGCGTCTTGAAATTTATACTGAGCAAGTCTCAGTTTACAAAGGTATCAAACTGAAGCGTTTGACTAACTCTCCAACCATGAAGGAGTCCTTCGTCTAAGCTATAGATATAATCGGTTGAGCTTAGGGTTAGAGGGATAGGGAACGAGAGTGTTGCTTCTAGAACGACGAACAACTGAGTTAAGCTTTAAGTTCGTGTAATGTCGTTTGGATACTAGAGGCTTTGTATATCGGTTCAGCTTGGTTCCCTAAGAGCTAGATTGTAGTCTTTCGTCGGAGAAGTGTTCTTCGAGTTCTTGCGGAAGACTTAGGGCTTTTCAGTTTTGCTCGTTTGAATGCTCTGTGTTCTCTTTTTTTTTGTGTGTTCTCGTGTTTTTGTTGTGAGCTTCAAATCTTGAATCATCCCTCTATTTATAGAGAAGAGATTAGGAAAGATCCGTTGGAGACGATGATCCCTTTATCTCACTCTTTTGGTACCTAACGGCTCTTTTGAAGTAGAGTGACAGTGTCCTTTCCCTCCTTTTCTGGAAAGTTGTTGACTTGCAGCTTTAGTAGGTATAGGACAGGTGTCTGCTTGTCATTCGTCGAGGTTTACAAAGCAGTTGAGACAGAACAAACTTCGAGGCATACTGAAGTTGACTTCTCTCTTCCTCGTATTTGACTATGTTGATTGTCATTCAAAAGATCTGACAGTTCAGAAGACTGTCTAGCCGTTGCTGAGTCTGATCTTTGATTCAGTAGCAAATATGCTGAGATGGCTTTACTGAAGATCAACTCTGAGTACAGTGAACTACTCTCGCCGAGTTCGGTTCTGCGACTCTATTCGATATCTTGCTCTCGCCGAGTCCAAGTATCTATTGAGTCTTCTACATTTGGTGCTGAGGCTGATAATCTACTGAACGCCTGAACCAGAGCAGAGTGTCTACTGAGTCTGAACCCTCAGAGACATACAATTACAATGAAATGGTTCACCAATCACGATAGGGTTTTGGGATCTTCAAATCTTCATAGATTCACTCAGAGCATAAGCCTACTGAGCGCGTATCAGTATGCAAGATAGAATCATTTCCCACTAAGTATTACAGTGCTGAGGATAGAATCATCACCCAACATAGATGCTATGATATCCATATATTATGTCATTTCAGCAGTAATTCTCGAAGCTTTTGATGTGTATTGTGAAGAAAATCATGGTATAATACTTTTGCCATGATTATGAGTGATACCAAAGGTTATGAATTTTATTTGTCAACCTTGTTATAGATGGAGCAGAAAATACATGTAGCATAAAACTAGATTTGAGAAAATACACAAATACGAGCCCAAATACATGTAGCATAAAACTAGATTTGATTTTGATGATTTTGTAATGAGGATAGGGGAATAGGGAGTTGAAAGAAGACAAGAATAGAAGACAAAATCCAAAACAACATGATAAATTTAGACAAACTGGAAATGATTGAATGGAGGATTTTAAGATAACACGATATTGTATTAAAAGGTATGGTTTTACAGATGGGATGTCTGATTGGGCATTGGTTTAATGTAGCTTATGTAATTTTTTATTCCAGTTCAAGCATAATTGCTTTATGTGACCATGTGATCCGAAGATTTACAATCAGGATTTGAAATAATGAGTCGTTCGTGGATGTATACACGGTGGACAGTACACGGTTCATTGAATCCTCAATTTGTGAATGGAATTGAGGATTTCATTGATTGGGCAAGTAGCCAGACGGCTTATATAGACGGGGAAAAAATTAGATGTCCGTGTAAAAATTGTAAGAATAAGCTATTTTTGACTACACAAGTTGTAAGAGAGCACGTTTATATGAAGGGATTCGTTAAAAATTATAAAGTTTGGTCATCTCATGGGGAAAAACACATAACCCTAAATGAACAAGCTACGAGGTGGAACAAGAAGGCCAGACGGTCGACAACATAGATGTTCCCTCTATATTTCGTCCAAAAGGTCGTCCAATTGGCGCGAAGTCAATGAGATATCTTGATCAGAAGGAGTATAATGCCGCCCACTTATACATCTTCTTGAACTGTGACAAGGTTACAGAATATCACAAGTGAGTGTTCTCTATAATTCGCTTGTCTTATTTTCTAACTTGTGTAATATATGTAACGACTTCAACCAACTTTAATGAAGCCTATTTGAGGAAGAAATTCGGCGTGCATGTCCAAATATATCAGATAAAGATTACCAAACACTGGTTGAGCAGGAATTCGGAGCTTGGTTCAAATCATATGTACGATTAGCTTATCCAATCTAAATAAATTCAAAAATGTTTTCTTTTCCTAATTAGCTTCTTATGATCTTAGGTTTCTTCCCCTTATTGCAATGAGATGAATCCGTATATACGGGATTTAGCAAAAGGTCCATTAGTAGCGGTTTATACGTACCCTGGTTATGTTGTGAACGGATATAAGTTTCATACTTTATCACATGGGGTAGGAAAATCCACTATGAATAGCGGAGTGTGTATACAAGGGCAGAATTATGGTTCCGATGCACTTGATTATTATGGACAGTTGGTGGAGATATGTGAAGTTGAGTACCCGGGTTTACCAATAAAATGAACCATGTTGTTCAAGTGCTTATGGTTTGACCTGACCCCTAGAGGGACTTATGTACATCCACAATACAAGTTGGTTTCTATCGATCAAACGAAACCGCTGCAGAACTATGAACCATTTGTCCTGGCATCACAAGCGCATCAAGTGTATTACTGCTCATATCCTAGTGTGAACAAATCTAGGAAGGCATGGTTGGAAGTATGTAAAGTTAAACCGAGATTTAAGATAAATTTGCCAACTAAATCTTCATTAGATGAAGCATTTCAAGAGGATGACATACTAAACCCACCAGTACATAACCACGCGACAGTAGAAGCTGATATAACATTATCTCATCCACGTCAAACAATAGAACTC
Organism: Lavandula angustifolia; assembly: GCA_028984105.1. NCBI lineage: Eukaryota > Viridiplantae > Streptophyta > Magnoliopsida > Lamiales > Lamiaceae > Lavandula > Lavandula angustifolia. The sequence goes on along the minus strand of CM054812.1, from coordinate 11,267,001 downwards.
GATGAGGAAGATTTTGACAAAGGAGATGATGATGAAGAAGAACATGTTTTGACATCAGAAGATGAGGACTTTAGTGATGACTAGTACAACCTACAGGTTTTAAAAGAATTTTGTCTTATTTTTTTGGCCAAAAGCAATTAATGATTATTCTTTGTTTTCAGGTACATGGCGCCTCCCAGAGGTCATGGCAGGACTGTATCAGCTCCTGTTGGGCGTGGAGCACCGCCATCGTCATCTGGCTATGGGGGCAGTCCCCCTGAGTCTGGTGGACCCCATCAGGGTTCTACCGACTCTTACTCGGTGGATAGCCGCCGTTGGTTTGAGATTTCACCTGAGGGGTATGTAATAATTGCTTTTATTAATTTTAAATATATCAAGTATAACTTGGATTAACCAATTTTCAATAATAGGCGATTGCTTGAGCCATTTGGATTGGCCTCGACAATCGTTGAGTGTTTTAAAAAGATCAATAACCCGACTGAGTTCACTTGGAAGCTGACTCCTCCTGAAATTAAGGAGCAGTATTTTGAGGAATTTAAGGTTAGTTTTTCTTTCAAGTTTACAATCTTATAATTTAGCATTTACTTATATATATCTAACATGTATAAACATGTAAATTGCAGAAGCACTTCCGCTGGCCTGCTGACTGGGACCAAGCAGTCCACCACATGTGGCAGAAGAGGGCGTCCAAGAGGTTCAGTGATTGGCACTTCGAAATGCAGAAGGGCCGCCCTAAAAAACCGGACTACATCAACACAGAGAGGTGGGCGGCCCTCAATGAGTACTGGATGCGGCCAGAGGTACTCCAGAAGTCATAGACTGCTTCCCAGTGCCGCAGGTCAGAGCCAGAGCCGGGCGCCGGGATCAGCAAGCACAAAGGAGGGTCCCGGTCAGCCCTACAGTACTCCCAGTCTACGGTAAGTCTCATTTTATATATTTTTTAGCTTCTTATGTCTTTGTTTTTGACATAATTTTGTTTATGCATCTAATGAATAGGCTTCTCAGAGGGGATGCTCCTTAGAGTCCACCGCCTTTAACACTTTCCAGAGTCTCCATTACAAAGGTGGAGACTTCTCCAACATGAAGGCGGCGAGACTTCATGTAAGCAAACAATTACAATATATAGAATATTATTCTAGAATTCTGAGTTTGACTAATTTCTATTTTTATATTGTAATAGGCGGAGGTGGAGCGGATTGCTGCTGAAGAAGGCCCCAACGTGGATAAAAACGCGATTTATCTGCGGTTGGAAGGGGTTCGGGACAAGAAGCAGCGGCTGTACGGTTTCGGCGAGGAAGGGAGCGGCTACATCAACGCCGCTAGCCGCTCTTCTACTTCTTCACTTGGGCCATCCCAGAGCAATGCCGAGATCATGCGCCGACTGGAGGAGGAGTCGGCAGCTAGGAGGAGCTTCGAGGAGCAGGTCGCATTTATGAATGCGCAGATGACCCAGCTTATGGAGATGATGGGTTCCTCTAGCCGACGACAGCCTCCGGACGACAGCACTGATCAGTCCCCTCCTGCCACCTCTTTATGATTGACTTATTTATGTTTTGTGTATATATACTGAATATTTGGATTTTATGATTTATATATTTATATTTCCGTATCGGTTTGCTTTTTGACTTGATTTGAATAGTTGTATGTATGTCCTGTGTTGGTTGGTTAAAAATGCAGGTTGTTGAGAACTGGGTACGAAAAAAAAATTTATTTAAAAAAAAATCTACCAACGGATTACCGACGAAATTCCGTCAGTAAAGTTCTAAATTTACCGACGGAAATTTCCGTCGGTAATTTTACCGACGGATATATTCCGTCGGTAAAACGTCGGTGTTACGTCCCCGACAGAATATCCGATGACAGTCTGCCGACGGTAGAGTTCCGTCTGCAATCCGTCGGTAAAGTTTACCGACGGAAATTTCCGTCGGTAAAATTTACCGACAAAGGCTGACCCGACGCCTCTTTTCCGTCGGTATTCCGTCGGTAATATTTTTACCGACGGAATATTACGGTTTACCGACGGAATTTTCCGTCGGTGTACGGTGAATTTCTTGTAGTGTCTCTTTGTGAATTTGTGAGGGATTCAGTTTATAAGCGTGAGGATCATCTGTAATAGTTGGATAGGGTCTGTTGGCGCCGTGTCTGACGGTGGTGTGGTGGTTGTAATTCGGCAGTCTGAGCCTGTAATTTCATATCTTTATATTTGTGTTGTTTCTTGTTATTCTTCTCTCGGATCTTCGATCCTTACACCCACAAATAAATTTCTAACTAAAGAACCAATTTGGAGAAAATGCACACCAGATTCTAACTCATAGCAGCAAAACGAAAATACTACACCTTTTTCTTGTACTTAATTCGATAACATAATGGACTTTGTTCGAAAAAAAATTATTGCACTTTTCTAGAACTATATGTTCAAAATGTAATATGAACTTTAAAATTACAAAATCACTCCGTGTGCAAAAATTTGTACTAAAAGTGCAATATGCGATTTTGAGTAAATGTTAGCTCCCGACCGTAGGATGACTCGATTAAAAGAATGTGATATATTCCTAATTACTATAAAATGGGGTGTTCTCATTTGAACTCATGCTCATAATAATATGATATCAAATACTATTATAATTACAATAGTTTGTACAAAAAAACCGAAGGGGTGGCCCTGCCCACCCGTGCGTCCGTCTTTGAATGTGTAAGTCTTTACTTATGATTAATTTAAATATGATTTGTATCTTATGTTTGGTTTATAGATTAGTGCACTAAAATAGATTTATTCTGATCTATATCTGACTAGTACTACTTTCTAACTACAAATATCTTTATTGAGAAATAAGTAATGAATACTAAAACTAATAAATTCTAATATACAATAATTTTCTTTGATTCAAGTCCAGAATATTTACGCAACATGACCACTTTTTGTGCAAATGAAGAACTGATAATTTATCAATCAAAGTCGAAAATTAAAATGAGTCATTGCAATGCATGGCCATTCTTCAATTCAAACTAAAAAAAAAAAAAAGAAATTTTAATACTTTCTTTCCGAGAAATTAATACCTTTCAATATAATTCAATATGTTGTGATTTCTATAGATTATAAATACACAGCTAAACTGTAAATCATGAAATATCATTGATAGTAATAGATACACGCTTGAAGTGGTTTGGCGTGAGAGTACACAATATCAAATTCAAGAGATTTAGGGTTTCATCAATAACATTTTTTACCAAACCCTAAATGAAAAAAACTTTCTTGATATGTGTAAAACAAACTCTTGGTCGAATGTGTTCTTGAAAATTAAGCATGTTTTTTTATTTTTAAGCGTTTTTTAGTTGTGATAAGATCAATACTACCGTCGTTATCTGCGTTGCATACAAATAATTTTTTTTTTTACAAACCATACAAAAAAATAATTAGTACAAGGCTAAATATGTGAGCACTCCATCCCGTTCCCCTGAAATTGTACATTTCTATGCCATACAGATTTTTCGGTCTAATTTTATGTTCTGGATTCATCCCTAATGATACATTCAACCTAGAAGCTTTATGAAAATACTTAGTTAAAATGTAGAAGAACATGATTTCCACTACATCATAAATAATCTCAGCTTAAAGCCACAATAATTGGCGGAAATAAAGCTGAATCTAGGAAACAGACAAATGCAATAAGACCCAATTGTATGAATCAAATACCATCAAGGATCTTACATCCAACTACTAGTGGAGATGCCTCTCTTTGGAAACTTGATTTTTTTTACCCTTCAACATAATGGCCATCTCTATCGATATAAGTATGGCGTGAAAATTAAAAGGCAAATTACAATTGGTATAAATATTCGTCATACTAGGTGTAGTCCCAAGCTATATTATTGTTTTTGAGTTGCAAAATATCAAAATTATACTGCTTTGGTAACGAGTCTATAATGAACATTTATTCATTAATTAGTACTATCACACAGAGGTGGTCTTCATTAATTATATTAAAGAAAACGTGTCTTTTTTGGAAGAAAACAAGTATAGGTAAAGTGTTTTAGTTTGTTTGGCACAAAAAAGATTGAGAAACGGTAGTGCAAGATTAATGATTTTTGTAGATAAGGTTGGGAATCCATCATTATAAATAACTACGTATACCCCTCTTGATCAACTTGACTTCGTTGCTAATGCTATTCTCCTTCTCAAGCCAACCTAATATCATCATCATTAATGAATAATTAAAACTAAAATATAACCTATAACACATAGTTTACTTGTATTCCCTCCCCGTCCCCAGTAGATATAAATTAAGAATAAGAAATTTCGAGATTATTAGTTATATTTGTAATCGCTGCTAACCCTTAAAACTATTCAGACCATGGATATCCCGATGTAAAAATGAGATTCTCACGTGTTTAGTGTAATACTAACACGAAAACCGCTGCCTTCGTCAAAATTATAAAATCTAGGAATTCAAGATATTATTTGTTTATGGGACCATTAATTAAAGATAGGCGGTGGTGCAAATCTAACCTGTTCGACAAGTGCACCCCTAAGTTTGTATAAGTGTTTACGGGTCCACTTTTTACTCTAATATTGCATGTCACAATTATATATCTATCATATATGTATATATATATCGACACCAATAACACTATATATAGTGGTTGCCTAGCTCAATCAATTGCATAACGCCATAAGTCATATATCATCATTTCCCACTTTACATAATTGTAAGCAATATCAACAAAATGTCTACACATCTGCATTTCACACTAATCCTACTTCTCTTAGCTTCCATCAACTCTTCGGCGTATAGGTTCGGCGGCGAAGGAGGTGGACGGAAGCCCACGGTTTCGTCAGAGTTGTCGTCGGGGCTTAGCGGCACGTCGGATACTCCCAGCGGAGGTAGTGGCGGCGCCCACAGCCCCAACTGGGATTATAGTTGGGGGTGGGGCTCCACCCCCACATCCGGGTGGGGTTACGGGTCGGGATCGGGTAAGTCTCCTAATGGATTTGCCAGGGGTTCAGGTTTCGGGTATGGGTCTGGCTCTGGATATGGCTCCGGATCTGGTTATGGTTACGGCAGTGGTGGCGCTCGTGGAAGTGGTCATGGAAGTGGTAGCGGTGGCGGAGGAAACGGAGGTGGCTCCGGCAGCAGCGAAGACCGATTGCCTTCGACTTCTGGCGGCAAAAACAAGCACGGCTGAACATTAATCATTACCAAGATTATGTTTTAATTGTGTGCATGTTGAATTGCAAAAAAGAGTATGTGTGTTATGCTTTTATATATTATAGGATAGGACTCTGTGTATGTGTGTTTGAGAGGAGATTAGTGGAGAGAATTTATAGTACGTAGAATGGAGTGTTATTTATGAAAGGCAGCTTCTCTTTAATACATGAAATGGTGTATAATGTACTAATATATATGAGTGCAATTTATTTCTCTTTACTTTAATTTTATAATTATTGAATATAATTAAATTATATTCGACTAGCTAGGGTTTATAGTTAATCCTTAGCTCGATAATATTTCACTTATTAGTTAAGAATTGATTATTCGAGTTGATTATTTCATATTTAGGATAATTTATTCCAATTATAAAAGTTAGTTGTTTATATTATAATTAATTCTATTTGTATAGTATATTATTTTCTTAGGAAATTGTAATATATAACTTTTTAATATATAATTACTTGATGTGGTGGTCAATAGTGGAACACACATCTCGTATTCAACATTGTACTTTTTTCTGTATTGTAAATGTATTGGTCGTGACACGAGTGTCAAGTGTAGAGGGGGGGGGTGAATACACCTAAGTACAAGTTTTTTTTTCTCAAACGCGAAGGACAGCTGCGACTGATGAACAGTGCCAAATAGTAACCTTCTGATCGTGGGTCAGAGTGACTCAACTACTGAGTTTCTTTTACTAACTTTTGTTAGTATTAAATCCTCAGGCAGAGAGTTAGTGCGGATAAGTGTAAGGCCCGATAGACTTCGTCTCGATTTGAAAACGTGTTTTTGCAAACAAAATAGTTTTGGCTAGTGCACTTTTGAATTCGTTTTATGCAAAGTAAGAGTTTGTAAAACGATTTGAGAACGATGCAATAAAATAGTAAATAACACAAGCGATTTTTAACATGGTTCGGATATGCAAGATCCTACGTCCACGGTCTTGCTGAACAGGAGGTCTTGTTGATTAATCTGAGCAAGCCTCAGCAAGGTATCTGTGCGCTGGACAGACCCTTCTAAGTTATAGTCCTTAGCGACTTTACAAGTCAAACCAAAGTTTGAAGGGGAGGGGATTTTCTCCAACTGTGAAGGAGCTCTTACAATAAGAACAGTCACAGAAAGTGAACTCCTTCGAAGATTCTAAGCTATGGATATAACAGTGGAGCTTAGATGGAGAAGAGGGATCTAAATAAACTCTAGAGGGAAGAACTAAAGATTTTCGACTAGGCAAGTTCTTCACTGGATCTTCTTGAAGGCGCTAGAGAGTTTGAATGCTTGAGCATGTAATCCCTTTGATATCCCGTGCATTGAGCTCGGAAAGGCTTCTCTATTTATAGTCGTGACCCAGGCATTAGTCCGTTGGGGAAGATGATGCTAGTGTCACAAACGTCCAAGGAAAACGGCCATAAGTTCGAAATAGTGTCGCAAAGTAGTTGGTCACTGTGCATGAGAGTTGCTTTAGTTGGTCAGAGCAGGTGAGGCTTAGACCGCTTCTCATTGGTCAAGGTTTGTGGTAGGTGAGACTTGTCAGACATCATTCTTCATCTGGGTTGACTCTCACTCATCCTCGTATGATCTTCTACTGACTTCGAATGTCATTAAAAAGTCGGGTCGTTTCCTATCGGATACAGTAGATCTGACAAGATCACACTGTCTTCCTCGTCTGAGTCGGCTGATAACATGTCTTCTACTGAGTGTAGTCAGCTCTGACTCTAAAGGTACTGTGCTCTATACTGTGTTCTTTACGGGAGGTCAGCTGATGAATAATCTTCTACTGATGAGGGTCAGCTGGAGACCTGAGAACACAAGCTCTTACATACTAATGACGCGGGGTTCTGGAATTTAACTTCCTACTGAAGTTCAGGCCAACAAATACCCCTTACAGGACTTAGACAAAAACAGATAATGAAAAATAAGAACACTCTAGCCTATTACATCATCTAGTCAGAAAGACAACACACAAAGGGTACAAGACAGGTTTTGGGATCTTCAGTTCCATAGCAATAAATCACTATGATTTCCATTATTACCGAAATAGTCCTAATACAAGAACTACTGAAGATAATACAAAGTACCCTCTAAGTGATGATTTAATCAATCACTGACTCATAACCCAACAAAATGTTAATGAAGCTCATTAATAAAAAGGAAAAATAAATACTACTTCATAGAAAATATTAAACATAAACATGAATAAATAGTTATTAGTTAGTGATTGATTATTTCTGTACGATCTCCGATTATTGCATATTCAGTTGCAATCAATTTCTCTCTCTCCGCAAAGATAGATCCAAATATATCTTGAATATCAAGTTTATAATGAGAAATGTATCTTATATCGATAGAGAAGGAATCATATAAGAACACTCTTTTTGAGTGTGAATAAATCTGAACCTTACATTTTCAAGATCTCGAGTTATTATTAAAAAAAAATTATATAATAATTAATAATTCATTTTCTTTTAGGGTAATCTAATGACATTCTTTGCATATAATATTTTGGTCCCAGCACCACCAAGTAATCTTTTAATCCCACACCCCTACCCTCGTTTCTCTCTCTCTCTCCCTCTCCCTCTCTCTTTCACACACACACTGTTGGGATGAGATTCAGTTTAATAGGATTTGAAGATCCCAGAACCCCTAGTTGAATGATGGGCCTTCGATATTGTAATAACTTAGTTAAGTTCCAACTGTTAGGAACTCAGTAGGCTAGAGTTCAGTAGCTGTGCATTCAGTGGAAGATTCTGCACTCAGCCGGAGAACTTAGTATCGAGGAAGTCAGTTGAACAACTATCGACCAACTGAATTTGCAAAGGATTTCGAGCCTGCGAACTGAACTGTTAAAACGAATGTCAATGGAGGTACATCAGTTGAAGGTCCGAGGATTCAAAGGAAGTCAACTCATCGTACTTTGAGTTTGAACAAGCCTCACCAACTCTCATAAACCCTTGACCAATAAGGAGCTGACAACGCCTTACCTGCTCTACCATAAAGCTGCTCCTAGATGGAAAAAGAGGAAATCTCTGCAGTACCTCTACTCAACGTTCAAATTATTATGGTCGTTCTCCTTGTCTTATTCGACACGTGTCTAGACTCCCTCCAACGGATCTATTCACAAATCGGAGACAATAAATAGAGAAGAGTCTTCATGCAGAAAGACACCGGGAACCAAAGCAATCAAAGCTCAAACACTCTCTACCGAACTTACAGTGATATTCAAGCGAAGAACTTGCTCTTAGAATTAGATTTTTCTTTAGTTCTTCTCTATAGAGAATACCTGTTCCATTTTCTCTATCTAAGCGTGCTTATTGTAATATTCAATAACTTAGAACCTCGAAGAAGTTTATCTTTTGAACTATTCTTATTGTTAGAACTCCTTCTTAGTTGGAGAAATTCTAACCTTAAAAGGTTAAGAACTGTAAAGTTACTAAGACTATAAGTAGATATCTATCTTGCGTACAGATTGACTGAGGCTTGCTCAGCATAAGCAAACAAGTGAGAATCTGTCCTGTGAACAGATCAACTAAGGCTTGCTCAGTATAATTAATATAAGAACTCCTACTTAGTTTAGAACATTGTACTTAGGACCCAGCGTGTCCGAACTACTTTAAAAAACGTCTGTGTTGATTTTAACTGTTGCATTGATTAACTATTCATTTTGCATTCAACCGAGTTTTAATCAAACTAGCATAAAACGGATATTCACTGAGACAACTCTTTTTAAGGGCCTACACTTTCGCACACAACTTCTGTTTCTGAACTATTGTTTAGTGAGATAAGTCAGTAGGAGAATCTCTGCTCACGCGATCGAGAAAGCTTATTTGGCCGACTGACAAGTTCAGTAGCAATCTTCAGCATCAGTTGACTTTCGCGTTCTTAGTTTTGAATTTGCATTCAGGTGTATTAATCCCCCCCCCCCTCTCCTCCTTTACACATGAAGCTCATCTCTGGACCAACAATTGGTATCAGAGCAGTGTTCTTCTTGATCATCGTTATCTATTTACTGGTCTAACTCTAATGAAAATCGTTTTCTCTGCACTTGCATCTCTTCATAGCATCCTATACCATATTTTCAACATGTCTAATTTCTCATGTATAAGGACAGTACCCATGTTTTCGGCAAAAAACTATGCGGTATGGCGGGTGAGGATGGAGGCTCATCTAACATCGCTGCATGACAACATGACTGACGTTCTAGAGAAAGGTCCTATTGTTCCCATGATTGACAACGTCAAGATAGTAGTGGAGGGAGCAACAGGTGCCAGAACCCCCAAAGGTCCCAAAAGACAAGAGCCGCTTCACACCTGAAGAGAGAAAACTACACAACCTTGACCGAGTCGCACAAAGTGCGATACTGACAACGCTCAGTGACTCGTATCTAGGAATGGTGCACGAATGCAAGACAACAAAGGTGCTATGAGATGCTCTAGCTGTGCTAAGTCAAGGAACTTCGTAGATAAAAGAAAACAAACTGGAGTTAGAGCTGCAGAAACTCGAAGTATTTGTTATGCTTTTAGGGGAGTCTATTGGTGATTTTAGCGTAAAATTCACGAATAAAATCAACATCATCAACGGACTGGGGAAAACATTCAGCAACAAGGAGACCAATACAAAGATTCTAAGGCTCTTTGCAGGCCCAAGTAGTACTCTTTTGCTACATGTTTAAGGAGAACTTACCTGAACTCTGTTACTCCTGATTATATATTTTCAGAATTAAAGGCAGAGGAGTTCGAGTTTAATCTCCCACACACCCCGGTGCTGAGACTGAAGTGCCAATGGGTCATGCTTACAAGGTATCAGTCAGCACACTCAGATCAAGTCCCTCATGCACAAGTCAGTCAGTTGGAAGCTCAGTGACAATACCATCTGCTGACAACTTGGCTGAGAAGTACGCTCTCCTTGCTGTGAAATACTAGAAGGAGAAGGACAAGTTCCAAAGAATGAAGATGAAAAGGGATTCCAAAAGCTATCAAGGTAAGAGAGAGAATGATCACTCGAAAAGTGAATCTAAATCTTTACCTGAATGAAGGAATATTGAAGCTGCTCCCGCTGGACATAACGAAACACATAAAAGGGAAGGCAGGAGCTCAGTATGCAATAACTGTAAGAAGCCAGGACATTATCAGTACGAATATCCAGAACTCTCAGCAGCTGAAAGAGCTGAACGGCAAGCTCGGCGTGATAAATTTGTCAGAAAGAGACAAGCATATATAGCTGGAGAATTATCCGACTGCTCAAACGATGCCGAAATTTTCATGGAATCATCTGATGATGATGCTGCGTTCGTCGCGATTGAAGCAGAAGACACTGAACTGTGTCTCATGGCCGGAGAAGAGACAAAGATAAATTTTGATCCTAATATATGCCCCTCTTCACGACACGATCTCAATTGTAGGTGAACCGCTAGATGTGGTTATTGCATATGAGGATCTTCTTGAGGAACAGATCCAGATGAGCCAACAGTTCAATAAGACAATTCAGGAGATGGAACTTCTGAAAGCTAAAAATCATAGACTTTCGATGAGAAGTCAGGACTCTACTGAGTCTGAAGAACTTTTACTGAAACAGAAGGAAGAGATTAACTCTCTAATGACTAAGTCTCAACATCAAGAAACACAGATCTCAGTCTTGACCAAAGACATCTCTGAGAAAGATACTGAGATAGCTAGGCTTAGTTATAAACTCGCAGAAGTACAGAAGGATTATGAGTCACTCAGGAAGAGTGATGAAGTATGGCGAGGTCTGATGACAGACAGTATCTAGGAGCTAAAGAAAATTTCGATGGTATGCCTAGAGCTCAAAGGCCAGTTTCCGTTAAGGAAGGACTTGGCTACACATATGAAGAATCTACCTCAACCTCGAAAGGCTTAGAAAAGCTGAGTGATCGGTTTGTCCGAGGGAAGACTCAAGCTGCTGAACCTATCACCCCTGAGGCAAAGAACAAACAAAAACTGATCGCACCTCAGCCCAACAACAAGAAGTTGACCCGTGGTTCAAGCCCCAAGACACCCAGATCCAACTCAAGGGGAACCAAAAAGGTCAGGTGCCGAACAGTATGGCTAACCGCTGGACTCACCCAGCTCAACATGGATCGTACTACTATGCGCAAAGAGTCAAAAGCCCAAAGGTTCAGAAGAAAAAGAAGGTTGAACCTCAAAAGAACAAAAAGTCAGCATCTCCAAGTCCAGTGGAGAAGTCAGCTGATAAGAAGGGCAATAAACAGTCTGAAACCATCAGGGTTGTCAGACAAGTTTGGATTCAGAAGTCCACTAATATCTAAGGACCTAAAGTTGAACCCAAAGGGTACCTGAATCTATTTCTGTTTTGCAGGTGCTAAAGGACCCTTGGATTGTGGACAACAGATGCTCAAGGCATATAACGCATCAGAAGAATCTGCTGACCGACTATGTTCAGCAAGGAGCCAGAATTGAGTTTGGTGATAACTCCAAAGGCCACACAAAGGGATACAGAATGCTGAAAATAGGGACTGTAACTGTTCCTAGAGTATCATATGTTGAAGGACTTCAACATAATCTCCTTTTCTGTCAATCAATTCTGTGATAACTCCAATAGAGTAACTTTTGACGCAGGTTTTTATGATGTTGTTGATAAATCTACAGGAAAAACTATGTTTTCAGGGTCGCGGCGAAGAAACATCTATTATGCTGAATGGAATATCGTCGAACCTAAAGCATGCCTACTAGCACACACAAAGTCAGATGATAGAACCGCATGGTTGTGGCACAGACGATTGAGCTATCTGAACTTCAAAAAAATGAAGAAGCTAGCAAGGGTTGCTAAAGTTAGAGGACTGCTAAACGAAGTTTTCAAAAGACACAAGAATTGTGAGGCATACTTGAAGGGGAAGCAAACAAAGGCAAGCAATCCGCCTATTTCGTCACCTTCCACTGATGGAATCCTTCAGTTGCTCACATGGATTTATTTGGGCCAGTCAATCCAGTGACGATCAGAGGAAAGAAATATGCTCTTGTAGTCATTGATGACTATTCAAGATATACATGGGTGATTTTCATCGCCAATAAATCTGACGTCAAATCTGAACTGCCGAAACTGTTGAAATGGCTAAGCATCGAGAAGGATATCAAGATTCAAAGGATACACTCATACCGTGGAGCAGAGTTTCTGAACCTAATGATGAAGGACTACTACGAAGCTGAAGGAATTCAACACGAGACCTCAGCGACACGTACGCCTTAGAAAAATAGTCTTGCTAAAAGGAAAAATAGAACTCTTAAAGAACTTTACTCACAGACTCAGGTCTACCATTGAAGTTTTGGGCATAAGCTACTGACATTGCCTGTTACACTAAAAACAGATCTCTACTGACTCAGATGCACATGAAGACACCATATGAATTATGCAAAGGGAGAACTCCTTCTATCTCTCATTTTCATATTTTTGGTTGTTCGTGCTTTATCCACAATAACGGTAAGGACCAGTTAAAGGTCATTGATAGTAAATCAGATGAAGGAGTTTTCTTAGGATACTCCAGGGTCAACAAAGCTTTCAGGTTTTTTAAGTATCGGACCCTTTACGTGGAGGAAAGCCCTCATGTTGTATTTGATGAATTTACTTCTAAGGACAAGAAGTCAAACTCTCAGCAGGAAGCTGAAGAGGTCAGGAGCAAGCTACAGGATCTAAGCTTAAAAGATAACATCAAAAAGATCCAGCATTGCTGAGAGATTTTAACTACCGGACCCTTTGCGTGGAGGAAAGCCCTCATGTTGTATTTGATGAATTTACTTCTGAGGACAAGAAGTCAAACTCTCAGCAAAAAGCTGAAGAGGTCAGGAGCAAGCTACATGATCTAAGCTTAAAAGATAACATCAAAAAGATCCAGCATTGTTGGGATGATGATTCAAATGATGAAATTCAGAATCAACCAACAAGCAGTGCAGCTAAACAGATTGATTCAACTGAACATAATCAATCCCAGGTAATTCAGGTCGATGAAGAAACCCCAGTGGTAACTGAGACCTCTACTGAGAAAAATAATTCTGGGGGGAACTATTAATGTTCTTAATCTGAATACCCCTGAACCTGGTGACTTAGTAGAACCTGATCTTGTTATTGAATTGCTTCAATTACAGAGTAGTACAACTGAAATTCCTAATACTCCTACTATCTGTGTAGAATCAATTCCAGATGAAGTAACCATACGTTGTCGTTCATGGTTAGATGCTCACAACTCAGATTTAATAATCAGAGATCCTTCAGCTATTGTTAAGATAAGATTCAGATTCTGTCAGGGAGAAAGTGCCTTATACTCCTGCTTCTTGTCTACTGAAGAACCTCAGACGATTGAGGATGCACTGAATGATGCTGAGTGGATCACTGCTATCCAAGAAGAGCTCAACCAGTTTACCAGAAATAATGTATGTACGCTTGTAGACAAACCTAGAAATCAGCATGTGATAGGAACGAAGTGGGTCTTCAAAAACAAGCGAGATGAACAACGTTATCGTCAGGAACAAAGCTAGACTTGATGCCAAAGGATACTGTCAAGCAGAAGGGATAGACTTCGACGAAACATTCGCTCCAGTTGCAAGATTGGAAGTCATTCGTCTATTCCTAGCATATGCAACACATCAGCAGTTCACAGTCTATCAGATGGATGTGAAGTCATCTTTACTGAACGGCGTACTGAAGGAAGAAGTCTATGTTGAACAACCGCCCGACATTCAGCAGGGACATCAAGTTTACAGACTTAAGAAAACGCTGTATGGGTTAAAACAAGCACCCAGGGCTTGGTAGGATACCCTATCAGACTTTCTGCTTCAAAAAAGGAACAGTAGATCGCACCCTATTCAGTATCAAGTCAGAAGATGACATCCTACTGGTGCAGATCTATTCGGACGACATCATCTTTAGATCTAGGAATCTAACCATGTGTCAGAAATTTGAGCAGATGATGAATCAACCTTGCTCGCCCTCGAGCAAGTAAAAGAAACATAGAAGCATGCGGATGAAACAGACACAAAGACAAAAGACTGAAAATAAAAACAAAGATAGAAAATAAAAAATAAAAACTGACTGACTAAGGGAATGGTTCACTGGTTCTTTAGCTCGTCCAAGCAAGCTATCACCTCCTTCTGAAATTCATCCAACTTCTCTTCCAGCTTTTCCAACCTTGCTTCTATGCGTCCGAGCCTGTCCTGCTCCTCCTGCCCTGCACCCACAGAATGGCTTGGGACACCAGGTCCCGGCCTAAAGAACTTGTCCAGACCGTCAGCACCAACATAGGTCAGCTTGGCTAAGCTCAACCGACGGAGGCTAATAGTAGCAGGGGGATCACACATAGACAGCGGTACACGGAATATTAAAGCAAAGCTTCGAACAGAGAATGTAGCAAGCAAATGACATAGAGTATGGTGTCGATTCGGCCTAGCACCTATGTTCTCCAAACAATGCGCTATCCAATACCCTAAATTAAGTTTAGTTCCTGTATGCATACACCAAAGAAAATACATCTCCGTAGCACTCAGTTTAGAAAAACCCGTAGTAGTGCCCATCAAATTATAAGCAATGTAGTAATGGCACAAACGAAGAACAGGGTTGTCAACAAGATAAATGGCAGAACGTGAGGCAAAAAACTCATTCGGATCAGACGGAACAAGTAATTTCCATGCATCCCTAGGACCAATGTAAGCTGGATTCATCTCAGGCAAACCACGTAAATCAACATACTCTAACAATCTCAATCTCATGTTCCAATCCAACAAACAATTATGAAACTCATGTCCACCCAAACGGAAAGCAATGCAATCATTATTCATATTACCAACATCAACGAAATGAAAAGAATTAAAAATTGCAAGAGCAATATCTTGCGACAAAGTGAAATGATGAGGGGCAAGTAACCAACTCCAACCAATATTGCGAAAATACTCAAAGAACTGATAACGGATAGCTAAATGAACCAAGACCTTAGAATCATCAAACATACCTCACTTGTAGGCCCGAAACTGCCTCTTTTCACACTTAACGACCAATTCTTCCTCATCGAAGTGGCGAAGGCAGAGACGATCTTCCTCATTCATGATTCGAATTATGAACATGTTGTCGTAACCGTCTTCGGCTGGCTCGGAATAAGAGATATCTTCTTCGACTGTGGCATATCACTGAAATAAGGTTTGGTCTTTGGCATCTAACAACATATCGGTTGGACAGTCAGCTTCCGGAACGTAATCTTCATCTTCCTCGTCCAAAGCATACACGCCATCTACGATCTGTCGCACCCATGGAATATGGATTGAGCCATCCTCTCGGACCATGC
This sequence comes from Lavandula angustifolia, assembly GCA_028984105.1. Taxonomy (NCBI): domain Eukaryota; kingdom Viridiplantae; phylum Streptophyta; class Magnoliopsida; order Lamiales; family Lamiaceae; genus Lavandula; species Lavandula angustifolia. The sequence goes on along the minus strand of CM054812.1, from coordinate 11,251,497 downwards.
CACCCACGAGTGCGGCTCGAGCTGCGATCACGAGCTTGGCAGCGGCGGTGGAAGATTCCGAGAGAGGGGATTCTGGAGGCAGTGATTGAGCGGATGTAGACTCCAGGATGGGTTGTTCTTCGGGAGTGTCTGACTTTTCCGGTGGCGAAGTGGAAACCCTAGCCGACGACAAACGCAGCGAAACAATAGGTGCAGAAATAACAGGGGTGGCCTCCGGATCTTAAGATGGAGATGGAGTTGTCTGCACTTCCGGCGAAGTAGGCTTTACATGGGTCATCGACGGTGCTTCGGGAATCATGTCAGTAGAAACCTCGTCTCTAACAACATCCACCTCAACCGGTGAAACTTCTGTGTGTATAGGTACTTCCTCTTTAACCGGCGGAGGACTGGGCTGCTTTCGGCGACTTGCTCGTTGGGGAAACTGGTAACACCGACTTCTTCGTTGCGGAGGCGGTCTTCTTCTGCTTCCTAGGAGCCATGGATATTGTGGAAGATGGTGTAGAAGGTAGGAGAGGATGAGTAGCTTGGTCGAAGATGATTTTGAAGAGAGGGGAGAGAAATAGTAGCGCGGGAACAGTTATGAAGAAATTCCTCCTTTGATTCGATCTTAAAGCTTCAACTTTTTTAGGGTTTTCAATTAAGTCCCCGGATTTCTTTTATTGCGTAGAAACACCCCCGCCTTCAAATAACCTCCTCACACTTCAACTTTTGTGTTAATAGGACCACAAAAGTTTGAAGTATTTTACAATTAGGTCCTCGACCTATACTTAGGCAATTTCCTTCTTCAAACTCCTTCCTTATATAGCATGAATCTTGAAACTTCCTTCTTAGGTTATAATTTACTTCCACAAATATCTAGATCTCCTGCATAAAATAGTAAGCACAAAAAACCAACATGGAAAACTTTATATGAAAAACATAAAATAAATCTAGGCTAAGAAATAAAATGCGAAAAAATAATAAAAAGGATACGTGTGAGGTGCCTCCCACAAGCGCCTTGAGTTAGAGTAGCAGACTCGACTCGTCCAAGCTTATCAAGTGTATGTTGGGAGGTACAATGGAACCTCGTCCACTTTCTTCAATTTGTGCAAGTGATGATAGAGCTTCCGCCGATGGCCATTTACCACGAAAACTGACTTAGTCGCGGGATCTTCTAAATCAACTGCTCCGCTTGGCCGAACTGACCTGATAACAAATGGCCCTATCCATCTCGAACGAAGCTTCCCGGGCATGAGAAGAAGTTTAGATTGGTATAAGAGTACCAATTGTCCGACTTCAAGCCGTTTAGATCTCAGATTACGATCATGCCAAGCTTTGGTTCGATCTTTATACCACATAGAGGCATCATAAGCTTCAAGTCTAAGCTCCTCCAATTCTTGCAAATGATACTTGCCTTCCTCCTCACACTTTAGAAAGTTCATATTCATTCTTTTCACGGCCCAAAATACCTTATGCTCGAGCTCCACGGGTAAGTGACACATTTTTCCGAATATCAAACGATAAGGAGACATAATAATAGGGGTCTTGTATGCGGTTCTATACGCCCAAAGAGCATCCTCCAACCGTGTACTCCAATCCTTTCAAGATGGATTAATCGTCTTCTCCAAAACATGCTTGATCTCCTATTGGATACTTCAGCTTGGCCATTTGTTTGGGGATGATATAGAGTAATGGACGATGTTGACATCATTAAAGCCTCAATGGTACGATTACAGAAATGCGTATCATTATCACTTATTATGGCTCGAGGAATACCATATCGACTAAAAATGTTGGACTTAAGAAATCCAACAACCACCTTGGAATCATTGGAGCGAGTTGCTTTGGCTTCAATCCACTTGGACACATAATCCACAGCTAAGAGTATATAAAGATTTCCGAATGAGCTAGGAAATGGTCACATGAAATCCATACCCCACACATCAAATATTTCATAAAAGCGCATCGGATGTTGAGGTAGTTCATCTCGCGGGCCAATATTACCAAGCATCTGGCAGCGTTTGCAACACTTGCAAAACTCATACGAATCCCGATTCAAAGTTAACCAAAAGAATCCACAACTGAGAACCTCTCGTGCAGTACGCTTAACTCCTCCATGACCTCCATATGGTGATGAATGACAACCTTCCAAGATCTTAAATTGTTTCTCTTCGGGTACACACCTTCGAATAACTTGATCGGATCCAACTTTCCAAGGTATAGGATTATCCCAAAAATAATACTTACATTCACTCATTAATTTCCTCTTTTGAGCCATGGTAAAATCGGGTGGTAGCCTTCTTGAGGTGAGATAATTAACAGTATTGGCATACCATGGAGCTTTACCATCCTTTCCTTCAATTGCATAACATTCTGCCTCAGTTTCATACTTCCACTTGGACAAGCTGGTAGTGGAATTTTCATCAGATGGCTTGGTACAACATGTACCGGGCTGACCCCTTAGTTGTCCGAGATCGGATAGATAATTCCCAAATCAAGCAACTTCAAAATCTCTTTCATAACAACTTCACGCATGTTGGGATTTAGTTTCCACTGCGGGTCTCGGCTTGGCTTACTGTCCGGCTCCAATAGGATGTAATGCATGCAAACATCCGCACTTATTCCGGTGATATCGGCCAATGTCCAACCAATAGCTCGAGTATGTTTCTTCATAGTTTCGACCAATCGCTCTTCTTATTCTTCTGATAGTTCACTGCTGATAATCATAGGAAGAGTCTTATCTTGGCCAAGGTAAACATACTTTAAGTTGGCTGGCAGCTTCTTAAGTTCCAGAACGGGCGGTCTGACATGTGATGGAACTGGTCTGTCTTCCACATTCTGCTTGGGCAAGCAGATGCCGCTACTTGAGGCAACAACTTATGGAACTGCATAAAGAGAAATTACAGCTTCCTTTACCTCCTCATTGAGCATCCCTCCAACATCCAATTCAGAAAGGCTTTGTGTCAATGCTAACTCCAGCTTATCCTGCATCAATGTCGTCTCAAGATGTTCTTGGACAAGAGACTCAAAAACGTCAATAGAATAAGCATTTTCACAATCAAGGGGTTTTTTCATAGCATCATCAATATTGTAAGTAAATTTCTCACCATGATAGTCCAAACAGATAGTTCCCTAACCAACATCAATTAATGGCTTAGTCGTTTTAAGAAAAGATCGACCTAGCAAAACTCGCGAAGTTCCCTTTTTTCCCTCACAAGTGTTAATCACATAAAAATCTACAGGATATACGAAATCATAGATTTTAACAAGAACATTTTCTAGAGGCCTTTAGGGGATATGCATGATCGGTCAGCTAATTGAATAACAACTTTAGTATCGGTTAATTTAACACCATCTAAGCTATTAAACTCTGATAAATGCATCACATTAATTGTGGCTCTTAAGTCACATAGGGCTTTTGGGATCGTCTTAGTTCTAATCAAACAAGGCAAAGTAAACATACCTGGATCATTGCATATTCTCGAGGAGCATATTCCGAATACATGCTGAGACATTCTCATTCACCACGATTTTTCCTTTTTGGCTTGTCTTTCCAGCGATGAATTCTTTCAGAAACTTCCCAAGCTGTGGGATTCTGATAGTGTGAAGAAATGGCAGATTGACTTCCTGCTTGCCAAAGATAGACATGTAATCCAGCGTTTGATCCTCAGACTTCTACTTTCGCACCAATGATTGTGGAAACGGTGGATCGATCAGAATTTCTTCTTGGGCAACCTGTTTCTTTTCTATTTTCTCTTCATCGACTTTCTCCTTGCCTTTCTTTGAGTTAGGTGACTCAGAGATGCTTGGCTTAGGCAAATCGATAGTGCTATCAGTGCCGCTTTCTTCAGCCTTCTTTGGTGTCTTGCTTGGCGGATCTAGGAGATCTCTTCCACTTCTGAGAGTAACATGGCTTACATTCCTTGGATTAATCTGGACCTGAGAAGATAGCTTTCCTTGATTCCCTCGAATCTCATTGATTGAAGTAGATAGCTGTCATATCTGTCCGACCAAGCTATCTAATCCAATTTTCTGTTCTTTGTGAGAGTTTTGGATGTTCAGTATAGCTTCATTATGAGCCAAAATGCTCTGCTGCATGGTTTGTTGAGATTGCAGCAATGTATTTTGTGAAGTAGCCACTTCTGTTAAAATTTCTTCAATTGTCTTGCCAGGCTTTGGTTGGGCGAGTGGATTTGTTGGGTAAGTCCTTTGATTTGGAGGGCAATAAACCTGCTGTTGTGGTTGTTGTCGGAACATTTGCGGATTATGTTGGGCAAATTGCGGTTTGGGCTGATTATCCCACTTAAGATTCGGATGATCCTTCCATCCAGGATTGTAGGTATTGGAGTAAGGATCCCTCTTCTGTTGGTTGTTGTTCCAATTTCCGATCGCGTTGGAATCTTCAGTAGGATTTGCTTGAGCATTACATTACAACGAGGTATGTCCAGATTGTCCACATACTCCACATATCTGCTCAACCAAGTTGGTTGTGGGTGTCTTCTCTAACATAGAGTGCATTAGTTTCTCCAGCTTCGAGTTCATCATCCTTTCTAGCTTCTCAAAGCGATTATCAATCTTTTCCATACTATTATCCAGCTTGGTTTCCAAATCTGTGGAATCCGCTGAATTTGCAGATCTTTTTATAATACGGACTTCTCCATAATCTTTAGTTGCATTAGCTAATTCTTGAATTATCTTCTCAGCATCATTCACTTTGCAACTAGAAAAATTTTCTCCACTAGATGAATTGACAAGATTCTTTTTAGCGATTGTTATACCTTGGTAAAAGTAGGTTAACAAATCTCCCTTGGAAAAGTTATGATTTGGACAGCTTTCGATGAGAGCTTTGTACCTAGTCTAATATCCATTTAGTGTCTCATCAAACTCTTGTTGGACTCCAGAAATCTCCTTTCGTAAGGTATTGGTCTTTGTAACTGGAAAGTAGCAATCCAGAAATATTTGTCTCATCTCTGTCCATGTGCTGATTGAGTTTGCGGGTAGACTTGTGAACCAGTTTCCTACATGATCCGTGAGCGCAAAAGGGAAAGCAAAAAGTTTGAATTGCTCCTTTGTTCCATGGGGATTATTTTGAGCATTGCAGAATCTCACGAATTCATTCAGAAAGCAAAATGGATCTTCATTCTTCATTCCATGAAACTTGGGTAGGGATTAGATAAGCCCATACTTGATCTCAATAGGCTCAGCGAGCCCTTCAATTGTGATTGGTGTTGGAAGATCTTCACCACCATACCTTCCAAATTGATCTAGCCTCGAATTATTCTGATCATCGGCCATTTTCTCTTCAGAAAAGAGTTCTACTGGGCTAAGCAGAACGTCGTCAGAGTCAGCTTCTGCTTGGTCAGGCGAAGTGTCCTACTTCGGCAGTTGCTGTTCTCGCAGCTTTGTCTCCTTCCTTAGCCTCCTTGCGATTCTTTCAATCTCATAATCAAATACGAGGTTCGGGTTGGAAGACCTACTCATAAACTAGTTAAAGCACAAAAGATCAAAAGGTAAATACGGTTAATTAGAAACACCGTTCCCCGGCAACTGAGCCAATTTGGTGATCGTTGTTTTCACACCAAATAAAATTCCTGCACACACTCAGAATTTTATAATTAGTATAGAACAGGGTCGAAGTCAGGGAACATTGAAAATCAACTATATATATCCTCTTGATGAAGTTTTGGTGATGCCCCCACGCATAAATTTTAGGTTTACTACCTAGACAAATAAAATTAGATAGCAGAAAAATAAATTTAGATAAAACAAGTAAACAAAGGCGGACTCGACTTCAAGTAACTCGTATGAGACAACTACTTCGATCATTGATGCATAGATTTAATTAATTCCTAGAATCAACCAGTTATAGGATACAGTGTTGAACACGTACATACCCTAATTCCTACTTACTTAGTCGGTAGTGGCTTGTTAAACAAATTTCCACTACTCCCTAACCTAACCACAACCTAGCTTGTTGAAGATTCCTAGATTTAATGATTAGATTGCTTTACGAGGAAGGACCTCAATTTTAATCTCTACTGTTGTTGGACAAGCTGACATAGATGAATAACCTCCTTAATTCGACTACCGTTACGATAGCTTCGTCACCTAAGTTGTTGAACAATCTGACACTAATCTTCATAGCCTAAATTGATCAGGTTTAAGTTAATCCAATTAAATCTTTCTACCCCGGATTAAGTCGAAACCCTAGTCTTTAATTACTACGTCCAATTAGATCTCACAAAGTTTGTATCTCATATTTGTCACCCTTGCCGAAGTCCTAAAAGGTTTAGCTACGCATAATTAACTTGGACAAGTAGAACATAACGAACATGATCAGAACAGAAAATAAAGTGCGAGAAACTGAATTCATAAACTGAAAGTAAATACTGAATACCGAACTGAATGCTGAGAGTAAATACTGAACAAAATCTGAAATTGAACCGGAAATTTGAAAACGAGTATTAAAATCCTTAAGTGCTGAAATCTGAAAATAACTAAACTAAGAAAGCAATAAAGAGTGTTTGAATACTTGAGCTGAAAACAAAATCTAAACTATGTTACGGGACTAAGATCGGGAGTGGAGGAGAACGAAACTAAAAGGACGAGGAATGGCATTAAGCGCTGCTTCATGCTCTCGACTCCAACCCTTTATCTAGATATTGAAGCTTATCCTCCAAAGGAAATAATATCTAGGGGAAATCTTGTGTATCTTGATCTTCAAGACTCATTTTCTTTGTAGAACTCGGCCCTTAAATATCTTTAAGTTTCCAAATCTTCAACAAATCTTTCCTTCTCGATCTAATCCCCGTTTTATCACCAAATCGCACCAAAATAACTCCAAATCAGCTCCAGACCGTACCTCATCATCGAGTCAAATAACTGCTGAAAATAGATATTTCTGGACACAAACAACATCAACTTGGACAAGATGAGCGTCAGAACTGAGTGAATTCGAGGAGTATAAAATCGACACATCAGATACATTAAGGGGGTAGGAAAGATTGAAGAAGCAGGGTCTTCAAAGGCAATTGAGGAGATAGTGAAATTTGTTGAAGGTCAGACTCAAACGCGGATATCCAACCTGATCCTCAACCTGACTGAAAAAGGAAAGAAGGAAGCTGCTATTAGTTCCTTCCACTCCATATTCAAAGAAGAAATTTACAAGCACTAAAGCTTAGATCACACATGCTGAAGAAAGGGCTAAAATTCTTCAGCAAGAATTTGAGGAAGAAGCAAAAGAGGAACAAGCTCAGAAGAAGATGAAGCCGACTCAAAAGAAACCAATACTGGGAGCGGCAATTAGGCTTCCGAAAAACAATATAAAATTGCTAAATTGCTAACCAAAAAAAGGTTAGACACAAGGTTAGTAATTCCAAGACAGTCAAGGTCCCAAATTGCTAACCAAAAAAGCTTTACAAACCACTCAGGCTTCCGAAAAACAATATAAACTTATTCAGAAGCCAAGAGTTGATCCAGAAGATGATGAGCTATGGAATTCCTAGACTTCAGAGCAGAAGCGAAGCAAATTACTAACTACGAAAGTAGGTTGGCTCAAGATCCAAGAAAGACAATCTGAAGAAACCAGTCAACGCTGAATTCATTAAAAGGTATCATTGCTGGAAATTACGGGAAGTAATGGATGTTGGTCAACTCTGCAAGGAGATTATTGCTATATATGATCCTGAACTTTTTTGGCTATTCTGAAGAAATATTTTGAGGAATAAGGTTTGTAGCTGAAAGCTTCTAAATACAGAACTATGCCACCTCCTAAGACTATTGATGGAAAGATTTATACTCAGGGAATGGATAGAGAGTTGAGAGAAGGTGTGGATAGGAGACAAGTATCTTCTAAGGATAAGGGGGATCAACAAGAGATCATGAAGTTTAAATCAGACATCTACAGACTCTATCAACTGCAACCTCCTGGAGCTAAATCTACGGACTTCGAAGCCAAGATGCAAAGATTCAGAATCAAGAAGGAGTAATTGTCGTCGTCTAGATCTTTTCTTAGAATGACAGTATTGATCCATGTAATCTATAACTTCTCTTACTCTTAATGGAATCAATATGGTATCTTTCGGCCCAGATAAATACTCATTGTCTATATGGTCTTAGTATCTTAATTCACACAACTAATCACTTAAGTGAATTACTGACTCACACACTCACATTTACATCTATTTTCTCATATTCTATATAGTGTTAGTCTTCAGAACATCTATTTTTTGTACTTGAGTCTTGACATCATCAAATAGGGGAAAATTGTTGGGTGATGATCCGTATTCTAATGATTTGAAGACCCAAAAACACTAGATGATTGATGAACCATATAGTGTAATAGATGTTCAACTAGTTGATCTCAACATGTTAGGAGCTCAGTAGGCTAGAATTGTTTTTGCTTGAAGTTCAGTAGAAGATTCCATTCACCAGTATCTGAAGACCAGTCATCTGAAGACTTAGTATGGTTCAGGGTGATTTTGAAACCTATTGAATGTAAGATGTGAAGTCAGTATAAGAAACGGTCAACTGACTAAAGATAGGAAGAATGTCTATTGGTCCATAGACGAGTATCAGGTGTAGAGGGGGGGGAGGTGAATACACCTGATTGCAAGTTTTTCCTCAAACGTGAAGGTCAGTTGAGCTGAGTTTTGCTACTGAATGAACAATACCATATATAAACCTTTAGATCACGGGTCAGAGTGATTCAACAGCTGAGTTCCTACTATTGACATGAGTCAGTATGAGGATTTCAGCTGAAGAATATTGTGTGGATAAGTGTTGGGCCCGATGGACTTCGTATCTTTCGAAAACGTGTTTCCGCATACTAAAATTGTTTTGGCTGGTGCATTTTTAAGTTCTTTTTATGCAAAGGATGAGTTTGTAAATAGTTTCGAGCACAATGCAATAAAATAGTTAACAACACAATCAGTTTTTAACGTGATTCGGATACGCAAGATCCTACATCCACGGTCCTGTAGAACAGGAGTTCTTGTTCATGAATCTGAGCAAGCCTCATCAAGGAATCTGTACGCTGGACAGACCCTTCTAAGTTATAGTCCTTAGCAACTTTTACAAATCAAACCGAAGTTTGAAGGGAAGGGGATGATCTCCAACAATGAAGGAGTTTTTACAATAAGAACAATTCAAAGAAAGTGAACTCCTTCTGAGGTTCTAAGCTAAAGATATGACAATGGAGCTTAGATAGAGAAGGGGGAACTAAAGAATCTCTAGAGAGAAGAACTAAGGATTTTCAACTACGCAAGTTCTTCGCTAGATTGGCTTTAAGTGCGCTAGAGAGTTGTATGCTTGTAAGCTTGTGTTCCCTTGTTGTCCCGTGCGTTGAGCTTGGAGACTCTTCTCTATTTATAGTCGTGACCCAGGCATGTATCCGTTGGAGAGGATGATGCCACGTGTCACAACCTTCCAAGGAAAACGGTCACATATTCTCGAAATGCGCCGCAGAGTGGTTGGCGTTCTATACATAAGAGCAGCTTTAATGTTAAAGCAGGTAAGCTCAGGTTGCTTCTCATTGGTCAAGGTTTGCGGTAGGTGAGACTTGTCAGACATGAGTCTTCCATCTAAGTTGACTCTTTGAACCTCGTATCTTAAATAATCTCTGCTGACATTCGATCGATAAGAGTTGGGCAGTTGTTTCCTTGTCTGGATTTGCAACTGAGTTGCATGCCTTAAGTAGATCTTGGCAAATCATATTGATTCTTCATCTGAGTCGGCTGATAAGGATCTTCTACTGAAGGTAGTCAGTTGGCGACTCTGAAGGCAAGAGCTCTTCATATATTCAGTAGATCAAGGATCATACAGAGTCTTCTACCGAAGTCTGCAGAAGGAAATCTTCTACGGAGAACTGTCAGCAGATGACTTTGAAAACTACTGAGCTCTACAAATCAATGACTTGGGGTTCTGGAATTGAACTTCTCTACTGAAGTTCAGTCCAATAATACCCCATACAGGACTTAGACAAAAATAATCAATGACAATAAAGATAAGGTTCAAACACACGTAGGGTTCAGGACGGGTTTTGGGATCTTCAATTCTATAGTAATACAATTCAGCATCCCTACAATTTCCCCCAATAGCAAATATTACAATGACGTCCTAAGTACACGAACTACTAACTTCAAGTCCAACGCAACTACTGAGTCAAGCTCTAAGTACCCCCTAGCACTGATCTATGAGACCACTGACTCATATCCCTACAATTTCCCCCTAATTAATGATGTTAAAACCTCTAAGTACTAAACTACTAACCCCAAAACGACTCAGTTAATGTCATTGAACAATGAGAGTAAGGTTAACAACTTACAAAAGATATGCACATTAGAAGAAATCAGGACATGTGAGTCTGTGTTAGACCACTTCAGTGATCAGATAGTGTTAAAAGAAAAAAAAGCCATAAGACAATGAGTGGTTGTCTGGCCAACAGTAACAATTACAATCAGTACATCCTTATAAAGAGAAGAGAAGAGAGAAAAAGGGCTGAGACTGCTACTTCTGAGTTTTGAACTTCTGAATCTTGGCCTTGAAGTCAACAGATCTAGCAACAGGAGGATCGAGCCCATACGATCTGTAGATAGCTTCCCTCAACACCTTGATGGGTGTAAGGTCGGCTGGCGGCTGAAGATCAAGATCGTTGCGTCGAGCGGCTGTCTCCACTTCTTCTTCTATCTCCTTCGTGCAGACGGCTCCTTGAAGAGTTCTAGGAGGGTTCAGCTGGCGATATGCAGGAGCAGTGAAAGGCAGTTTTTCCTTGTAAAGCAGCAGCTTATTTTGAGCTCTGAAGTTGGGGTCATGGTTGTATAGGAATTGATCAAACAGTTCGACCGCCGGAACTTCACTCGGATAACACTGCCACACATAATACGCCTTGATAAAATCTTCTTTCAGCTCTTCCCATTCCTCGTTCAAGTTCCATGGGATCGACTTGTCTACGCGGCGGTATACGGTTCTCTTCAGATATGACTTTTGACCACCGCGTCTATAGAATTTTGAAGTTTGGGGGATCTAGCTGCTCTTGTCTAAGACTGGCTCGCTGGCTGCTATCTCAGTAAGCTTGATGATGTTAGCTAGATCAACCTGTCTCTTCTTCTCTCTGAGTTCAGCTGCTCGCCTGGCCCTTGTCTTGAGGTTGAGGCCCTTCTCTACTGCGTCCCATGTAGCTTTCTCCTCAGCTTCTTGCTCTATTGTAAGTTTAGGAAATTTTTTCAGCCTTTTAGCAAGAGGCAGATTGTCCGTATCGGAGTCTTCAGTAGGCTCAGAAGCTGGTTTCTTCCTTGGTTGCTTCTGTTGAGCCTTAATCAGTTGAGCCTGTCTCCTTGACGCCCTTGCCTTTGGGACCTTTGGCTTTCTCTTCAGTAGAGCCTCTTCCTTAAGTCGGGCTTCATGATCCAGCCAAGCTAGCAACTGCTGAGCCATGAGTTTGTCGTACGCCTCTTGCTCTTCCCTGCTCATAAACTTAGGTGACGGAGGGGGAGTGCTCTCAGTGGCAATATCTTTGCTTGGCCTCTTCGGCGGCTGAGGTTCTAAGTCCCCATCTGATCCCTCGACAAATTTGGCTATGTCGTCAATATGTGCTTGGGCTGAGGATCCTTCTACTGATCCTCCAGCCTACACTGTCAGTGGCGGCTCTGCAAGTCCTTCAGCTGAGGCTTTTTCCTGAGCTTCTTCTTGTATTGAGGGGAGGGGGAGAGAACTGATTTCTACATGTGACAATCCTTCCCCCTTAGACTGTTCCCCTTTCTTCTCTGCTGACTCCTTCAGTACTTCCTTCCCTTTACCTTCCCCCTTTTTTGGCATCATCTGCCAAGGTCAGTAAGGCTTTGATAGCTGCTAAGTCCTTCTAGAGGGTGTAGATAGACGTCTTTATCTGCTCGGAAGTAGTGTTGAAGTCCCCGACAGCATCGCAGTAGTGTACCCATTCATCTTCTTGATCTTTCTGAATCTGTTTGATCTGGGCATCAGTTTGATTCCTCTGCTGCAGAAGAGATGTGTCGAGAGAGTCTTTTATTTCTGGCTGGATGATCTTCAGAGTTGTTGCCTGAGTTTCAAGAGCTTTTGTAACGCTGGAGCTGGCAAGTCTGTTCCTTTCATCCATAGTCTTCAGAACATTGGTCAGTGCTGCAGTCAGTTGCTCAGGGAATAGTTTAGACTGAGCTTCTAGCAACTGCTGGCACTAAGTGGCCAAGTCCATCTATTGAGGGGCCAAAGCAATCTCGATGATCTCTTTGAAATTTGGAGGAGTAGCTTCTGAGATCTTCTTGACTTCTCCGGTAAGGGCATCAACCCGCTCTTTTTGAGCCTTGTTGTACTGTGACCATTTCTGGTGCACATCCTTAGCTAGGAGACAATTTTTGTCTCCTTGCTTCCTTATAGCCCGACTGACAGACCTCGAGGATACAGTACCGATGGGTTTGATCTGATAGGAAGATGTACCGATCCTCTGCTCAGAGGCGGCGAGTTGTTATTGTCTTAAGGAAGATGCAACAGGGGCATGAAGCACCAGATTTTGGAGGAGGAGGTGATGAATTGCCCTTCTCGCTGCGAGTCTTGCCCTCAGTAGAGTCTCCCTTCTCTGCATCCTTGGGAACTGAGTCATCACCTTCATCTTGGTGATCAGATGGTGAAGGAACTCTGGCGGGAGAGCAGGACTTAAGCTCCAGAAGATAGAGCATGGCAGAACTTAAGTCCTCGAAAGAAGCAATGTCTGCGGGTTCCCCAAACCCAATCACAGACTGAATGTGCTGCTCCTCCGCCAGAAGTAAGTCAACAGAATTCTGCTGAACAAGATCAACAAGAATGTCCCACTTAAGGAACCTCAGTAGCATCTGAGTCCTTGCCCTGATTGCTACATCGACTAGGTCCTGATGATGAGCAATCTCAGGAATCTGTTTAGCGACCTCGACTTCAACCCTAAGTCTGGTCTGCTGAACCGTAGAAGGTAGCTCTGAGGAAACTTCAGCAGCTGGTTCATCTTCGTCTTCCAGCTGAGTTTCTTCAGTACTTACTCGTTGGACCTTATCCTTAAGAGTGGCACCTTCAATGCCAGTGTCCGGGTCGAGTAAGTCTTCCACCTGAGGGGGAGGTGGAGAAACAACCTTAGAAGCCCCTGACTTGGTCAGCTTCTTTCTTTTGGGTTGTTCGGTGCATGTAGGCAGTTCAGTAGAAGACCTTTTAAGTTCAGCTCCAGGACCGATGGACTTTTTAGCAGCTGACTTTGACCTGAACTTGATCAGTTTCTTGTCAAAATATTTCATGTCGCCAAACGACGCATGAGATGATACTGAAGCTTTGATCAGTGTTGAAACCTTTATCCCGTACAGAGGCTTGCCCACACTAATTAGTCTCCTCTCTCTAGTATCTCCGCCAATGAACTTCTGCGACTGAGCTTTCAGTTCGGAAAGGAAGAACCGAGCCCAGTTAACCTTGACTCCATCTATAATGGCCATCATAATTTGGATTCTCAGTTTGGACAACTTGTCGAAAGATCCAACAGCGCTCGTGAGTATGTGAATAACGACATACGTCAAGCCTTTGTATTCTGGCAGAATCTGGCTCTTCGGAAAAGCAGCCTTGAAGGAAATGTCGCCCCTCCCGCAGAAATGCCTGATATATGTGTTGAGCTCTGGGTCTGAGATATGTTGTGGTCAGGAAGATCAAATAATGTTTTTAGTCCTTCAAGCACGCTGATATCGGCATGACTCTCCTCCCATGACTGAGGGGATACCTCTCTCATATACTTCACGACGGTGACTTCAGCGTCTGTATCTTTCACCGAACCCATGTTGAAGTAGAACTTAACCACCTGTCTCGGAAGACAAGCGTTAGGATGCTTCGTCAGAAGCTTCTTCAGACCTGAAGCCTCAAGAGCAGAGAAAACCGCCTCCAGGTATGGCAGTTCCAAGCGATGGAACTCCATAGTCGGTTCAAACATAACCCTGCTCTGAATGATCTCATCTATTTTCGCAGGAGTCTGAACAATGCTTGAATGCGATGCCATTTTCAATAGAAATCTGCAAAAAAGATGTTAGCACTTGAAAATAGAGTAAGTCAGTTAAAGATTTAAGAAGAAAAAATATTTACCGAATTTAAGAGTGCTTTGAGAGAGTATGAGTGCAGTTGAGGAGTAAAAGTCAAAGCTCTCTTAGTCGATAATGGCGGAAAATGAGTTTAGAAGGAAGGAGAGAGATTTTATAAGATTTGTATTCCAAGGGTTTTCAGATCTGATGATTAGGATTAAATCTCGTTTTTTCCTCGACGGTTAGAATTTAATATTATAAATGGAATGATTACTAAGCCATCGCTAATCTAGACCAACGTAAGATTTGCATAGATAGAGTAAGGTGAGATGACATGCATTAAATGCGTTGCAGTCAGTTCTTAGGATAACATACTTTAAATGAAAACGGTTTCTGCTGAGTATATCCTTAAGAATTTATGGTAGGAAATAAATGCGTTTCATGCCACTGAATACAAGCTACTGAACTATTGAATGCAAGTATGCCACTGAGTAAAATATTGAATATAATACTCAAACCTCTTCAGCTGAACCTGGTGGTCAACTGTTTACCATTTGCAAAGCAGGAGAAACTTCGTGAAACTGAACTAATCAGTTTTGACTCTCGTTCCCCCTTACTGTGTACTATATGATTCACTCTACTGAATCAAGTACTGAGTTTTACTTAATGACTTGTCGTACTGAATATTTTTACTGATTCGAGTCAGTAGGATCCAGTAGACCTAGCTCGACTGAGAGTTCTCTAAATCTGTTCTCAGCCAGCGGGTTGGTTAGTATGTCGGCCCTTTGCCTATCAGTATGGATTTTCTCCATCCTTATATCCTTCTTTTCGACATGGTCTCGGATGAAGTGGTGTCGGATGTCCACGTGCTTGCACCTCGTATGAAGAACTGGGTTTTGAGTTATTGTAATGGTACTGGTGGAGTCACAGTAGATGGGCACTTCATCTTGAGTGATACCATAATCATGCAGTTGTTGTCAAAGCCAAAGGATTTGGGCACAGCAACTTCCGGCAGCCATATACTCAGCTTCAGAAGTGGACGTCTCTACTGAATGTTGTTTCTTTGAAAACCACGATATCAGGTTACTGCCTAGGAACTGACAAGTTCCTGAAGTTGACTTTCGATCTATCCTTCATCCTGCATAATCAGCGTCAGAATTTCCAGTTAGAACAAGATTTTCATCAGCTGGATACCATAACCCAACGTCAGGTGTTCCCTTCAGGTATTGCAGAATCTTCTTTGCTGAGTCCAGATAACTTCGCTTCGGATTCGCCTGAAATCTTGCACACACACCTACAACATAAGTTATGTCAGGTCTGCTTGCTGTAAAATATAATAAAGAATCGATAATAGCTCTATAATTAGTAGAGTTAATAGAAGTTCCCTCTTTGTCTAGATCGATTTTAAAATTTGTATTCATGGGGATCTTGACTGGCTTCCTTGAGTCACAGCCAAATCTCTTCAGGAGGTCTCGAGTGTACTTGGCTTGATTGATGAATATTCCTTTAGTTGACTGTTTTACTTGAAAACCGAGGAAGTAGTTCATTTCTCCCATCATAGACATCTCGAACTTCTCCTTCATCATTTTCTCGAATTGTTGGCATATTGTCACATTCCTGCAACCGAAAATGATGTCGTCCATGTAAATCTACACTAATAGAATGTCATCGGCTGACTTAATGTTGAACAGAGTGTGATCTACTGTACCCGTCTGAAAACCTATCTGAAGAAGAAACTCTGATAGGGTATCATACCAAGCCCTGGCGCTTGTTTTAACCCATACAGAGCCTTTCTGAGCCTATAAACCTGATGTCCCTGCTGAAAGCCAGGCGGTTGTTCCATATAGACTTCTTCCTTCAGCACGCCGTTCAGAAATGTTGACTTTACATCCATCTGATATACTTTGAATCTTGATGCGTTGCATAGGCCAGGAATAGACGAATGGCTTCCAATCTGGCGACTGGAGCGAACGTTTCATCAAAATCTATTCCCTCTGCTTGACAATATCCCTTGGCAACAAGTCAAGATTTGTTTCTTACTATGACATTGCTTTCATCACACTTGTTCTTGAAGACCCACTTGGTACCTATTACTTGTTGGTGTCTAGGTCTGTGAACAAGCTCCCAAACTTTGTTTCTAACAAACTGGTTCAGCTCCTCTTGCATGGCAATAATCTAATCAGCTTCGTTGAGTGGATCCTCCATTGACTAAGGTCAGTAGACAAGAAGCAGGAGTATAACACGCTTTCTCCTTGACATAATCTTGATCTTGTTTTTACTGTTGCTGATGGATCTCCAATGATGAGATCAAAAGAGTGAGCATCCAGCCATGATCGTCTGAGTTTGGCTTCTTCTGAGATTACTTCTTTACAGTCAACAGGAGTGTTAGGTATTCAGTAGTGCTATTCTGTGACTGAACCAATTTAGTAAGAAGGTTAGGATCTACTGAGTTCCCAGTTTCAGGGGCAATTCGCTCAGGAACATCATTCGTTCCCCCAGAGTTGATATTCTCAGTAGACGTCTCAGTTACTACTAGGGCTTCCTCATCAACCATTGTTACCTGATGTTGATTATGTTCAGTAGAATCAACCAGGTCAGCTACATTGCATGTGGGATGGATCTGAGTTTCTTCTTCGTCTGACTCATCATCCCAACAATGCTGGATCTTTTCAGTTTTGTCATTTAGCCTGAGATCATGTAGCTTGCTGTTGACTTCTTCAATATTTGTCTAATTAAGTTTCCAGTCTTCTGTAATAAACTCATCAAAAATAACATGAGGGATTTCTTCCACGCAAAGGGTCCGATAGTTAAAGACCTTGAAGGCTTTACTAACCCGGGAGTATCCTAAGAACACTCCTTGATCAGATTTGCTATCAAATACCTTTAACTGATCATTTCCATTATTGTGTATAAAGCAAGGATAGCCAAAAAATGAAAATGAGCAATAGAAGTAATTCTCCCTTTCCATAGTTCGTATGGTGTCTTCATGTGTTGCTTTGTAAGTAGTGAGCGGTTCTGAGTATAACAAGCGGTGTCAGTAGTATCAGCCCAGAACTTTGAGGGTAATCCAGAGTCTGCTAGGAGCTGCTAGGAGCGTTCTTACTGCTTCTTTTAATGTTCTGTTCTTTCGTACAACAAGACCGTTCTGTTGGGGTGTGTGAGCTGCTGAAGTCTCGTGTCGAATCCCCTCAGTGTTGCAGTACTCCTTTATGATTGAGTTGAGGAATTCAGTCCCTCTGTCTAAGCGAATTCTCTGAATCTTGATGTCCTTTTCCATACTAAGTTTCTTCAGCAGTATCGGCAACTCAGTCTTGACATCAGATTTGTTGGCTATGAAGATGACCCACGTATATCTTGAATAATCGTCAATAATGACGAGGGCATACTTCTTGCCCCTTATAGTCACTGGAGAGACTGGCCCAAACAAATCCATGTGAAGCAGTTGAAGGATTCCATCAGTGGAAGGCGAAGGAATTGGTGGATTGCTTTTCTTTATCTGATTTCCCTTCAAGAATGCTTCATAGTTTTTGTCTTTAATGAATACTTCATTGGGTAGTCCTCTGACTCTTGAGCACCTAGCCAACTTCTTCATTGCCTTGAAGGTCAGGTGACTGAGCTTCTTATGCCACAGTCATCCCGTTTTATCACTTGATTTCGTCTGGGCAATCAAGCAAGCTTCAGGTTCGGCGGTGTTCCAGTTTGCAACGTAGATGTTCTTCTTCTGCGAACCTGATAACACTATTTTCCCCGTAGATTTATCAATAACATCACATAAATCAGCGTCAAAGGTAACTCTGTTAAGATTATCACAGAATTGACTGATATAAAAGAGATTATATTGAAGTCCTTCAACATATGTTACTCTTGGGACTAAAGCAGTCCCAATGTGCAGTATTCCATATCCCTTTGTATAGCCTTTTGAGTTGTCACCAAACTCAATTATGGGACCTTCTTCTGGTATATAATTGGTTAGCAAGCTCTTTTGATAGGTCATGTGTCTCGAGCAGCCGCTTTCCATGATCCAAGGGTCCTTATGCACCTGCAAAATAGAAACATTTTTAGGTACCCTTTGGTTCAGTTTTGGTCCTTAAGAATTAGTTGGATGGTTTCGCGACCCAAATCTATCTGGCGACCTTGGGGGTCTCAGACACTTTTTTCTTCTGAACCTTATTGTCAGTTTTCTTCTCCACTGAACTTGGAGATATTGACTTGTTGGCAGCTTTGGGTTCAGCAGCTTTCTTCTTGTATATAATTGGTCAGCAAGCTCTTTTGATAGGTCATGTGTCTCGAGCAGCCGCTTTCCATGATCCAAGGGTCCTTATGCACCTACAAAATAGAAACATTTTTAGGTACCCTTTGGTTCAGTTTTGGTCCTTAAGCGTTAGTTGGATGGTTTCGCGACCCAAATCTGTCTGGCGACCTTGGGGGTCTCAGACACTTTTTTCTTCTGAACCTTATTGTCAGTTTTCTTCTCCACTGAACTTGGAGATACTGACTTGTTGGCAGCTTTGGGTTCAGCAGCTTTCTTCTTCTTATGTTTGATGCTCTTCTTAGCCTTGGGCTCATAATAGTACGAACCATATTATACGGGGTGCTCATACACTGGTTCGCCATACTGCTCTGCCCATCTTACCTTCTTAGTTCCCCCTGAATTTGATCGTGGTGTTCTGGGGCTAGAACTCTTGGTCAGTTGCTTACTGCTTGGCTGAGGTGTAATAATTTTTTGCTTGTTTTTCGCTTGAGTTACGGGTTCAGTAGTTTGAACTTTCCCTCTGATGAACCTATCAGCCAACATTTATGAGCCTTTTGAGGTAGAGGTTGAAGCTTCGTGGGTGTAGCCAAGTCCATTCTTCATGGCAACTGGCTAAGTATACTCTCCAACTTCTCATTGGCTCCTAGGTATTGTTCAGTCATTAATCCTCGCCAAACTTCATCACTTTTCCTAAGTGATTCATAATCCTATTCAACTTCTGCGAGCTTCTGATTGAGCTTAGCTATCTCAGTATCTTTCTCAGAATTGTCCTTAGTCAGAACTGATATCTGAGTTTCTTGAAGCTGAGACTTCGTCATAAGAGATTCAATCTCTGCCTTAAGTCTCACAACAAGATTCTCTGAATCAGTAGAGACCTGATAATCAGAAGAAAGTTTTTGATTCTCAGCTTTTACCTGTTCTAACTCCTGAACAGTTCTACTGAACTCTCTACTCAGCTGAATCTGCTCCTCTAGTAAATCGCCAAATGCTCGAATTACGTCTAGAGGTTCACCTGTAGCTGAGCAAGTATCATCTGTGCTCTAGGAAAAGGAGGTTATAATTAGTTTAGAATTTACCTCAGCCTCTTCTCCAGCCACCAAGCAGTGTTCAGTTGATATTTCAGGACTTGATTCTGCGACCTCAACAACTACAAATGCAGCTTCATCCTCAGAAGAATACATGAACGTATCTTCCTCTATTGAGTCGTCAGATAGCTCTCTGGCGGTGTAGGCCTGCCTCCTTCGGGCAAATTTTTCTTTCTGGCCTGCCGTTCAGCTCGTTGGGCAGCTGAGAGATCCGGACATTTGTACTAAAAATGTCCTTCCTTTTTGCAGTTGTAACACACAGTAACTCTGCCACCTTTTCTAGTTGAGTTGTTGGATGGACTGGCAGCAGGCTCCGTGTTCCTGCAATCAGGAGAAGGTTTAGATTCTTCCCATATGTGATTATCTTTCTTACTTAAGGGAGAATCTCAGTGGTATTTCTTTAGCTTTCTGACTCTTTCCTTCTCCCTTTAATATTTAAGAGCCATGAGCGCAAGACGTTCAGTAGCGGGAGTCTCAGTGGATTTTGCTTCTGATACAACTATTGTCTTGCCAGCAGGACCGGGGTTAGCTCCTGATGTGCTGACTGTTGCTTTAAAAGCATGGTCTATTTGAGTGTCAGCTGGAGCGCTAAAGCACCGTTGGGGTAGACTATGCTCGAACTCCTCTGTCTTTAGTTCTGAAAATATAACATCAAGAGTTAAAGCATTAAGATCAGAGCGATGTAAATAAGTAGCAAAAGGAAGCCACTTCAGTTGAGGTAGCACTCTTAAGATCTTGATGTTCATCTCTTTGTTGGTGAACGTTCTCCCCAGTACATTGATGACATTGATCTGGTTGGTGAATTTGACGCTAAGCTCGTCAATGGATTCACTGGGCCCGATGGCAAAGTTGTCGAACTTCTGAAGCTCTAGTTCGAGCTTGTTCTCCTTGATCTATGGGGTTCCTTGGCTCAGTACAGCTAGGGTGTCACAAAGTTCTTTTGTCGTCTTACAATCTTGCACTCTCCCGAGGTGAGAATCACTGAGCATTGTCAAGATTGCATTTTGCGCCACCCGATCTAAATTGTGCAGTTTCTTCTCTTTTGGCGTGAAGGCAGCTTTATCTTTGGCAACTCTTGCCCCAGTTTGTGCTCCTACACCTCCCACAGCGGCATATTCTACGTTGTCGATCATGGGAATGATAGGTCCTGTCTCAAGGACGTTTGTCATGCTGTCGTGCAGCGATGTAAGGTATGTCTCCATTCTCACACGCCATACCGTATAGTTCTCCACAGAGAACATAGGCACCTTTCGAATACCTGACATATCAGACATTATGGGTAAAAGTATAAGGATGTATGAAGAGATGCTTGAGCAGTGAAAACGTTTTCAGGAAATATTCGAGTAGACCAGTAGGTTTTTTAAAAACGATGATCAAAAGAACATCGCTCTGATACCAAATGTTGGTCCGGAGACGAGTATCAGGTGTAGGGGGGGTTGAATACACCTGATTACAAGTTTTTCCTCAAACGCGAAGGTCAGGTGAGCTGAGTTTTGCTACTGAATGAACATTGTCAGATATAAACCTTCAGATTGCAGGTCAGAGTGATTTAGTAGCTGAGTCCGTTCTACTGACTTGAGTCAGTATGAGGATTTCAGTGGAAGAATATTGTATGGATATGTGTGGGCCCATTGGACTTCGTCTCTTTTAAAATGTGTTTTCGCAAACAAAAATCGTTTTGGCTGGAGCACTTTTAAGTTCGTTTTATGCAAAGGATGAGTTTGTAAATAGTTTCAAGCACAATGCAATAAAACAGTAAACAACACAAGCAGTTTTTAACGCGGATCTAGTCGCGATGACAGATAACCAATCTGAGCTACAAATAACTACTATCACCCAAGATACGTAGATCTAGTCGCGATGACATTCACTATTGTAGTCAAAGTGATAGATAGCTAAATCCACTCAGCTGAAATCTTATCAAGCTTAAGACCAAATTAAATCAACGAGATCTTTGATTCTTTACTAAGGTTAGCTTGGAGAACACATCTCACTGTGATCCATCAGTACACCACCTTCAGTGTATCACTATAGACAAGCAGCCAAGATAAGCCACTTCTTATCTAAACTGCAGCCTAAAATGACAACTTATCCTTAAGTTGTCTCAACTGTGATAACTGTTTATATATTGTTAGCTCAACCAATTGTGCAATTTTCTGTGATCTAAAACACATTACACAATCTGACTCTTATACAAGATAAAGGACCAACATGCGCGAATATAATTAATCAGATAGGAGAATAAAAACAGTGGAAAGAAATACATTGTATACAAGTAAAAAGTTGCTTGCAGTATACAAAATTTGAACAATTTTGTCGTTAGTTTCACACACATAATAAATCATAAATAAAATACATAAAATGAAATTGCAGTTATGTGATATAATCATATTAATACTCCCTCCGTCCTTATTCCTGATCCGATTATTTTGGACACGAGAATTGATAAAGTTTTATTGTGTGGTGTAAATGTTTAACTATTTTGTAGTTAAATTTAGTCTGCACGATCTTTGCCTTTTTTAGCATGAGCCACTTTTAATGATGTTGTCCAAAATGAAAAACGAAACACTTTTAGCGGGACAGATGAAGTATAAGTTTTACTAGCATAGGTGGAAACTGATCCCTGAAAGTTTCTACCAAATAAATAACACTTCCGACACCAAAGGGCAATTCAATTTAAACTTAAAATTACAATGACATGTAATTGAACATTATAGTGTCTTGTTTAAAGAATCGATTGGAATTTTGGAAATTGGTTTTAGACTTTTAGGTGTGATTATAAATGTTTGTTATAATTTTTTTTTGTTGTTTAAGTTTGAAAAAAAATACTCAATAAAAAGGTTTTTTTTTTTTAATATTGTAAAAAACTTTAAACAGTTTAGGTGTTTAGTTTTAGAGAAATCACCAATTAAAAGTAGGTTTCGCAAAAAATTAAATTTATTTTTGCAATTAGAAAAATAGATTTACACTTAAAAAAATAGTTGCAAACCCTCCTTAAGAAATATAATTGTTCTTTTACTTTGATCGACTTTTAGGTGGTTATATATTCAATTTGGTAGGAATAGAAATTGTACGAGCATTATATTGTACGACTTTAATTATAAATAATAATTTCATGTTATGTTGCACTTTATATATATGTAAACTAGTTTGTTCTTGATTCATAACAGATACTTTGTATATGTAAAACTAGTTTGGTCCTGATTTATAACAAATAATTTTATGTAAGGTGAATGCGGTTAACTGCTTCCGTGTTGATAGGTTGAAGGTAAAATCCACTTTTTTTAGTTGGTCTTGTGTGCAACTGGTTGCACATGCAACCAGTTGGGCCACAAGCTAATTTTTATATTTTGGTCAATATCTTTATATGATTCGACCCATATATTGGTCCATTCAAAAAAACTTTTCCCATATCTTTGTCCATTAAAAAAAAATGTCTCGGAATTCTTCTTCTTCGCAGAGAAAGACGATGGTGAAACCTCAAACTCAAATCATAACATCCAATTGATCTAACTGAGAAAAAATAAACGAAATCAAATACAAGCCGCCGCCGGCGACGGCGTCGCATCCCTGATTGCTCCGGGGAGTCCTCATCATCGGTGTCGGCCTCCTCGACGGCATCGCCTCCCTGATTGCAGTCCATGGTAAGATTTTTTCAATTTAATTTAGTAAAATCTTGATAATAACTCTCACTCAAAAGATATTATTGCATAATTTTCTGAATAATTGAAACGTGGTGCTCAAGATTTTAGGATAATTGAAATCAACAAATGCAGTTGTGTTGTATGTTCTTTTTCACGTCATGTATTTCTTAAATGTATTACTTTGTTGAATTGGACATCAAGTATAATTTGCTTGTTGTCGGTGATCATACTACCCATTACTATTTATACTCTATTTGTTGATATCTGCTGGTTGTTGCTATCTGTTGCAGAGTACTTCAAATATTTAAATGTAGGTGATATTGTTGGAGCATGTATGAATGTTTTATCTGCAGTTTGTTTATTGTTAATTGTTTTATGTATTACTGTGCTTGCTCTCCTCTGTTTTCAAATACAATGTGATGGTATTATTTGTGTGTTAAGTGATGCAATTCTTAAGTGATTCATATATCCAGTACTTTTTTCTAACAGAAACTGATACAATATATAAGTACAACTTGTAGTATCACTTTTTCTAAAGAAAAGTATCACTTCTATTGAGCAATAGTATCACATTCTGTTGACAAAAGTATCAGTTTTTCTAAGGAAAAAGTATCACTTTCTGTAAACAATAGTATCACTTTTTCTAAAGCAAAGTGTTGGTCCCGTGAGTGAGTTCAGGTGTAGAGGGGGGGGGGTGAATACACCTGAATCCAAATTTCTCAACTTTCGAACACGAACAGTCCTATTCAGGAAGGTGCCGTACTGAAATAGTTCGAAGCACCGGCATAACCGTTACGAATCGTGTTAAAGGCTAAAAAAGAGTACTTGACTCACCGAGATCTCGCTAACTTACTAGGTCAGAATTCAGTATCGATCAGTGAGGGTTCAGTGTGCGGAATTGTGTAGGCCCAAATCAGTTTTAATGAGGAAAACGTTTTATGCAAGTCTCAGTTCAGTAGATAAGAAGTTCAGAATACTGAGACAGTTAAATCGATTTTAAATATGATGTTCAGTATGCACGGTAAAACCAATGAAACAAGAAAGTAAACGACACGAGATATTTTTAAAGTGGTTCGGATATCAACAATCCTACGTCCATTGTCCCGATAGATCGGGAGGCTATTTATTATACTTGAGTTAGTCTCGGTCGGCTTGTACACTCGGACAAAGCCGTGGCTTGGGGATTATACTTGAGCAAGTCCCGAGCTTTACAATTCTATCAAACTTTAAGTGTTTGACAAACTTCTCCAACAATGAAGGAGTCCTTATACAATAAGGATTGGGTTCAAATGTGAACTCCTTCGTCTAAGCTATGGATATAACAAGTGAGCTTAGGGTTAGAGGGATAAGGAACGAGAATGTAGCTATCTAGAGCGACGAACAGCTGAGGGTTTAGCTATAGGTTCGTGTCAGCTTGGATACTAGAAGCTTATGTCGGTTCAGCTTGGTTCCTTTTGAGCTGGATGTAGTCTTTCGCCGGAGATAACTCGGTCTATTCTTGCGGAAGACTTAGTCGTTAATTTCGCTTATATTGAATCATCACCCAACACAAAGTATCACTTATATTGAAGAATAGTATCACTTTCTAAAGATACATTTGTTCATCATATTTGAATTTGTTCCCTAATACTTTTCTTCCATGAGCTTTGTTCGTTGAACATGATCTTAATGAGTAAGTGATACACTTATTTTTAATAGTTCTACCAGCCTTTTGTCATACAATGGGAATTGAAGAGCACGCTATTGTCAGTTTAGAAGGTAATCTCTCAAGATCTATTGTTTTAAGTTGTATTTAATGACTATTAATAGGAGTCAATCCATATAATGATAATTCTATTGTACTCAGGTCAAGATGAAAACCAATTAAGCATCTCTCTCGAACTATCTCTCTCAGTTGTTAGTGAAGATGTTAATCATGACATTCTTGTTGAAAAAGCACAAACTCTAGCATGCTATGAAGGTAATACATTTTTGTGAAAACATAACATGTAGTATTTTTATGTGAAAAACTAGTATTCATGTTATAAAGTCTTTCTCCTTTTTTTAGGTGATATTACATGTTTGTCTGCTTCTTTAGTTGGTTTGAAGAGAGAAAACATTAATGTTATATATCATATATACTGTAACCATGATGTTGAAGTTGGATTTAGTGTGAGAAAATCGCAGACAAAGTACAATGTTGCTAAGGTGTTGGTTCAAAAATGGTTCGTGTGCTCGTGTGAAGGAACACGAAAGAAGAAAACCCCAAATTTGATGAATAAAGAAGCATATAAAAGACCATACATCACCCGGACAAATTGCAAGGCAATCTTGAAGGCTAAATTGAATGATGAAGGTGTGTGTGAAGTGTTTGAACATAACATGGACCATAACCATACACTTTCTCAGAAAGAATGGAGCTACATGCATCGTTCTGAACGATCAATTAGTAGTGAGAAGGTTATGGTGATTGAGGATTTAGTATCATCTAGATTAAAAGCTACTGACTCATTTAGATACATGGCATATGATGCAGGCGGTGAGCACATAATTGGCCATACAAAGAAAGATCATCTGAATTTTGTGAACATGTTGAAAATGGAAGCAATAGAAGGAGGTGATGCACAGACTCTCATTGATAATCTATCTCAACAAAGTGTAGAAGATGTAGATTTCTTTTATAGAGTCAAGTTGGATGATGATGGCAGATTGTGTAACGTTTTTTGGAGAGATTCGATGATGAAGGAAGACTACATGATCTATAGAGTTGTTGTTGTCTTTGACACAACATACAAAACAAATAGGTACAATCTAATTTGTGCACCTTTTGTTGGTATAAACAATCATTGGAAAAAAATTATGTTCGGTTGTGCATTTATCTCAAATGAAAAGACTGAGTCATTTGAATAGTTGTTTGAAGTTTTCAAGAAGTCTATGGGAGGCCAAAGTCCTATCACATTGTTTACAGATCAGGATAAATCAATTGCTAATGGAATAGAACACGACATAGGTTATGCATATGGCATTTGCAACAAAATGCAATAAGCCATTTTGGAAAATTAAAATCCGACAAGGGCTTTAATAAAGCATTTCAAAAATGCTTAACATGATGTTCAAGTGGAGAGGAATCTGAAGGCTGTTGGCACTCAATGATTGAAGGTTACAGTCTGCAAGATAATTCTTGGTTTGCAAGGCTATATCGTTTGACAGAAAAGTGGAGCACTAGATATAATGAGGATTTCTTCTCTGTAGGAATTCTATCTTCACAAAGAAGTGAACGCACGAATCATGCATTAGAATTCAATGCAAAAAAGACAACTAGCTTGAGTGATTTCCATATCATCTTTCAAAAAACAGTTGAACAATGGAGAAGCACTGAAGCAAAAGATGAATTTCAATGTTCAAGAGCCAATCCAACTTCTTGTTTAGTATTAACTGGACTTCTCAAGCATGCATCAGAGGTATACACACTAACACTTTTTAGATTTTTTGAAATTGAGTTCTTGAAATCCATTTCCACCTCAACCAAGTTGTTATGTGAAGATGGTGGTTTTCAAACATATCAAGTCACCGAGTCTGATGGGATGACAGTTCATTGTGTCAATTTTTATGCGTTTGGTAATTTGTTAAGTTCCTCGTGCAAGAATTTTGAGGAATGTGGATTGTTGTGCTGCCATTCTTTAAGAATATTACATGCCCATTCTTTGCCTCAAATACCGGATTGCTACATTAAGAGAAGATGGAGGAAATTTGTCAAACAAGATATAGGTGTTGGTCCCAAGAGTACGTTCAGGTGTAGAGGGGGGGGAGGGTGTGAATACACCTGAAAACCGATTTCTCAACTTAAACACGAACAGTCCTTTTCAGGATACTGTCGTACTGAACAAGTTCAGCAGACCAGACAAGTTGTTCTGAATCGTGTGGCAGAGTGACTGACTCTACTGAGCCCTGCTAGCTGACTTAGAGTCAGAATTCAGTATCGTTCAGATAGAGTTCAGTGGTGCGGAATAGTGTAGGCTCAAGTTCAGTTGAGTTAGGAAAATGTTTTTATCAAAACAGTTTCAGTAGATTAGTGCAGTCTGTTAAGTTTGCTGAAACTTAGTTGAATGATTTAAAGAATATTTTCAGTATGAACAGTAAATCAATGCAACAGTAAAAACAGAACATAAGACACAGAGATTTTTAAAGTGGTTCGGACACAACAATCCTACGTCCACGGTCCCGAAAGATCAGGAAGCTATGTATTATACTGAGATAGTCTCAGTTGGTTTGTACGCTGGACAAACACTGGTCTTGAGATTTATACTAAGCAAGTCTCAGTTTACATGTTATCAAACTAAGTGTTTGAAAAACTCTCCAAAAGTGAAGGAGTCCTTTACAATAAGGATCAGTTCAGAAGTGAACTCCTTCGTCTAAGCTATGGATATATTCTATTGAGCTTAGGTTAGAGGGATAGGGAACAAGGATGTGACTTCTAGAACGACGAACAGCTGAGTGTAAGCTTTGGGTTCGTGTAACATCGTTTGGATACTAGAGGTTGTATTAAGCGGTTTAGCTTGGTTCCCTAAGAGCAGAAATGTAGTCTTTCGTCGGATATTGATTCTTCGAACTTCTTGCGGAAGACTTAGGCTTTTCCGAATTTGCTCATTTAAATTATTTGTGCGTTCTCTCGTGTATGCGAAGGTTCGGTGAGGTTCGTGAGCTTCAAATTTGATTTATCCCTCTATTTATAGAGAAGAGATTAG
This sequence comes from Lavandula angustifolia, assembly GCA_028984105.1. Taxonomy (NCBI): domain Eukaryota; kingdom Viridiplantae; phylum Streptophyta; class Magnoliopsida; order Lamiales; family Lamiaceae; genus Lavandula; species Lavandula angustifolia. Next base: position 11,223,780 of record CM054812.1, on the reverse strand, counting down.
GATAGATCCATTGGAGACGACGATCCTTTGTCTCTCTCTTTTGGGTAGCTAACGGCTCTTTTGAAGTATGGTGGCAGTGTCCTTTCCCTCCATTTCTGGAAAGTTGTTGACTTGCAGCTTTTGTAGATATAGGATACGTGGCTGTTTGTCATTGGCCGAGGTTCAGAAAGTGGTTGAGACAGAACAAACTTCAAGGAGATCTGAAGCTGACTTCTCTCTTCCTCGTATTGACTCTGCTGATTTGACTTTAAGGATCCTGACAGTCAGAAGACTGTCTGGCCGTTGCTGAGTCTGATCTCTGATTCAGTAGCATGCTCCTGCTAAGTCGGCTCTACTGAAGATCAGCTCTAAGTTTAGTGAACTACTCCTGCTGAGTTCAGTTCCACTGACTCCTTTCAGTATACTGCTCCTACTGAGTCCAGTATCACTGAGTCTTCTACTTCTGGTGCTGAGGCAGATAATCCACTGAGTGCCTGAACCAGAGCAGAGTGTCTGTTGAGTCTGAAACCTCAGAGACAAAAACAGATTACAACGTAATGGTTCACCAATCAATATAGGGTTTTGGGATCTTTAAATCTTTACAGACTTATTCAGAGCACAGGGCTACTGAGTAAACTTATCAGCTGAGAAGACTGAATCATTTCCCACTATTTTCCAACATTGCTGAGGATAGAATCATCACCCAGCATTTTCCCCCTATTTGATGATGCCAAAACCTAATAACCTATCAACCTAACACTATGACTTGTTAGAAACAGAGCTCCTTACAAAATATTACAAGTAGGATCAGTGGAGTTGTTCTTCAAGTCGTAGACTACTGAGGGGATCAGGGCAGAAAGTCAGAACTTATACAGAGTCTAATCAACATTTTCCCCCTGTCTTAACAACATTTTCCCCCAACTATGCAATCTACCAGAACCTAGCTAAGCAACAACTGACAGTAAATAACAACAGTGAGTGTGTGAGTCAGTAATCACTCCAGTGATTCTGAGTGTTAAGCATAAACAAACACGGCTATTCAGACAATAAGGAATTGTCAAAGCCAAACAGAGAAGTTTGTATATATATATGAGAAATTCAGTACAGATACATCTCTGCTAGACTAAACAAAGAAAGAAAGAAATACAAGGAGAATACAGAAGTAAGAATCATTTGAACTGCTTGATCCTGTCTTTGAAATCTTGAGATTGAGTTTCAGGAAGAGGCACTCCATACATGCGATATGTGATCTTTCTCAGCTTCAGTATCTCAGCAAAGTCCGCTGGGTCTTCTTCATCAAGAAATTTGGCTTCAGCAGCGTCCTTCACTTCTTTCTCTATGACTCCATAGTGGATGGATCCATCTAGTCTCTGTGGAGGTGGTAGGATTCTGGGATCAGGAACTCTTACTTCAATATTTTCCTTGACAGCTTTTTGAAGTCTGGTATACATTTCTAGATCTGCTCTCATTAGCCATTCAGTATATGCCACTGTCTTGGGTTTCTTAGACCAAAATCTCCAGAAGTAGTTCCTCTTGATGAATTCGACTTTCAGCGTCTCCCACCTCTGAGTAACTTCCCACGGAATCCATACATCCACTCTAAGCCATCTGTGAGTCTTCAGATCAGTAGGCTTTCTGAACTTTCTGTATTTGTATGGAATGTCAGCCTTTGTAGGGATCCTTAGACTCGCTTCCTTTTCAGTTCTCAGCCTGAGAGCTTCAAGATCAGCCATCCATATTCTCTCTCTGGCTGCTTCTATCTGTCGAGCTTCTTCACCTCTATATAGATATCTGTCCAGCTGAGCCCAGATTTCATCCATTTCTTGTTCCTGTTCCTTCGATGCAGTGTAGGAGGGCTTGTGAGGTGGCTCTTCTTCTGAGTCAGCAGGTGTGGAAGATTTCTCTTTGGATGTTCCCTGCTGCCCAGTTGACTGCTGCTGCTTCTCCTTTTCTTTTTCTTTGTCAGCCTCGTCGCTGAGCTTGAGCGTTCTAGGAGGCAGCCTAGCTCCTGTCTTCTTGCCTCCAGCTGGAGCCTTAGTTTTGCCTTTAACAGGCTTCTTCTTGGGTTTGTTCGCGACTTCAGCTTCAGCTATCTCCCTAGCTAGCTTCTCATCTGCTGCTATCTGAGCCTCCTCCTCCGAGGTTATGAACCTCCTGGGTCTTTTCTTCTTAGAGGGAGGGGTTGGGAGTTTCAGTACTTTCTTGCCTTTGTCGGCAACTGGAGGAGGGAGAGGAGTTTCTTCTTCTTCTGACTCCTCGTCAGCATACTCAGCAACTTCTTTTATAATATCAGAAGTAGTTTGAGTTTCCTGAGTAGTGACTTCTTTGGCTCCTGAGCCACTTGGGCCAGTCTCAGCAGATACTGCAGCTCCTGCTGCTGAGACACCTTGGGCCTCGCCAGTATGTGAAGGTCCAGTGGGGGCAGATGACTGAGTTTGTGATGCCTGAGTTGTGATGCCCCTGCCACTGTCCTTGCCTTCTTTGTAGCTTTGAGTATCAGCTCCTTAGATGCTTTCTCTATAAATCCTTCCCCCTTTTTGGCAGCAGCAAATCGGGTAGGGGGCGGAGCAGATACCTTTCTATTCAGGCTTTCGTATAAATCTGACAGATCATCCAGCTTATTGTGTAGCTTCGTCTGTTGCCCATGCAGCTCGTTTCTCTCATTTGTCAGCTGATCGCTGTATTTCTTACGTGAGAGATTAGCCGCAGCCTAAAATTCCTTCAGTTGCTTCTCCACCTTCTCTTCATTAGCGTTCTGAATATTTTCCATTCTAAGATCAGTGGCTTGAGAGATGGCAGTGACGGATTCAGTGTGAGCGGTTTGAGCGGCCTTGTAGTTATTCAGTAGTTTTTCATGGCCTTCCTGAATCGTCTTGAGCTGCTCTTCAAAATCAGCTCGCTGTGCAGCTAAGGCATTCATCAGAATGCTGGAGAAGTCAGGGACCGGAGATGTGGAGATAGTGGTTCTGAGTCCCTGCAACTCTGCAGTCTGAGCCTCAGTGGTCGGGCAAGTAGGCGATTTTGAGTGCCTTGGTTCCTCAGCGCCCTGGCCACTGATTTCGATCGATGGCTCTTTGGGCTGGGCGCTACTTCGAAAGCAGATTCGAGAAGGAGCCGAGAAGGATCAGCTGCCTTCGAAGTACCAGCCACCGTCTGCCCGGGACCAAGGATGTTGAGTGGAGGATCAACAGTAGAAGTAGTGGCATCCTTTTCCAGTTAAGTTCCCTCATCAAGCTTCTCAGGGCCTGAATCACGGGGTGGGTCCTGACCATCGGCGTCAGACCCATCTGAAGGCGCGGGTGCTGAGACAGGCTGCCTATCGTTCAGCATGGCAAGCATGGCTATCCTCAGATCCTCGAGCGTGCCGAGGTCAGATGGCTTGGAATAGCCAATCTTTCCTTTGATCAGCAGCTCTTCCTCGTGAAGCTGCTCGCAGGAGTGGTGGATGAGGAGCCTCTTCAGGTTATGCCACTCCTGGAACCATATCAGCATATGGAGTCGCGCCTACCTTGCAGGTATGACAAGGTTGCTGTGGCTGGAGATCTCTGGTATAAATTCAGTAATCTCTCAGGAGGCTCTGGATTTTATAGTTGTTGCCTCCATCCCGACAGATTCTGACTCTAAGGCTGTCTCCGAGTCCTCAACCTCAATTGGAGACGCCTGTTTTTCAGCAGACAGGATGTTGCTGAGTGGCGGGACGTCCAAGGGGCTCTCTAAGGTCTGAACTTCTTCAGCCTGGATATCTTCAGCTTGGACCCCTTGGTCCACATTTTCTCTATGTTCAGTGGAGATGGCTTTCTCCACTGATTGTGTCTTCTCAGAAGACTTTGGCTCGTCTCAGTTGGAGAGGCGGCTCAGCAATTATGGCATCTGGCTCCGCCTCAATCTCAGTAGGCACAAGCTCGCTGACCTTATTCAGCCTTTTGGTTGGTACCTTAGGTGTTGATTTAGGAGGGGACCTCTTCTTCGTAGGCGTGGAGGTCTACTGAGTGCCGGTCCTTGAGTCAGCGGGCCCTGAGCCAATCTGTTGAAGGGCCGCTGCCCTGTTCTGGAACCTAACTTTCTTCGGATTGAAGTAAGCTTTATCTGCAAAAGTTATGCTCTCAGATCCGCAAAAGTCTTCTATCATGATGGAGAGCTTCAGGCCGTATTGGAGTTTGCCTTTGACGCTTAGTCGCTTGGATGTTTTGTCGAACTTAGCCGACTGCGTCATGAACTCCTTCAGAAAGAATTCCGTCCAATTAATCTTGGCTCAGTCATAGATGGCCATCATCATCTGTAGCTTGGGCCTTGACACTTGGTCAAATGAGCCTGCTTGACTCGTCAGGAGCTGAGTCACTATATACGCCAATGTTCTGTACTGAGGGAGCATTGCGTTCTTGGGAAAAGCGGCTCTGAAGACAGTTGGCTTCCCGCAGAATTCCGTAAGGTACTCATCCATCAGATCATCTTTGTATGCGACGGTACTGAGTCCTTCATTTGGCAGATTGAATCTTTTCTGAAGAGCTTCTCGGACGAACATCTGCTTGATAATCGATTCATCTCGGGCAGGGTCGCCTACTGAGTGGACGACAAAGCGGCATCTGATGTCCTCGGTAACGGACTCTGAGTTCAGATACACCTCAGCCACCTGGCGCGGAAGGAAGAAAGAAGGCTTCCTTGTCAAGAATCCCTCCAAACCGGTCTTGCGAAGTGCGTAGAAAATATCCTCCATGTAGTCGAGATCGCACGCATCAAATTCCATCATAGGCTCGCACCAGACGCGATCCTTCTCGAGGATCTCCATCATATCAGATGGAGAGTCTACATGAGTTCCTGTCATCTTAATAATCTGCAAACACAGTATCCGTCAGTATCCGATAAGATATAAGAAAAATCATTGAAAGATCACGCGATACTGAAAAGATCATTGAAAAATTACCAGAAGATTTTCTGAGAGGTTTAATGGATAGAGAATATGTAACTAAGCGAGTGATAGTCTCAGAAAAATCTAGGGTACTTAAGATATTTGCAGAGATAAAATGACGGTTTCAAACATTTGAACGCTTATATATATCTTAGAGAAGACAAACAGTTAAATATCAATGGTTCAGTTTGAACGCGCTTTTTGAGTGGACGGCTAGGATTAAATTTTACAAAATAGGTAATGATCATATTAGCCGCCTAAGTCAAAAGCCAGTTGTATATAGCCTAAGTAATAACTTGATACGATATGCATTTAATGCATTGCAGAGTTCAGCATGCTTTTACATAGAATGTCGTGTTTTAAATGTAGTCCGTTAAAACTAAATGACATTTTCTAAGGCATTGAATACGATGCTGAATCTGATTCATAAATGTACAGGATAGTTCTATAGGCTACTGAGTCGAGATACACAAACCTGTCAGCTGAACATTGTAGTCAGCTGATACCTCGTGTAGCTGGTTGCTGAGTCTCTACGTACTGATTTTACTCAGTACTGAGAGGGAACATTCTCCCTTACTAAATGCTCCTCTCCTGAATCCTCTTACTGACTGGAGTCAGTAGGGTCCAGCAGACCTAGCTCTACTGAAAGTTCTCTGAATCTGGCTTCAGCTAGAGGCTTGGTCAGTATATCAGCCCTTTGATGGTCAGTATGGACCTTTTTCATTTTGATATCCTTCTTTTCGACATGGTCACGAATGAAGTGGTGTCTGATGTCCACGTGCTTGCATCTCGTATGAAATACAGGATTCTGAGTGACGTCATAGTCGCGTAGCTGCTGTCTCAGCCAAAGGATTTGGGCGCAGCAACTTCCGGCAGCCATGTATTCAGCGTCAGTAGTTGACGTCGCTACTGAATGTTGTTTCTTTCAGAACCATGAGATCAGCTTACTGCCGAGGAACTGACACGTTCCAAAAGTTGACTTTCGGTCAATTCTACATCCTGCATTGTCAGCATCAGAATAACCAGTTAGTTCAATATTATCATCAGCTGGATACCATAAACCCATGTCAGGTGTTCCTCTGAGATAGCGGAGAATCTTCTTTGCTGAGTCCATGTGACTCTGCTTCGGATTCGCCTGAAATCGAGCGCAGACACCTACAGCATAAGTTATGTCAGGACGTGTAGCTGTTAAGTATAATAAAGAACCAATTATAGCACGAAATTCAGTTTAGTCTACTGATACTCCCTCTTTATCAAGATCAATTTTCATATTCATGTTCTTTGGGATCTTGATTGGTTTGCCAGATGTGCAACCGAATCTCTTGATGAGGTCTCGAGTGTATTTGCCTTGATTAATGAATGTTCCCTTTTCAGATTGTTTGACTTGAAAGCCGAGGAAATAGTTCATCTCTCCCATCATAAACATCTCAAACTTGTCCTTCATTATTTTCTCAAACTGCTGACACATGATGACGTTCTTTGAGCCGAAGATGATGTCATCTACGTAGATCTGCACAAGTAATAGTCGTCTTCCAGTCGAATGCTGAATAATGTGCGGTCTACTGTGCCTTTCTGAAAATCTTTCTGAAGAAGAAACTCAGATAGGGTATCGTACCAAGCCCTGGGTGCTTGTTTTAACCCATACAGAGCCTTTCTGAGTCTATAAACTTGATGTCCCTGCTGAAAGCCGGGAGGTTGTTCCACATAGACTTCTACTTTCATTACGCCGTTCAGGAAAGCAGACTTCACATCCATTTGATATACTCGGAATCTTTGATGTGTTGCGTAGGCTAGGAAAAGTCTAATTGCCTCCAATCTTGCAACTAAAGCGAACGTTTCATCGAAATCTATCCTTCAGCTTGACAGTAGCCTTTTACCACGAGTCTTGCTTTATTCCTTACTATGACATTGTTTTCATCTCGCTTGTTCTTGAAGACCCATTTTGTTCCGATCACATGTTGATGTCAGGGTCTATCAACAAGCTCCCAAACTTCGTTTCTTGTGAACTGATTCAGCTCCTACTGCATGGCTATAATCCAATCAGCATCTTTCAGTGCATCCTTAACTGACTGAGGTTCTTCAGTAGACAAGAAGCAGGAATGTAAGGCGCTTTCTCCCTGATAGTATCTGGATCTTGTCTTTACTCTTGCTGAAGGATCTCCAATAATTAAATCAGAAGTGTGAGCATCCAGCCACTATCTATGATGTTTCAACTCTTTATCTGAAATTTGTTCAACACAGATAGTAGGTGAGTTAGGCATTTCAGTTGTACTATTCTGAGATTGAAGCAATTCAGTTACAAGAGTGTGATCTACTGAGTCACCAGGTTCAGGGGCATTTAGCTCAGGAACATCATTAGTTCCCCCTGAATTATTATTCTCAGTAGAGGTCTCAGTTACCACTGGGGTTTCTTCATCGACCTGAGTTACCTGGGATTGACTCTGTTAAGGAGAGTCAATCTGTTCAGCTACTTTTGCTGCTGGTTGAGATTCAGTAGACTTGTCTTCAGTTTCCTCATCTGAATCATCATCCCAACATAGCTGGATCTTTTCGACTTTATCTTTTAAGCTCAGATCCTGTAGTTGCTTACTGATGTCCTCAGATTCAGGTTTAGAGTTTCTGCTCCTGTCTTCAGTAGCAAACTCATTAAAAACAACATGAGGGCTTTCCTCCACGCAAAGGGTTCGATAGTTGAAGACTCTGAAAGCTTTGCTGACCCGGGAGTATCCTAAGAACACTCCCTGATCTGACTTGCTATCAAAAGTCTTCAGCTGATCTTTCCCATTATTGTGAATAAAGCACGAACACCCAAAAATATAGAAGTAAGATAGAGAGGGCTTCCTGCCGTTCCATAGTTCATATGGTGTCTTCTTATGCTACTTTGTCAGTAAAGATCGGTTCTAAGTGTAACATGTAGTATCAGTAGCTTCTGCCTAGAATTTGGTTGGAAGTCCTGAGTCTGCGAGCAGGGTTCTTGCTGCTTCTTTGAGTGTTAGATTCTTCCTCTCAGTAACCCCATTTTGTTGAGGCGTGCGCGCGGCAGACGTCTCATGCTTTATGCCTTCAGCTTTGCAGAACTCCTCTACCATGAAATTCAGGAACTCACTTCCTCTGTCTGAACGTATCTTGACGATCTTAGTGTTCTTTTTGATACTGAGCCTTTTCAGAAGCCTTGGTAACTCTGTTTTGACGTCAGACTTGTTGGCAATATATATGACCCATGTGTAGCGTGAGTAGTCATCAATGACCACTAATGCATACTTCTTGCCTCTGATCGTTACTGGAGAGACTGGACTGAACAAATCCATATGTAGCAGCTGAAGGATTCCATCAGTGGAAGGAGATGGAACAGGGGGATTTTGATTCCTTGTTTGCTTTCCCTTCAGACATGCTTCACACTGAGTGTCTTTGCTGAATACTTCATTCGGCAGTCCTCTTGCTAGAGTGTTTCTAGCCAATTTGTTGAGTGTTTTGAAGTTGAGATGGTTGAGTCTTCTTTGCCCAAGCCACCCCGTTCTGTTGTCATTCTTCACCAACAAACAAGCTTTAGGTTCAGCTGAGTTCCAGTCAGCTACATAGATATTCTTCTTGCGCGAACCTGATAACACTATTTTCCCTGTAGATTTATCAATAACATCACAGAAACCAGAGTCAAAGATCACTCTATTCGAGTTATCACAAAATTGACTAACAGAGAGAATATTATGCTGAAGTCCTTCAACATATGATACTCTTGGAACTGTTGATGTTCCAATGCTGAGTGTTCCATAGCCTCTGGTGTAGCCTTTTGCGTTGTCTCCAAACTCGATTCGGGGTCCTTCTTCAGTAGTATAATTCTTCAGCAAGTCCTTTTGGTACGTTATATGTCTTGAGCATCCGCTGTCCACATACCAAGGGTCATTGTGCACCTGCAAAACAGAATTATATTTAGGTAGCCTTTATTTTTGATTTTGGGTCCTTAGATGTTAGTTTTGGTAACCCAAATCTATCTCACGACCCTGGTGGTCTCAGACAGTTTCTTTCCACTTTTGTCAACATATTTGACCACTGGACTGGTCGCTGCTGACTTCTGAGGCTTTTCACGTTCAGGAGTCCTGATCTTCTGAGTGGGTGGACTGCTGACCATTGCCTTCTGCACAGCTTTCTTCTTCTTCTTCTGACTTTTGGATCCTCTCCTGACTATAGGATCATAGTAATATGACACATACTGAGCTGGACGAGTCAGCAACCCATTTAGCTTTGTTGGTTCCCCCTTGATTGAACTGGGGTGATCTGGTGCGGATGTTCTTATCAGAGTGCTGATGACTAGGATGACGTGCCTTCATCTTTTGTTTGTTCTTGGCTAGGGGGTTCAGTATGTCTGTATTGATGGTCTCCCCTTGAACAAACCTATCAGCTAGCCGGTTTTCTGAGCGTACGGGGGCAGATGAGGAGGCTCCCTGGCTAAATATAAGTCCCTCCTTGCAATGCTGGGGCTTGTTGCTTGCTAGCATAGCCTCTAGCTTCTTTTCAGCGCCCATGTAACGCTCTGCATCAGGTTCCTCCAGACATCATCACTTTTCTTCAGCATTTCATGCTCGGTTTGTAGTCCTGACAACTCTTGCTTCAGTAGACTCAGTTCAGTATCTTTCTGAGTCAAGTCATTGGTCAGTACTGAGATCTGATCTTCTTGATGCTGAGACTTGGCCATCAGAGAGTTAATCTCCTCCCTGAGTCTCAACATAAGTCCTTCTGACTCAGTAGCAACCTGACTCTCCTGAGAAAGTCTCTGATTCTCCACTTTCAGGGTATCCAATTCCTGAAGAGTCTTATTGAGCTGCAAACTCATCTGAATCTGCTCGTCAAGTAGTTCTTCATATGCGATCGCGACGTCCAGATTCTCGTCTGCACCTGAAAGAGTGTCGTGTGTGCAATGTGAAGAGGAATTAAATGGTTCATGAGAGTTTACCTCATCCTCTTCTCCTTCCATAAGACACTTTTCAGTATCTTCTTCAGCTTAGAGCTCTAAGGCCATGAAAGCTGCTTCATCGTCAGATGAATCCACGAAAGAATCGACTTCATCTGAGTCGTCTGAGAGTTCACCAGCAATGTATGCTTGCCTCTTCTTAATGAACTTCTCCCTTCTTGTTTTGCGTGCTGCTCTTTCAGCAGTGCTGAGCTCAGGACAGTCATACTGATAATGTCCTAGCTTCTTGCAGTTATAGCAGGTTGTGACTCTTTCTTCTTTGCTCTAACTGTCTTTCGACTGAGCTGAGTCATCTTGTTTCCTGCATTCAGAAGTATGCGAATCAGGAGTGTGTTTAGGCGTATATTCAGACTTCTCCTTGGATTCTCTGAAGGCTTTAGTCACTTTTCTGCTCCTCTCCTTCTCCTTCTGATACTTCACGGCAAGCAGTGCGTATTTCTTGGCTAGATTTCCTTCTTGTATGTCACTGAGTGAAGGTTCAGCCTTGCTAGACGCTGGAGGTACTGTGCTGACTGATGCTTTAAAGGCATGGTCGACTTGGGTGTCAGCTTCAGCTCGCTGCTTCCTTTGAGGTAAGACGAACTTGAACTCCTCTGCTTTAAGTTCTGAAAAGATATGGTCAGGAATAACAATATCTAAATCAGAATGACGTAATAAAGTAGCAAAGGGGGTCCAGTTTCCGTCTGGTAGTGCCCTCAAAATCTTGAGATTCATCTCTCGGTTGGAGAATGTCTTTCCCAGCCCGTTGATAGAGTTCATCAGATTTGTAAATCTAACGTTGAGATCTTCAATGGTGTCACCAGGTATGAGAGACAACCTCTCCAGCTTCTGAAGTTCCAGCGCAAGTTTATTTGCTTTGATCTTCTGAGTTCCCCGACTCAGTAGCGCTAGAGCATCCCAGAGTTCTTTTGCGGACCTACAGTCCTGAACCCTTCCGAGATAGGAATCACTCAGGGTGGTTAATATGGCGTTTCTGGCGACGCGGTCTAAGTTGTGAAGCTTCTTCTCCTTAGGGGTGAAGAGACTTCTGTCCTTGGGGATCTTCTTCTCGGTCGCCATTCCTCCTCCATCTGCTGGATCCTGAGCTACGACGCTATCGATCATAAGAATGATAGGTCCGTCCTCCAGAACCTCTGTCATGCTATCGTGGAGGGAGGTCAGATGTGCCTCCATTCTGACCCGCCATACGCCGTAGTTCTCTACTGAGAACATGGGTACCATCCTTATCCCTGACATATCAGACATGATGAATAATGATATGAATGAAGAATGATATGCAGTGAAAACGTTTTCCGAATCCGTTCAAGTAGACCAGTTTCAGAATAACAAGAGTCTTATAGAACTCCTGGTCTGATACCAATTGTTGGTCCCGAGAGTACGTTCAGGTGTAGAGGGGGGGTGAATACACCTGAAAACCGATTTCTCAACTTAAACACGAACAATCCTTTTCAGGATAGTGTCGTACTGAACAAGTTCAGCAGACCAGACAAGCTGTTTTGAATCATGTGGCAGAGTGACTGACTCTACTGAGACCTGCTAGCTGACTTAGAGTCAGAATTCAGTATCGTTCAGATAGAGTTCAGTGGTGCGGAATAGAGTAGGCCCAAGTTCAGTTGAGTTAGGAAAACATTTTTATCAAAACCCTTTCAGTAGATTAGTGTAGTCTGTTAAGTTTGCTGAAACTCAGTTGAATGATTTAAAGAATATTTTCAGTATGAACAGTAAATCAATGCAACAGTAAAAACAGAACACAAGACACAGAGATTTTTTAAAGTGGTTCGGACACAACAATCCTATGCCCACTATCCTAAAAGATCAGGAAGCTATTTATTATATTGAGATAGTCTCAGTTGGTTTGTACGCTGGACAAACACTGGTGTTGAGATTTATACTGAGCAAGTCTCAGTTTACAGGGTTATCAAACTAAGTGTTTGAAAAACTCTCTAACAGTGAAGGAGTCCTTTACAATAAGGATCAGTTCAGAAGTAAACTCCTTTGTCTAAGCTATGGATATATTCTATTGAGCTTAGGTTAGAGGGATAGGGAACAAGGATGTGGCTTCTAGAACGACGAACAACTGAGTGTAAGCTTTGGGTTCGTGTAACGTCGTTTGGATACTAGAGGCTGTATTAAGCGGTTCAGCTTGGTTCCCTAAGAGCAGAAATGTAGTCTTTCGCCGGAGATTGATTCTTCAAACTTCTTGCGGAAGACTTAAGCTTTTTCGAATTTGCTCGTTTGAATGCTCTGTGCGTTCTCTCGTGTATGCGAAGGTTCGGTGAGGTTCGTGAGTTTCAAATTTGATTTATCCCTCTATTTATAGAGAAGATATTAGGATAGATCCGTTGGAGATGATGATCCTTTGTCTCTCTCTTTTGGGTAGCCAACGGCTCTTTTGAAATATGGTGGCAGTGTCCTTTCCCTCCATTTCTGGAAAGTTGTTGACTTGCAGCTTTAGTAGATATAGGATACGTGGCTGTTTGTCATCGGCCGAGGTTCAGAAAGTTGTTGAGACAGAACAGACTTCAAGGAGATCTGAAGCTGACTTCTCTCTTCCTCGTATTGACTCTACTGATTTGACTTTAAGGATCCTGACAGTCAGAAGACTGTCTAGCCGTTGTTGAGTCTGATCTCTGATTCAGTAGCATGCTCCTGCTGAGTCGCCTCTACTGAAGATCAGCTCTGAGTTCAGTGAACTACTCCTGCTGAGTTCAGTTCCACTGACTCCTTTCGCATATCTTTGCTCTCGCGGAGTCCAAGATATCACTGAGTCTTCTACTTCTGGTGCTGAGGCAGATAATCCACTGAGTGCCTGAACCAGAGCAAGTGTCTGCTGAGTCTGAAACCTCAGAGACAAAAACAGATTACAACGTAATGGTTCACCAATCAAGATAGGGTTTTGGGATTTTCAAATCTTTACAGACTTATTCAGAGCACAGGGCTACTGAGTAAACTTATCAGCTGAGAAGACTGAATCATTTCCCACTATTTTCCAACATTGCTGAGGATAGAATCATCACCCAACAATATGGGATAAATCCGATGGAAATAGTACTCCAAAGAAGTTTCAGAAGTGCGCATGGAGAAATCAAATGTTGAGAAAGTATTACAATCTTATTCTAAAGGAGCAAGAAAGTGAAGAAGCAAGAAAAGCCGTTGAAGATGGATTTAATGGTGTGGTGCCAGTTGTTGATGCATTGGTAACTAGAGAGAAAACAAGTGATGCAGTGGAGGAAAAATGCTCATCTCATCAAAATGTGTTGGATCCTTCACACTCTATCACAAAAGGACGGAAAAAAGAGAGGATAAATGCTCATCAGAAAACTAAAAAGTCGAAGACAAGTAACCCATCAAGTTCAACTCCATCAAAGGAGTTTGGTACCAGAACTCCAAATCCCAGATCATTTTAGAAGATCAGCAAGTGAGTTTTCTCTCGTATTCTATTACTCAATAAACTGGTTTTTTTCCCCTTAATTTACTGATCTAATCACTTCTTTGAAAGTGAGACAAGATTTTACAAGAAAAAGGTATTGTATTGAGAGCTTGTTTTGTAGCATTGGTCTTTTTATAGTTCATTTATGACTTAGTATAAGAATGTGTTGGTAGTAGGAATGCGGCCTACATCTTAGATAAGAATGTGTATAGTTCATTTATGATTTCTTGGTTGTGTATGGTATTGAACTGTCTCCATGTTGATTCACAGGTTTCTCAAAACAGATTGATTTAGTTCCTTGCTATCTTGTGTTGATAGTGGTTTCTCTTGTACTATTATTTCTTGTTCAAAAGCTTTCTAAAGCAGGAAACTAATGTCTTATTTCATTTTTAGTGTATTTACTATAGGTTCAACAGTTGAGGGGTCATTTGGAAGGTTAATGTTGTTGTGTTGTGATGCTTCGCACTACCTGCTGTGGAATTGATACTTTTATTCAGAAATAATGATACTTTTGTTTACATACAGCGATATTTTGTTCAGAAAAATTGAGACAATTGTTAACATAAAGTGATACTTAACTTCAGTACAAGTGATTTTAATGACATTTTTGTTAATGTTAATTTTGAATTTTTTTTTTCTGGAAAATTGAGACTATTAACCTATAATGGTAATTTAGTTCAGTGCAACTGAGACTTTTGTTCAATAACACTAATATTATTGTTTACAGAGAGTGATACTTCAGTTCAATACAAGTAATACTTTTGTATAGAAAAAATGATACTATTATTTACATAAAGTGATATTTAAAATGATACTAAAGTAAAACCCTTTTAGTCGTGGAATTGCTACCGTATTTTTCCGTGTTTTTACTGTACCCTTGGAGTGGAAGTCTAAACCCTACTTTTTTTCTCCGGTTAAAAATGCTAGGGATTCAATGAACATGTTGAATGAAAGAGTGAAAACATAACCATTTATTTATAAGGAAAAGTATCATTCCTATTGAACAATAGTATCACAAGTTGTTAACAAAACTACTCCCTCCGTCCCAAATATATATGCATACTTTCCTTTTTCGTCTGTCTCAAATCTATATGTCTATTAGTATTTTTTTTTTGTATCTAACTAAATCTTTCACGAACTTTAATAGATTTAATTAATATGATAACAAAGAAAAAGACTATTTTATCCAACTTTTATAATAGCAAACCCAATTATGACATTAACTTTTTAGTAATTTACTTTAATTTACTCAAATTCCAATACCAACATTTATCTAACTTTCGTACCATTAATTTTTTTTCTTAATCTAAGTGAAAAAAGAAAATGGGCATATAAAATAGTGACGGAGAGAGTATTAGTCTGCCTAAAGAAAAATATCATTCCTATTGAGCAATAGTATCACATGCTGTTAAAAAAAGTATCAGACATTCTAAGGAAAAGTATCATTCCTATTGAGCAATAGTATCACATGTTGTTAACAAAAGTATCAGTCTGCCTAAAGAAAAGTATCATTCCTATTGAGCAATAGTATCACATGTTGTTAACAAAAGTATCAGTTTGCCTAAAGAAAAGTATCATTCCTATTGAGCAATAGTATCACATGTTGTTAACAAAAGTATCAGTCATTCTAAGGAAAAGTATCACTTCTATTGAACAATAATATCACATTCTGTAAAGAAAAGTATCAGTCTCTCCATAGAAAAGTATCACTTCTGTTGAGCAATAGTATCACATTCTGTAAAGAAAAGTATCAGTCTCTCCAAAGAAAAGTATCATTCCTATTGTGAAAAGTATCACATTTTGTTAACAAAAGTATCACTCTGTCTAAAGAAAAGTATTACTTCTATGGTGAATTTGAGGTCAAAGAAAGTGATACTATTTCCTAACATTAAATGATACATTTTATTCGTAGAAAAAATGATACTATTATTTACATAAAGTGATATTTAAAATGATACTAAAGTAAACCCTTTTAGTCGTGGAATTGCTACGGTATTTTTCTGTGTTTTTACTGTACCCTTGGAGTAGCATTTCAAAACCCTTTTAGTCATGGAACTGCTACTGTATTTTTCCACGTTTTTACTGTACCCTGTAGGGGAAATCTAAACCCTACTTTTTTCTCCGGTGAAAAATGATCGCGTTCCTTCGGAACACTCGCATTCTGAAAGGGTTCCATGTTTCAGTCGTGGAAATGCTTGTATTAATTAATACTCAATTAATTCATTCAAATATTTTGTAAAAGTTATACAACTTATAATGTAACAGATACTAATGCAATTGTCCAAAACAAGTAATATTTTTGCGTAGAAAAAATGGTACTATTATTTACATAAAGTGATATTTAAATTATGTGTTCATAGCTAGCAAGAAATACACTTTTCTGCAATTTCTAAAGTTGAACCTCTTGTATAGATATTGCATGCGATTTCTCAAATTGATGGTACTGTTGTAATGGATAGTTGTCCCTAGGAGCCCAAGGTACTTCACTGCACTAGCTGTCAATGCATATTAAACTTTCATGCATAAATTTTATACTATTACTATTTTAATGAAAAAGTTGCTAATAGAAATTGCTTTGTCATGCCATTTCTCATGAGAGCAGTAATTAATACACTTATCCAATACAAATAGTGGAAATGCTAGGAAAACATGTGTTGTAAACATTTACAAACATAAACTTAAGTATGGACAATATGGAATAAGTTCATGAAATTCAATTATAGATAGGTGGACCATAAACATAGAGATAATTCGATGATGATATATAGTAAGAGTAAACTACATAAAGTCAAAATATCCACCCAACCCCATGATCTCAGTTCTAATTATCAAACATCAACACAGACAAAAAGTCAAAATAACCACCCAACATCCTGAGTACAAGAGTACAAAAATTCCAATCACATAACAAAGAGTCTTCATAGTCACCAGATGGAGACTTTGAGAGGGCAGCATTTAATGCAAGATACCTAGAAAATTTTTGTAAGAAACAAATATAAATATTATTTCAAACTGAGCTTTCTGTAAGAAACAAATATAAATATTATTTGACAACAACAAGAATCATTAAACAAATTAATTTCAATTAAGGACATACCAACTGAACCACCATGTGAATGTATGGGTCTTCCCTTCTATCGAACTTTATGTTGTTCAGATAGTGAATCTTCCTTCGATTAAAGTCAACCACGGCAGCAAAAAAATGATGTTCGTAGCAAATGGGGAAATTTTTTTTAATATTAAACGACAAGGACATTAACAATTAGAGTTCTTGGACATAAGATTTTAAAATAAAATTATTAATAGTAAAATTTCTTACCAAATTTGTTGTATAGATAACATATTCTTCACCCATACGTGACAGCCAAAACCTCCAACACCCTTTTAAATTCTCTACAAACTCTTCTCTCTTTTTGTCATCTTTAAACTTTGAAACCAAATCAATGTAGCTCTACAAAAGAAGAGATTAAATAAAGTTATTGAATTAAATAAAAATACATTGTACTTAAATAAATTCTTACCGAGTGTTGACCACTAAAATAAAGTTTTTGAATCTTCCTCCCATTATTTTTTAACTCAAATTTTTTAGCTGTGTTCAGCAACATGATCCATTGATCAATGATAGTTAAGTGAATCAAGTTGTTCTGATTCATAGAAGCTATAACATTGAAGTGTATGAAGAATTAGTTGTGATGTGAAAAGACAGAATCACTGTATAAGTATTATGATTAATTAACATATAAAACTTGAGAAAGATAATTGAAATTATATTTAACATTACCAATCACCTGCTTGGGAAATTCTCCGGAAAAAATAATCCACAATATACTTCTCTTTTTGGGTGAAGCCTGTCAAAGACTTTTCATGCTTCTTCAAAAATTGAGAAGCATATTAAGGTTTAGTTGTATAAACCATCCAATCATCATCACCAACAAATGAATACCATGGATCAACAATTTCCAAACCTACATCAATAGATGTTGAGATTGTAAAATAGCATACACAAAAAAACACACACAAAAAAAGAATAATTGAATACCCTTTATGTCCTCTGATTTACTCAATTCTCTGACAAGTAACTCTGTGTAGTATCTTTCCACGCTAGTCACTTCAGAAGCTTCTACAGAAAGATCATGAATTATAACATTTTGTAAGATTTAGCTTGAACTTCGCTTGAAGTTATATCAAAAGATTACCATTTACCTAACTCTTGAACTACATCTTTCCCCTTCGCATTCTCCTGCTCATTCTCATTATTCCCAGTTGGGGTTCGTTCTGGGGTAGGGGTCAACAAATTGAAACTTGGAGAATCATTTACGGAAGGTTTGCTCTGAACATCATCTTCTTAATAAATGAAGAAGTTAGTTATTATTTACAAATAAAAATGAAATAATAATGTTATCTATCAATTAGTACCTGTTTGCTAGAGAGTTTTTTTCAAAACATTGAATTGATTGACAAGATCATCGATGTGCTTATGGAATTCTGGATCACAGAATAATTCATCAAAGTCACCACCATCATCAGCAACAGGTGGAGATGAAGGGAGAGAAGAAGATGTTACTTGTTGCCTTTCATCTTTTTTCCTTATCTGCTTTAGTCTCTTCAAATGGATTTGAGTTATCACACTCAAATCCCTTTGTAATAAAAGAAAGGACTCTTGCAAGCCCTATAGAACAGTGATAAGAATAATGTTAGGGATTCAATGAATATGTTGAATGAAAGTGTAAAAACATAGCCATTTATTTATAAGGAAAAGTATCATTCCTATTGAGCAATAGTATCACATTCTGTAAAGAAAAGTATCAGTTTGTCTAAAGAAAAGTATCTTTTCTATTGAGCAGTAGTATCACATTCTGTAAAGAAAAGTATCATTCCTATTGAGCAATAGAAAAATATCACTTTTGTTGAACAATAGTATCACATTCTGTAAAGAAAAGTACAGTCTCTCCAAAGAAAAATATCATTCCTATTGAGTAATAGTATCACATGTTGTTAACAAAAGTATTAGTCTGCCTAAAGAAAAGTATCATTCCTATTGAGCAATAGTATCACATGCTATTAAAAAAAGTATCAGACATTCTAAGGAAAAGTATCATTCTTATTGAGCAATAGTATCACATGTTGTTAACAAAAGTATCAGTCTGCCTAAAGAAAAGTATCATTCCTATTGAGCAATAGTATCACATGTTGTTAACAAAAGTATCAGTCTGCCTAAAGAAAAGTATCATTCCTATTGAGCAATAGTATCACATGTTGTTAACAAAAGTATCAGTCATTCTAAGGAAAAGTATCACTTCTGTTGAATAATAGTATCACATTCTGTAAAGAAAAGTATCATTCCTATTGAGCAATAGAAAAGTATCACTTTTGTTGAGCAGTAGTATCACATTATGTAAAGAAAAGTACAGTCTCTCCAAAGAAAAGTATCAAACCTATTGAGCAATAGTATCACATGTTGTTAACAAAAGTATTAGTCAGCCTAAAGAAAAGTATCATTCCGATTGAGCAATAGTATCACATGCTGTTAAAAAAGTATCATACATTCTAAGGAAAAGTATCATTCGTATTGAGCAATAGTATCACATGCTGTTAACAAAAGTATCAGTCTGCCTAAAGAAAAGTATCATTCCTATTGAGCAATAGTATCACATGTGGTTAACAAAAGTATCAGTCTGCCTAAAGAAAAGTAGCATTCCTATTGAGCAATAGCATCACATGTTGTTAACAAAAGTACCAGTCATTCTAAGGAAAAGTATCACTTCTGTTGAACAATAGTATCACATTCAGTAAAGAAAAGTATTAGTCTCTCCATAGAAAAGTATCACTTTTGTTGAGCAATAGTATCACATTCTGTAAAGAAAAGTATCACTCTCTCCAAAGAAAAGTATCATTCCTATTGAGCAATATTATCACATTCTGTTAACAAAAGTATCACTCTATCTAAAGAAAAGTATTACTTCTAGGATGAATTTGAGGTCAAAGAAAGTGATACTATTTCCTAATATTAAATGATACATTTTATTCGTAGAACTCATAAGATACATAAAGAAACTAAAGAAAAATTGTTGGTCCCGAGATAAACGTTCAGGAGTAGAGGTGGGGGAGTGAATACACCTAAAAACTTTCTCAACTCAAAACGCGAACAGTCCCTGTCAGGAAGATATCGTACTGAACAGGTTCAGTAGACCAGATAAACTGTTCTGAATCGCGTGGCAGAGTGACTGACTTCACTGAGGTCTGCTAGCTGACTTAGGTCAGAATTCAGTACCGTTCAGTTGAAGTTCAGTAGAGTGCGGAAATGTGTAGGCCCAAATTCAGTTGAGTTAGAAAACGTTTTTAAGAAAACTGTTTCAGTATATTAGTGCAATCTCTCAAGCTTTGCTGAAACACAGTTGAATGATTTGAAAGATATTTTCAGTATGAACAGTAATCAATGCAACAGTAAAAACAGAGCACACAGAACACAGAGATTTTTAAAGTGGTTCGGATCCACCAATCTTACGTCCACTGTCCTGAAAAGATCAGGAGACTATTTTATTATACTGAGTTAGTCTCAATCGGTTTGTGCACTGGACAAACACTGGTCTTGAGATTTATACTGAGCAAGTCTCAGTTTACAAGGTATCAAACTTAAGTGTTTGACAAACTCTCCAACTATGAAGGAGTTCTTTACAATAAAGAACAGTTCAGGGATGAACTCCTTCGATCTAAGCTATAGATATGGTCTGCTGAGCTTAGGTTAGAGGGAAGGGAACGAGAAAGTGGCCTCTAGAGCGACGAACGGTTAAGGATAAACTCTGGGTTCATATTCAGTCGCTTGGATACTAAAGGCTTATGTTCTGATTCAGCTCGGTTCCCTTTGAGCAATTATGTCACCTTTCGCTGGGAATAACTCTTTGAAGTTCTTGCAGAAAGCTTTAAGTCGATTCTGAGTTGCTCGTAAATGCTCGTGTGTGAGTCAGTAATCAGTTTGGTGATTCTGAGTGTTAAGCATAAATAACAAGGCCATGAAGACAATAAGATATTGTTGGGCCGAACAGCAATGATGTTTTATATATCAAAATATTCAGTATAGTACATCAGTTGCTATTCTAGAAAATAGAAAACAAGATACAAAGAAGCTAACAACTATCTTCTGAACTGCTGGATCCGCGCTATGAAATCTTTAGACTTCTCTTCAGGCAGAGCCATTCCATACACTCAGAACGTGTCCCTTCTGAGCTTCTGTATCTTCAGCATATCAACAGGATCCGACTCATCAAAATCATGGGCTTGGACTTCACTTCTGACCTCTCCTTCTATAACTCCCACATGCAATGATCCATCGAGCTTCTGTGGAGGGGGCAGAGGTCTAGGGGCTGGGACTCTAACATCTATCTTCTCAGCTAGGGCCTTCTGAACTCTGGCATATACCTCAGGCTCGCTTTTCAGAAGCCACTCAGCAAAGGAGGTTGCTTTGTGCATGTCAGGCAGTACCTCCAGATGTAGTACCTCTTGATAAAATCAGCTTTGAGCGTTTCCCACCTC
Source organism: Lavandula angustifolia (assembly GCA_028984105.1). Lineage (NCBI taxonomy): Eukaryota > Viridiplantae > Streptophyta > Magnoliopsida > Lamiales > Lamiaceae > Lavandula > Lavandula angustifolia. Next base: position 11,202,969 of record CM054812.1, on the reverse strand, counting down.
TGAGTCCGCTCCCATGGCATCCATGTATCAATTCTAGGCCATCGGTGAATCTTGAGATCAGTAGGCTTCCTGAGTCTTCTGTATTTGAGGGAATTTTGGCTTTCTCAGGAACCCTCTTTCTCAGTCCTGATCCTCAGAGCTTCTAGATCTGCGAGTCTGAGCCTCTCTCTAGCTTCACTGATCTGTCTAGCTTCAGCTCCTCTTTCTAGATATCTTTCCATCAAGTCCCATATTTCTTGCATTTCTTGTTCTTGGGCTTTGGAAGGGGCATATGATGGAACATGCTCTTTCTCTTCTTCTGACTTAGCAGGTGTTTGTGATTTCGACTTTGTTTCACCCTGCTGACCAATCTATTGTTGCTGCTACTGTTCCTTCTCTTTCTCCTTATCAGCCTCATCGCTGATTTTCAGTTTCCTAGGGGGTTGCCTCGATCCAGGCTTCCTTCCCCCTTGGACTTTAGTCTTGCCCTTGGCAGGCGCTTTCTTAGGCTTTTTAGCAGCCTCTGCCTCAGCTATCTCTCTGGCGAGCTTTTCATCAGCTTCGATCTGAGCTCTTTCCTCAGGGAATATAAATCTTTTGGTTCCTTTCTTAGGTGGGGTAGGGAGTTTTAGAATTTTCTTCCCCTTACCTGCCACCAGAGAAGCAGAGGAGTTTCCTCCTCATCAGAATCCTCCTCAGCATATTCAGCAACCTCCTTTATGATTTCACTTGGAGTCTTCGTTACTGAATCTCTAGGTCCTGAGCCGCTTGGGCCGGTCTCAGCAGGCACTACATCTCCTGCTGCTGAGACGCCTTGGGCCTGACCTTAGGGATCAGTGGAAGTAGATTGGCCTTCAGATGCAGTGGGAGAAGATTGGCCTTCAGACGCTCCCCTGCTGACCTGGTTCCCCTTGGTGCCTTCAGTATCCTTACCCTTTCCCCCTTTTTGGGATCATCAATTGGGCCAAGGGTGGGAACCTGCACCTTCTTATTCAGACTCTCATACGCAGTCGCCAGCTGATCCAAAGCTGTCTGTAGTTTCTCGAGTTGTTCGTGGAGTTCATTCCTCTCATCAATGAGCTCTTCTCCATAAGAACTCCATATTTCTTATGGGAAGACTCCACGACAGCCTGAATTGTTTGTAACTTCTGATCCATCTTCTCTTCCAACGCCTTCTGAATGTTTTGGAGTCTGAGCTCTGAGGCCTAAGTCATGGAAGAGATGGATTCAGCATGAGCTGACTGGGCTACTTGATAATCTTCAAGAAGTTTTGTCTGAGCAACTTCCATCAGTTTTTGTTACTTCTCATACTCGGCTCGCTGAGTGGCTAAAGCATCAGTCAGTATTGTAGAGAAGTCCGGAGTTGTTGTGTTCTGAATAGAAGTGCGGAGCTCCTTTATCTCCTCACTTTGAGCCTGAGTCGACTGCTTCCACGTCTTGTGGACAGTCCTGGTAAGAAGTCAGTTCTGAGCACCCTGACTTCTTAGTGCCTTGGCCGCAGTCTTAGAGCGTCGGGTTTTCGGGCTGGGTGCTACCTCAAATGCAGACCCCAACAAAAGCTGTACTGGGTCCGCGGTCTGTGAGGTACCAGCCCCCGACTGACCTGGTGGGAGGATGCTGATTGGGATTTCAGCAGATGTAGTTGGTGGGGCATCCTCCTCCAGTTGAGTTCCCTCAACAGGCTTCTCAGGGCCTGAATCATGGGGCGGGTCCTGATCATCAAGATCAGACCCATCTGAGGGAGCGGCTGCTGAAGATGGAACTATGTCGTTCAGCAAGGCTAGCATAGCCGCCCTCAGGTCATCCATAGAGCAGAGATCCGCGGGCTCTGAGTAGCCTATCTTCTCGTGGATTAGTAGCTCTTCTTCATGAAGTTGTTCGCAGGAGTGGTGTTGGATGAGTATATTCAGAGTAGACCACGTCTGGAACCTTATCAGAATATGAAGCTGCGCCTGTCTGGCTAAAGTGACCAAGTCAGAATGACTTGCTATCTCAAGAATGGCTTCTGAGACTTCTTGGGAGGCTCTGGATTGAAGAGCTGAGGCTTCCATCCCGATGGTCTCTGATTCTAAAGCGGTCTCCGAGTCCTTGATCTCTATCGGAGACGTCTCTTTCTCAGCAGACGGGATGCTGCTGAGAGGTGGAATGTCTAATGGGGTCTGAGAGATAGGAGTAACTGGTTCAGCTCCTGACCCCTGTTCCACTTCCTCTCCCTTTTCGAGGGGACTGCTTTCTCCACTGAGGCAGTCTTCTCAGATGATTTAGCCTCATCTCTAAGCTGAAGGGGAGGTACAACTACAGCTTGAGTGACCATCTTCTGCTTCTTGGTCGGTGTCTTCTGAGCTGTTTTAGGAGGTGACCTCTTCTTAGAAGGAGTAGAGGTTGTCTTAGAGCCTTTCTTGGGCTCAGCAGGCCCTGAGCTGATCTGCTGAAGGGCTATTGCCCTGCTCTGGAACATGACCTTCTTGGGGTTGAAATATCCTTTGTCAGCATAAATAGTGTGGTCAGCACCACAAAGATCTTCTATCATGACTGTCAGCTTCATCCCGTAAAGAAGCTTTCCCTTGATAGTTATACACTTCGAGGTCTTATCAAATTTTGTTGCCTGGGTCATGAACTCCTTTAGAAAGAACTATGTCCAGTTGATCTGTGCATGGTCATAGATTGCCATCAATATTTGTATCTTCGGTCTGGATACCTGATCGAATGACCCTACCTGGCTAGTCAATATCTGCGTGACTATGTAGGCCAGCGCTCTGTACTGAGGCAACATAGTGTTCTTTGGGAAGGCAGCCCTGAACGTCATAGGCTTGCCGCAAAAGATCTTTAGATACTCATCCATGAGATCATCCTTATAACCAACAGTGCTGAAACCGGTGCTGGGAAGCTGAAAGCTCCGCTGAAGAGCTTATCTGATGTACATTTGCTTGATCTCCGATACAGCACGGGGCAGGTCTGCGACATGATGAATAATAAGCCGACCCCGTATATCACCATCTACAGATTCAGAGTTCAGATAGAGCTCTGAAATCTGCCTGGGAAGGAAGTGGGCAGGCTTCCTGGACAGAAAGGCTTCAGACCTGAAGTCCTCAACGCTTCGAAGATCTCCTCCATGAAGTCCAATTCACAAGCATCGAAATCCATGATTGGTTCGCACCAAACACGGTCTTTTTCAAGGATTTCTGTCATATTGATCGGAGTGATGACTTTTCCTGTCATGATTTTGATCTGCAAAATTAGATGTCAGTATCGAAGAAAGAATAGTATCAAGAAATCTACGTGATACTGAATATGCATGAGATTTACCGAAGTATTTTCTGAGAAGTTGTAAGAGTTGTTTGCAAAGGATAGATGCTTTTTCTCAGAAAAATCTAGGGCTTAAAAGATGCAGAGCGAAAATGGCAGTTTTTCTAACTTTGAACGTGTTTTATTTGATCAAGAAGATGAACAGTTATTAATCCACGGTTCAATTTAAATCTGCTTTATGAGATGGACGGCTAAGATTTAATGTTATAAAATAGGTAATGATCAACGTAGCCGCCTAAGTCAAATTACAGTTGTATATAGCCAAAGAAGTAACTTGATTAGACATGCATTTAAAGCGCCGCAGAGTTCAGCATACTTAGCATAGAATGTCGTGTATTAAATGTAAACCGTTAACTTAAATGACATTTTATAAGGCATTGAATACAAAGCTGAATCTGAATCATTAATGCATAAAATATTTCATTGGCTACTGAGTAGAGATACGCAAACTTGTTAGCTGAACATCATAGTCAGCTGATACCTCGTGTGGATGGTTGCTGAATCTATATGTACTGAGTAAGTTCAGTACTGAGAGTGAACATTCTCCCTTGCTGAATGCTCCTCTCCTGAAACCACTTATTGACTGGAGTCAGAAGGGTCCAGTAGACCTAGCTCTACTGAAAGTTCTCTGAATCTTGCTTCAGCTAGAGGCTTGGTCAGAATATCGGCCCTTTGATGGTCGGTATGGATCTTCTCCATCCTGATATCCTTCTTTTCGACATGATCACGAATGAAGTGGTGTATGATGTCCACGTGCTCGCATCTAGTACGGAGTATAGGGTTCTGAGTGATTGCAATCGCACTGGAACTGCCAAGTTCCAGAAGTTGACTTTCGGTCAATCCTACATCCTACATAGTCAGCATCAGAATAACCAGTTAGTTTAATATTATCATCTGCTGGATACCATAAATCCATGTAAGGTGTTCCTCTGAGATAGCGGAGAATCTTCTTTGATGAGTCCATGTGGCTCTGCTCAGGATTCGCCTGAAATCGAGCGCAGACACCTACAACATAAGTTATGTCAGGTCGAGTAGCAGTTAGATATAATAATGAACCAATAATAGCACGAAATTCAATATGGTCTACTGATAGTCCCTTTTTATCAAGATCAATTTTCATATTCGTGTTCATCGGGATCTTGATTGGTTTGCCGGATGTCCAACCGAGTTTCTTGATGAGGTGTCGAGTGTATTTGCCTTGATTGATGAATGTTCCCTTCTCAGATTGTTTGACTTGAAAAACGAGGAAATAATTCATCTCTCCCATCATTGACATCTTGAACTTGTCCTTCATTATTTTCTCAAATTGCTGACACATGATGACGTTCTTCGAGCCAAATATTATATCATCTATGTAGATCTGCACAAGTAAGATGTCGTCTTCTAGTCGAATGTTGAATAATGTTCGGTCTACTTTGCCCTTCTGAAAATCTTTCTGAAGAAGAAACTCAGACAGGGTATCGTACCAAGCCCTGGGTGCTTGTTTTAACCCATACAGAGCCTTTCTGAGTCTATAAACCTGATATCCCTGCTGAAAGCCGGGAGCCTGTTCTACATAGACTTCTTCTTTCAGTACACCATTCACGAACGTAGACTTCACATCCATTTAATAAACTCTGAATTGCTGATGTGTTGCATAGGCTAGGAATAGTCTGATTGCCTCCAATCTTGCAACTGGAGCGAAAGTTTTGTCAAAATCTATCCCTTCGGCATGACAGTAGCCTTTTGCCACGAGTCATGCTTTGTTCCTTACGATGACGTTGTTTTCATCTCGCTTGTTCTTGAAGACCCATTTGGTTCCGATCTCATGTTGATGTCGGGGTCTATCAACAAGCTCCCATACTTCGTTTCTCGCGAACTGGTTCAGCTCCTCCTACATAGCTATGATCCAATCAGCATCCTTGAGTGTGTCATCAAATGACTGACGTTCTTCAGTAGACAAGAAGCAGGAATATAATGCGCTTTCTTCCTGAAAAAATCTGGATCTTGTCTTTACACTAGCTGAAGGATCTCCAATAATCAAGTCAGAAGTGTGAGCATCCAGCCACGATCGACGATGTTTCAACTCTTCATCTGAAATCTGTTCAACACAGATAGTAGGTGAGTTAGGCATTTCAGTTATACTATTCTGATATTGAAGTAATTCAGTTACGAGAGTTGGGTCTACTAAGTCACCAGGTTCAGGGGCATTCAGCTCAGGAACTTCATTTGTTCCCCCTGAATTATTATCCTCAGTAGAGGTCTCAGTTACCACTTGGGTTTCTTCATCGACCTGAGTTACCTGGGATTGACTCTGTTCAGTAGAGTCAATCTGTTCAGCTACTTCTGCTGCTGGCTGAGATTCAGTAATCTTATCTTTAGTTTCCTCTTCTGAATCATCATCCCAACACAGCTGGATCTTTTCAACTTTATCTTTTAGGCTCAGATCATGTAGTTGCTTACTGATGTCCTCAGATTCTGATTTGAGTTTTTGCTCATGTCTTCAGTAGCAAACTTATTAAAAACAACATGAGGGCTTTCCTCCACGCAAAGGGTCCGGTAGTTAAAAACTCTGAAGGCTTTGCTGACCCGGGAGTATCCTAAGAAGACTCCCTGGTCTGACTTGCTATCAAAAGTCTTTAACTGATCCTTCCCATTATTGTGGATAAAGCACGACACCCAAAAATATGGAAATAAGATATGAAAGGCTTCATGCCATTCCATAATTCATATGGTGTCTTCTTATGCTGCTTAGTCAGTAGAGATCTGTTCTGAGTGTAACATGCAGTGTCAGTTGCTTCTGCCTAGAATTTGGTTGGGAATCCTGAGTCTGCGAGCAGGGTTCTTGCTGCTTCTCTGAGTGTTCTGTTCTTCCTTTCAGCAACCCCATTTTGTTGAGGCGTGCGCGCGGCAGACGTCTCATGCTCTATGCCCTCAGCTTTGCATAACTCCTCCACCATCGAATTCAGGAACTCAATTCCTCTGTCTGAACGTATCTTTATAATCTTGGTGTTCTTCTCGACACTGAGCTTTTTCAGAAGCGTAGGCAACTCTGTTTTGACGTCAGACTTATTGGCAATAAATATGAACCATGCATAGCGCGAGTAGTCATCAATGACCACTAAAGCATACTTTATGCCTCTGATCGTCATTGGAGAGACTGGACCGAATAAATCCATATGTAGCAGCTGAAGGATTCCATCAGTGGAAGGCGATGGAACAGACGGATTTTGCTTCTTTGTTTGCTTTCCCTTCAGACATGCTTCACACTGGGTGTCTTTGTTGAATACTTCATTCGACAGTCCTCTTGCTAGAGCGTTTCTAGCTAGCTTGTTAAGCGTCTTGAAGTTGAGATGGTTGAGTCTTCTATGTCAGAGCCACCCCGTTCTATAATCGTTCTTCGCTAGCAAGCAAGCTTCAGGTTCAGCTGAGTTCCAGTCAGCTACATAGATATTCTTTTTGCGCGAACCTGATAACACTGTTTTCCCTGTAGATTTATCAATGACATCACAGAAACCAGCCTCAAAAATCACTCTATTCGAGTTATCACAAAATTGACTAACAGAGAGAAGATTATGCTGAAGTCCTTCAACGTATGATACTCTTGGAACTGTGGTGGTTCCATTGCTGAGTGTTCCATAGCATCTGGTATAGCCTTTTGCATTATCTCCAAACTCGATTATGGGTCCTTCAGTAGTATAATTCTTCAGTAGGTCCTTCTGGTATGTCATATGTCTCGAGCATCCGTTGTCCACATACCAAGGGTCCTTGCGCACCTGCAAAACAGAATTATATTCAGGTACCCTTTATTTTTTATTTTGGGTCCTTAGATGTTAGTTTTGGAAACCCAAATCTGTCTCACGACCCTGGTGGTCTTAGACAGTTTCTTTCCACTCTGATCAACATACTTGACCACTGGACTGGTCGATGCTGACTTCTGAGGCTTCACAGGTTCAGGGTCCTGATCTTCTGAAGAGGTGGACTGCTGACCTTCGCCTTCTGAACGGCTTTCTTCTTTCTTTTCTGACTTCTTGATCCTCTCCTGACTATAGGATCATAGTAGTATGACCCATACTGAGCTGGATGTGTCTGCTGCGGAGGTCCATACTGATCTGCCCATTTAACTCTGTTGGTTCACCCTTGACTGAGCTGGGATGATTTTGAGCTAATCTTCTTGTCAGAATGCTAATAGTTGGGATGAGGTGCCTTCATCTTCTATTTGTTATTTGCTAGGGGGTTCAGAATTTCAGCATTGATAGTCTCCCTTTGAACAAATCTATCAGTCAGCCGGTTCTCTGAGCGTACGGGGGCAGATGAGGAGGCTCCTTGACTGAATCCAAGTCCCTCCTTGCAGTGTTTAGGCTTGTTGCTGGCTAGCATTGCCTCAAGCTTCTTTTCAGCACCCATGTACCGCTCTGTCATCAGATTCCTCCAAACATCATCACTTTTCTTAAGCATTTCATGTTCGGTCTGAAGTCCTGACAACTCATGCTTCCGTAGACTCAGTTCAGTATCTTTCTGAGTCAAGTCATTGATCAGTACTGAGATCTGATCTTCTTGATGCTGAGACTTGGCCAACAGAGTTAATCTCCTCCTTGAGTCTCAACACAAGTCCTTCTGACTCAGTAACAACCTGACTCTCCTGAGAAAGTCTCTGATTCTCCACTTTCATGGTATCCAACTCCTGAAGAGTCTTACTGAGCTGCAGGCTCATCTGAATCTGCTCGTCTAATAATTCCTCATATGCGATTGAGATATCCAGATTTTCTTCTGCACTTGAAATAGTGTCGTTTGTGCAGTGTGAAGAGGAGTTAAATAGAGCATGAGAGTTTACCTCATCCTCTTCTCCTACTATGAGACATTTTTCAGCATCTTCTTCAAGCTCTACGGCCATGAATGCCGCTTCATCATCTGAAGAATCCATGAAGGAGTCAACTTCATCGGAGTCGGCTGAGAGTTCACCAGCAATGTATGCTTGACGCTTCTTGACGAACTTCTCCCTTCAAGCTTTACGTGATGCTCTCTCAGCAGTACTGAGCTCAGGACAGTCGTATTGGTAATGTCCTGGCTTCTTTCAGTTGTAGCAGGAGGTGACTCTATCTTCTTTGCTCTCGTTGTCTTTCGACTGAGCTGAGTCATTATGTTTCCTACAATCAGAAGTATGTGATTCAAGAGTGCGCTCGGGTGTATATTCTGACTTACCCTTGGAGTTTCTGATGACTCTAGAGAGTTTTATGCGCATCTCCTTCTCCTTCTGATACTTCACGGTAAGCAGTGCGTATTTCTTAGCTAGGTTTCCTTCTTCTAGATCACTGAGTGAAGGTTCTGCCTTGCTAGACGCAGGAGCCGCTGTGCTGACTGATGCTTTGAAAGCATGGTCGATTTGAGTGTCAGCTTTAGCTCGCTGCTTCCTTTGGGGTAGGCCGAACTCGAACTCCTCAGCTTTTAATTCTGAAAAGATATGATCAGGAGAAACAATATCTAGGTCAGAATGTCTCAGTAAAGTAGCGAATGGAGTCCAATGTCCGTCCGGCAGTGCTCTCAATATCTTGAGATTCATTTCTAGGTTGTAGAATGACTTTCCCAGCCCGTTGATAGTGTTCATCAGATCCGTAAATCTGACGTTAAGATCTTCAATCATGTCGCCAGGCATGAGAGACAGTCTCTCCAGCTTCTGAAGTTCCAGCGCCAGTTTGTTTGCTTTGATCTTCTGAGTCCCCCGACTCAACAGCGCTAGAGCGTCCCAGAGTTCCTTTGCGGACTTGCAGTCCTGAACTCTTCCGAGATAGGAATCACTCAGGGTGGTCAGTATGGCATTTCTGGCAACCCGGTCTAAGTTGTGAAGCTTCTTCTCCTCAGGGGTGAAAAGGCTTCTATCTTTAGGGATCTTCTTCCCAGTCACCATGCCGCCTCCTTGTGCTGGATCCTGGGTTCGACACTATCAATCATGGGAACGATAGGTCCGTCTTCCAGTACCTCTGTCATGCTGTCATGGAGGGAAGTCAGAATGAAGAATGGTACCCATGTTCTCAATAGAGAACTACATGGGCGAATCAGGATGTGCCTCCATTCTGACTCGCCATACCCCATAGTTCTCTATTGAGAACATGGGTACCATCCTGATTCCTGACATATCAGACATTGAAAAATTGTGATATGAATGAAGAATGATATGCAGTGAAAACGTTTTATGGATCCGTTCAAGTAGACCAGTTTCAGAAAACAAGAGTCTTAGAGAACTCCTGCTCTGATACCAATTGTTGGTCTCGAGATAAATGTTCAGGTGTAGAGGGGGGTGAAAACTTTCTCAACTCAAAACGCGAACAGTCCCTGTCAGGAAGATGTCGTACTGAACAGGTTCAGTAGACCAGATAAGTTGTTCTGAATCGCATGGCAGAGTGACTGACTTCACTGAGGTCTGCTAGCTGACTTAGGTCAGAATTCAGTACCGTTCAGTTAAAGTTCAGTAGAGTGCGGAAATATGTAGACCCAAATTCAGTTGAGTTAGAAAACGTTTTTAAGAAAACTGTTTCAGTATATTAGTGCAATCTCTCAAGCTTTGTTGAAACACAGTTGAATGATTTGAAAGATATTTTCAGTATGAACATTAATCAATGCAACAGTAAAAACAGAGCACACAGAACACAGAGATTTTTAAAGTGGTTCGGATCCACCAATCCTACGTCCACTGTCCCGAAAAGATCAGAAGACTATTTTATTATACTGAGTTAGTCTCAGTCGGTTTGTGCACTGGACAAACACTAGTCTTGAGATTTATACTGAGCAAGTCTCAGTTTACAAGGTATCAAACTTAAGTGTTTGACAAACTCTCCAACTATGAAGGAGTTCTTTACAATAAAGAACAGTTCAGGGATGAACTCCTTCGATCTAAGCTATAGATATGGTCTGTTGAGCTTAGGTTAGAGGGAAGGGAACGAGAAAGTGGCTTCTAGAGCGACGAATAGTTAAGTATAAACTCTGGTTCGTATTCAGTCGCTTGGATACTAGAGGCTTATGTTCTGATTCAGCTCGGTTCCCTTTGAGCAATTATGTCACCTTTCGCTGGGAATAACTCTTTGAAGTTCTTGCAGAAAGCTTTAAGTCGATTCTGAGTTGCTCGTAAATGCTCGTGTGTTCTTGTATGTGTCGTGAGCTTCGATTTGAAATCTTCCCTCTATTTATAGATGAGAGACATGGAAAGATCCATTGGAGACGATGATCCATGTGTCTCTCTCTTTTGGGTAGCTAACGGCTCTTTCAAAGTATGGTGACAGAGTCATTTCCCTCCATTTCCGGAAAGATGTTGACTTGCAGCTTTAATCAGAAAGTAGACAACTGGCTGCTTGTTATTGGTCGAGGCTGAAGAAAGTAGGTGAGACAAACAGACTTCAAGGTAGATCTGAAGCTGACTTCTCTTTACCTCGTATGACTCTATTGATTTGACTTATAAGATCTCTAATAGTCAGGAGACGCCGGCGGCCGTTCTTGAGTCGATCTATGTTCGAGTAGCATACTCTCGCCGAGTTCAGCTCTCATCGAAGATCAACTCGAGTTCGGCGAACTACTCTCGCCGAGTTCGGTTCCACCGACTCCTTTCGCATATCTTGCTCTGCCGAGTCCAAGATTACCGAGTCTTCTTCTCATGGTACTGAGGCTGATAGTCTGCTGAAGAATCAGCGGACAGAACTGAATGCATGAACCATGTAGGAAGGATGTCTACTGAGTCTGAAACTCTCAGAGACGGAACAAACAAATACAACTGAATGGTTCATCAATCAAAGTAGGGTTTTGGGATCATTCAAATCTACTGAGCACTAGGCTACTGAATCATCTCCTAACAAAAATATTTCAAGAACACTTACATCTTTCGCAAGTTCTTTTATCTCCTCATTAGTCTTCTCACCGAGAGGCAATTTGTAGGTAATAAATTCTTGCTCTTTGCCTTCACCGCTATCCGTTCCATTGCACATCTTTGTTAAGAAAATCATCCTCGCTTTCATCAAGAACATGGGTAGGTATTGTCGGATTGTGATTCATGCTCACGGGGTAGACACCCTCTACCCAACTACTGTGCCCAACCTCCCCAACAATCAACTCATCTCTTAACCTCGACTTTATTTTGGTACATGTCCAGTGCTTAATTAAAGGTAAGCTATGACTCTCTGCTACTCCCAACCACATGAACCTATGGAAATATAAGAGCGGGAGAACTAAGGCCCACCCATTCAAAAATTTTTTAAGGCCTCCTAGTCCTTTGCAGAGCCTCTCCACCACAAATATGCACCAATCAAATTCAGAAATTTGGTCAATATCAACCAGAGATCTAAATATTGATGTGTCAGTTGTTTGGTTCATTGTAGCAGCTAAGAAGGTGGACATGCTATATAGGATAAAAAAACCTTTTGAAGTCGTCCCCCTCATCTCTCAATCTATTTCCCTTTAGTAGGCTGACAACCGTAGACTGGGTAAGTTCTTTAGTGGTGATCTCATACCTTCCCTTGAACTCATTTAGAGCAGCAAAATGATCATCATTTAATAACACATCATTACCCTCATTTCGAGGTATTAAGAACAAATCCCTAATGTCGTCTGGGGTAACTACAATTGTTTTGTTGTTAGAGAAGGTTAAGACTCTACTCTTAGCATTAAAATTTTCAAAGAACCAAGTCATACTACCCCACAGCATGTACCTTAAGTCATGCATACTCAGCAGACCACCAAATCCTATTGCTTGTACAGCTGACCTTTGTTCGTCGGTTAAAGCCTCAATGATTTGGCAAAGGCCAATAGGCCTGCATTTGCCTGTATATTTGCTGAAACTGTATGAAAAATGTATTAGAAAGACTTACAGTGACATAACAAATGAATATAACTAAGATACAGTTAGTGATACTTCTGTGCAGTGTAAGTGATACAATTTCTATTTGAAACTGATACGATACATTTATTCGAATTAATTGATACTAATATGAATAAGAATTGATACATGTGCTCATATTAACTGATACTTAATTAAATAATACAAATAAAGTTGACAAAAATACCTTGGTTTGTGCTTCTTAGTCGCCCTATCACTGTGCGGACTTGTTTCATTCTTTCTTTTTATCGGGACTCTAGAGTTGGGCAGCCCAGGGGATAGTACAATCTCTTTCCCTATAGGAGAAGGGTATGCCTTCTTGATCTTTCTAGCAAAAGATTTTTTCCCCATTTTCACCAGCCACAAAATCTGATTTAATGAGGAACAAAGTAGCAGTATTAAACTTTTGAGAACTATTACTGAAACCAATTAATACACAATCTAACAAACAATGAGAAACAGTTAGCATTACACATTGCATAATGTCAATGGATTAAATTCAAGAAGTGGTTCAATCCCTCACAAGCTACATATTGCACTAGCAGATATCTCGAATATAACAGTTCTCAAGAAAAAGATTATCATACTTGACATCAAATCTATATCAGTTAGCAAAAGAGTCAGAGATGTTCAAGTTCTTCTTCTTGTTTTAAACTTCCAAATCGTGTATGGGTTTACATAAACAAACATAATCAGTTTTGAAAATAATCAAGTTTTGAAGCTCCATTACTTATATCAAGCCAACATCAACTGATTCTCCCCAAATTGGTGAAAATATGTGAAATGCAGAACAATTATTGGGACAGCAAAGATAACCTTGAAAAATTTATTGTTGAATAATTCTACTACAGAAAAGTCATACATAGTGCAAGAATACATTTACATCAGCTACAAAATTGAAAGGTTAACAAATCTCCCCAAATTGGTGAAAATATGTGAAATGCATAATACTTATTGTGACAACCAAGAGAGTTCATTAATCGAGCACAATAACAACTTTGACGGGCAATAAACTTGAAGAATTAGTTGTTGATAAACTCTCCCTACAGAAAGTGAAACTTAACCGAGAGCACAAGAATGGATAGTGAAACACAACGCGCTCTGAGGGGAAGTAAATAACAAGGATAATACCTTCTTTAGGAGCACCGCCGCCTTAGTGTCGTCTCAATCGGCTCCGCTGAGTTTACCGCCGCCTCAGTGCCGTCTCAATCGGCTCCGCTGAGTTTACTGTCGTCTCAATCGGCTCCGCTAAGTTCACACGCCAAGAAGAATCAAACGGAAGAAACGGAGATGAGGATTTATGCGAAGCGGAAGAAGAGGAAGATTAACACGGCGGCACAGTTCGAGGGTTCCGGAAGAAAAGAGATGAGCGGAAAGTTTGTTTTGAATTTTTTTTTTTTAAAGTATTTATACCTCGGATAAAATTATCCGGATCCGAGTCCGGGTTCGATCTGATTGCACCTACACATGGTTGCACCAAAGTTTTGTTGCTTTTTTTAAAAGGTGAAGATGTATTGTGTTTTACTCCTTAAAGATTGGAGGGGAGTTAGTGCTCGAATAATGAAACTCGACCTTTTAATTTTGCTGTTAAGTTTATTGGTTGGGGGCTTTGTACTTCAGGCTTAACATATTGGGTGGTATTTTGCACTTTTTAAAAGGGGTCATGAGTAAAGTACTATATCCTTCATAGTTGACTGTTTAATACCTTTTCTCTATCAACAAAAATGTTTATAATTTACCACTTTAATAATGAATTACGTTCTTGTGCAACAGTCTACAAACCACTCTAGACTAATTATAGGTAATGATTCATAGAGAACGGTAGATGGGATTTTAACATATAACCAAATGTTCGGTTTAGATCAATCACAAGGCAAATACCTCAACCTTTATAACATCCCAGGAAATAAATTTCAGTCTAAATCCTTAAAAATCAAATTCACTACACTGATAAAAGTACAAAAGTGATTGCTTCCAAATATACAAACAACCTTATGAAGCAATAACCAAATGGATATTCAATAAGTAGTAATAATAATAACATACTAAACAACCAATCTTGATTCATGAGATCCCAACAAGAATAACTAAAGTACGATGTCCATAACCAAAGCTCAAGGAGGTCGAAATCAAAATACGAAATTAGAATAGTTAAAGTAATTCATCCTAATGAAATACTGTAAATATCGTAGTGTTAAAAATAACAAAAAAATATATATTTATATTTCACGTTAATGTCATTCCAAGAGAACTCGTATTATTTCTATACTTCATATCTACATTAATTATGTCATACAATACTGCATTACTTGTTTTATATTTTCTGTATAATTTGTAAACTTCATTACCACTTGTGCGGTTATTCAAAAAAGAAAAAATGGAGAATATCTATAAAACCATAAAACGACTTGATTTCTTCATATAAATAAGATATTGTACGGCTTCTTATTTTCAGAAATAGAATGAGGAATCAGTTTTAAGCAACTAACTTTTATTTTACTTTGCGTAACAAAAACTGTATTGTCGTTCAGGCGCACAATTACAGTTCCTCAGACCTACACACGCAGTAGCTGGAGAGAGAGAGAGAGAGAGATGGAGCATGAGCAGCACGAGCAAGAAGACGATGTTTACGGCGGAGACCTGCCCCATGAAGATTACATGGAGTCTGAATTGGTTACATCCGCCGATGCTGAATCTGCCGGCGGCGGCGAATCCAAATTAAAGGTACGTGCGAGTGCAGAACATTAGTTGGGATGCGGGACGAACTTATTCAATAACGAGATACATAGAGTATCTTAATCATTGACGTGGGATTCAAGGAATAAGGAAGGAGGTGTTTGTGTGTGATTTATGTTGTGTTTTGATATTCTCTAGGAGTTGGAGATTATGAAAAAAAAGTTGCAGGAGATTGAGGAAGAAACGGGTGCTCTTCGCGATATGCAAGCCAGGGCTGAGAAGGAGATGGGCGCAACTCTAGGTTTGGTCAAAATTAGTTTTACTGTTTGAAACATTTGATTTTTAGAGTTAGAATTTGGGATCTAATTTTGAACTTTGGTTTCTTGAATGCAATTAATGTGCAATTTCTTTGGAAGTTTTTGCAATGAAAAGCTTCAAGATTTCATGGTCAATATATTTCAACTACCGGTGGAATATGATTCAGGAATTTAATTGCATAGTTCTACTGGGTTACAACTGCGTGTGAATAATTGATGCTTTGGGTGTTGATGGGATTCTTTATTTTCAGTATTTAATGAGGTCTTAGGTCTTGTTAATTGAACCAAAATCCAGGCTTCGTTCTTCATTTTCCTATAATCAGTACAGCATGAGTGTGCGCTTGGTAAGGGCAATAGCAGTTGTTACTTGTTAACTAAACCATCCCTTGTCTGAACTTCATTAACCCTGATGATTCAGTAACATAATGGGCGACTAACCAATTCTAGGATGTGTGACTGAATATGGTGAGCTCTTAAAATGATTGAAGATGTGGAGTTTGACATGATGTACTGTTGAAACATGGTATGTGTTTAATTTGTTTGAAAGGTACAACTGTAAAGGAATTGGATGGTGGAACCAGATTGAGTATTTTTGTTGAGTTTACTGACCCAAAACTTATTACTTATTAGTAAGTGTAAGATCAAAATCATGGAGATTCTAATGTTGGAAATATTTTCAGAAGATTTGGAGACCTGAGACTGAACTAATTTGAGTACTTTTCTTGTCAGTACTGAGTCCCAGAACCGTAGTGTTTGGTTGGTTTACTAAATTCCAAAAGCCTAGATGTAGATAAACTTTAGTCAGACCACGAAAAGATAGACTCGTGATGTTTTGTGGTCTATCTATTCTGATTTATATACTAGTATTTGTTTCCTTACCTGTGCTTGTAAGTAATTTTACACATTCCTGCAATCAATGGATTTAATGGTTGAGTGTGGGGATGGGTTTTCTTACTTTTATTCGTCCATCTCTCATTATCTATGTAGGGAGGGGGTTTTAGGGTGATCACAAAGAATTTTAGATGGCGCTTGTTTTGTTGATAATAATATGCATGATTTATTCATTTTACATAACTGTGCTTTTGTCTCAAAGCATTAACAGTACTGTCTCAATTGCAAGGATAGAGAGGTTAAAGCATACATGGTAAAATTAGGTTCTTGGGGGGGCTATGAGGCATATAGTTTCTTTTTTCACTTCTGTTAATGTTTTTGGTGTGACTTTAAATCAGTCAGTTGCACGGCCAACCCTTTGAACTGTCCTTTTCATGGTAGGTGAAGTTTATATTGGTTGATTGCACTTGAAGTTCTAGGTTAGATTTTAATTTTGTGAAGGTTATGCGATAATACAAGGTTTATTAAGCAGTGCCATTATAGATTTACCTTTTCTTTCACAGCTGTTGTTACAATTACGATAGTAATTAGGAGAATACAAGTAGAAATAGCCGAATAGCACGAACTAGATCAATTTATCTATATATATATATAATATATGGAGTGGATCATGTGAGAACCCACATTTGATGTGAGATCTAAGAATCATGTATAATCATTATATGTTTTATGCATAATCCTTTCTTCGTGGATTTCTATAAGAAGCTTTTGTAAATTACTGGTTTTTTTGCATAAAATATATAATGATTATGCCTAAAACATGTAAGGATTATGCATGGTTCGTAGTTCTCACGTTAAATGGAATTCTCACCAAATCCACACCATATATATATATAATTGCAAAAGAGCCACAGTTCTTAGGCCAACCCAGAGGATTTACTGCCTCTTCCGGTTCTTAGGAGATTCCCTAAATACAAAAGTGGTGGTTTGGATCTGCAGATTACTTGCATATGTAAAGCCTCCCTTCCAACTTCCTTAGAGCCTACTCTAGCCTAGGCATCAGTACTTCATCCTTCCCAATACCCTAGACTACTACTACTTATGCTAATCCTAGATAATTTACTGATGCCTACTACTATTACTCTATGCATGCCTTCAACTGCGAGTGCATGCACTCCCTCAATCAGCGATTCTGCTTAATTGCTAAATCATTGCTCAAACGGTCGATTGTTGTTCGCGTGCTTGTTGTATGCTTTAACTTCTGTTCCCAGCTTGTCCGCCAACATTTGACGCTGATGCAGCCTCCATGTGCACGTGTTGCTGAATAGAATTGCAGCTGATTGGTGCTTTAAGGTAGAACGAACTTGTATCAGATAATTTTGTTCTGGCAGCTTACCCTTTTTCTTGGTACAATTAAACCAATTACCTTATGCACTTGTCATAAGTAGTCCTTTCCTCACACATGGCTTATGTCTTTCTTTTCCCTTTTGAGATTTCTCATCCCCTCTGTCATCAATAAATAATCAACTACACATTGGAAATTTCAAAGTTAAGTGTGAAATGACTTACTTTCTTACTGCTACATGTATGCTCTGTAATTAATTTCCTAGGACATGATCTCTGGACTCGTATGCGCAACAAACAATGTTTAAAAAATTCCCGCCTTGTTCCTGCCTCCGATGAGGCTATGGAAAAAAGGCTCTGAGGCTTACGCCTCAGATCTTGTCCCTATTTCTAGTTATAAGCTTTTAAACATGATTGTAACATATAAATATAGTAAATTTATCACAAGTATATAATTATTTTACGTATCTTTATCTGAGAGATGTCCAACTTCAAAGGTATTTTTGTTTTATGTATTTCTGTGTAAAAGTTTCGTTAGTTTGTTGGAAAATTATTTATTTGAATACATGCGCCTCAATGCTTACGCCCTGCCGTACCATAGAAAACGCCTTTATCTTCGGGACTTTCAACATAAGTGTAAAGTAACCTCCTTTTATCTTCCGGACATAAATTAAGCATATTATGGGAGTTGTATTTTATTTTTCCTCTTGGTTTTACCACCTCCTCAACCTTCCCTTTTCCCCAAATAATCTTATTTTGATTAGAAGTGAAAGACCTTAAATTTGCATGAGATTAGGCCTAAATTTTAATTCAGGTTAGTGAGTGAAGTTTGTCCATTAAGACTTAGTAATGGAGAATTATTTACTTTATGAATCAATAACTTTCCATGCCTTTTACATGTTGAATTCAATGTTATATTTATTTGTTCCGGGCATAGTTTAGTAAAACCTTCGATGCTTGAGCCTCCAGTCACGCCTCAAAGGTTGCTTTCACCTTTCCTATGTTTCTTAGGCTTACGCCACGGCAATCCTCAAAAGTAAGTGTGAGGCTTATGCATCATATTCCCTAGCTTTTTTTTAGCTTTTTCAAGTCGAACAGAAACAAATACGATACTGCAAGCACCCACAACATTAGGCAATGTTTCAGTCAGCTTCTAGACGCTTACTCTGAGGCTCTCCTTTCTTTTCGTATATATTTAGAAAGGTATAAGCATGTGTATGAGTGTAGCAGAGTTTTTTAAGTTGTTGAGTAGTAACACATTTGTGAACACTTAAGTACTTAATAATTGGACCTACACTTTTCATTGCTGTCACTGAATACGCACAAAATCAACCAAAAGAATATTGAGTTGGCGATTGTGACTGATTTATCTTGTGCTCCTATCCTCTGATTATTTTTTATAGTTAGAAACATTTTTATGTTTCGCCAAAGTGGATGATAGGACCAAGACCTGCATAGTTTACAGAAAAGGGCGAAGGGGTGCTACAGGGGTGCTGCACTGTGGCATCCATATTATTAATTTGTGGCCTAGTTTTATTGCTTAATTGTTAAGTTTACTTTTGTATCAGAATTTTTTTTCATGTGTTTGTTTGCCACACCTTTCGGATTGGTATTTAGTGCAGAGGAGGGAGAAGGTTATTGAAAGAATGAAATACTGATGTGGTTTTTTGGAAAGTCTTCCCCGTCTCGAAAGCCAGAGAGCGCCTGTTTCATCCCGTAATCTTGGTGCCGGCTTATGTGAAAAAAACTTATTTCTTCATCACTGAAATCTCTGTGAGCTTATCAAAAGCCTATAAATGGATTGAAGGCAAAATATTATGTCCTTATTCTAAGTATGCATGGCTAATTTGCTAAAAGTTATGCTTAGAACTTTTGACTAACATTGTTTTCTTCTTTTGAGGCTTATTAGAAGATTCCAGTGGTTCATCTGCTAGCCAAGCTGAAAAGGAGGAGGTGGATGCTCGTTCCATATATGTTGGTAATGTTAGTTTCTTGATCCATTTCTGAATCTAATTTTTTGGTTGCATAGGTTTACACAAATCTCATTTTTATCTACTACTCTGTGCAGTGCAAACTTGTTTTTGGGAGAAAAGAATGAACTAAAACAAGACTACCTGTTATTCTGTTAAAGCATGCATCATGATTAGTATAGTAACTCAATATTTTAGGCTGAATATGTATATCAAATGAGTGTGGTAAGTAAAGTGTGCACTCTCTTCCTGGTGCACCTATAATCTCATTGTCATGTGCTACAGTAAGCCATCTAATGTAACAATAGTTTTCTGCCGCCTCGACTATTTCTTAAAACCTTCGTTGTGAGTTTACATGCCCACTTGCAAACTATCGGGGTGAATATGTGTATTTGCTTGGTCCTTTTTCTGATTCTTTTTTCCCAAGTACAGGTTGACTATGGATGCACACCTGAGGAAGTTCAGCAACATTTTCAGTCTTGTGGGACTGTGAACCGGGTCACTATTTTGACGGACAAGTTTGGTCAACCCAAAGGTTTTGCTTATGTTGAGTTTGTGGAGATCGACGCTGTTCAAAATGCTGTGTTGTTGAATGAATCTGAGCTGCATGGCCGTCAACTAAAGGTTCTTGCACTTAACCTTGGTCTAGACACAGTTAGGGGGAATATATGCGAATCATCACATAAATTATATATGTCTATATTGTTGTTTGGCAGGTATCTGCTAAGAGAACTAATGTTCCTGGAATGAAACAATATCGAGGAAGGCGTTCAAATGGTTCGGGAAGGCATTTTGTGCCTGGTCCACCCGTCTACCCTCCTTATGGTTATGGGTGAGCAAACTAAATGCTTGTGCTTTTTGGTTGAGAAATAATGGGTGGTTGTGGAATGCAATCAGTAATTTTATGCTTCTGAAAAATTATTTGAGCTTTCCTTGAGTGCAAAGATACTATTTATATGTGCATAGTTATTCTTTTTACTAGTCTTTGTATAATTAATATTTTCTTCAGTTTTTCCCCTCATTATAGATGCATGTGCCTCACTATGGCTGTGTAATAAATAGAATACGATTACACTTTAGTTAATTACCTCCACGGTTACCTAAAAGTTATTGCAATTTCATTTGTTTTGCCAATCTAAATGAATAAAACCACCATTAGTTTTGTAGTTAGTTCCCAATGGATGAAATTGCTTCTTGTTTAGCATCATCCCTTTTCACCTGATACTAATATTTTCATGTGCAGGAGAATCCCGAGGTTTCGGCGCCCTATGCGCTATAGGCCATATTGATGAATAGTTGGAGCTTGGGTGGTATAAAATAGAGGAATAATTTGGGTTCAAGAAATACCTCCATTGAATATCATGTACTTCTTTTCCAGATAACTCTATATGGCTAATGGCTAGATTTAGTATGGTATTCCAACTTGTATTAACTTTGAATTGAAAGTTTTTGTTAATATTGTAAAGTGCCACATCTTGGTAGCTGGATACTGATGATAGTTGAATGATAATACTCAACTTGATTCATTCATGATGCAGGAACTGGTATTGTCGGTTCTTCAGAAAGGAGTTCATAAAGACAATGGTGGAGTGGTCTTCTACTCTTCTTTGATGATATTCTGATCTATATATAGTCCGAATAGGAAAGGAATATTGAGGTGAAACTGGTTACTCATTTGATTCCAAAATTGAGGATGGATTAGGAAAAAGGAGACAAACTTATGATACAAAATGTGCCACAATAATGATAATGATATATGCCAGTTTCTTAGCAAAAATACATAAATAAATGAGGATTTAGGCCATGTGTAGGAACTCGGAATTGGCTGTCCTTGCTTGCAAGTCACAGTGAAAATGGCTTGGTATAGACATCAAATGGCTCATTACAACTAAGCTGTGGTTCCTGCAATCAAGTTTTAACTTTTAGATAGACAGTAACCTCCCAGTTTTATGCAGCTTTGAGTTTACTGACCTGACTCATTCCAATGCCAGCACTTCCTCCGGTCAAAAGCATCGTGAGAAGTGTCGTAACAGCACCCCCACCACCTCCCACTAGCTCATCCCCAGTCTTCTGGATGGTGGACCTCATTGCGTTCAAAATACTCCCATACGTACTTCCTTTTCCATTCTCTATTGCTTGGATGAACGCAAATGTCATTGCGCCCGTGGAAGTCACCTTAGACAGAGCCTGTTCAATTTTTCAATATATTTATCAACTAGGAGTTATGATTAAATGCTTAGCATTTGAGTATAGAGTGACAAGTTACAGCTGTATCAGCAGAGGTTTGATCATCATCACAACCACTGAATGATATGGCTTCTCCCCCCCTTGTCCCTTTCCATGCTCCTGATGGCGGACGATGATCTTCCCACGCATACCTTCCACTTCTGTACCAACATGTCAACTTCTAGGAAACTCAGAGAGAAAGAGAGAGAAAGAGTATGCACTAAACCTGTCCATTCTACATAGAAAAGGCAAATCTAGCACTGTGCCACTATGGCATGCATCTATTATCGCATGAAGCTTGGCACCAGTAGGAAGAGGGTTGACTAGTGTTGCATTGATCTCATTGTCGACTATCATCCCCTGCGTCTCAAAGTCCAGAGGGCATAATGTCTCGTCAAATCCATCAATCTCGTCTCCGGTGTAGTTCCGTTGTTGGGATCCATGGCCGGAGTAATGGAACACTAGTGAGTCCCCTGACTGACAACCTTGTACAAGCCAAAACATAGCCATCCTGATGTTGTGTTTTGTGGGGATCTTGTACGGATCAGCTGCCTCGTCTGAAATAGGAGGATTTAGATTTAATGTGTTAGGCTATGATTATTGTTTACAAGAAACTATTTTTTTCCTGCAGAATTATCATTTGTGATGTTATGTTATTCTCTGCCTCTCTGACTGTTGTGAGATACTTTCTAAATGCTATTAGCGCTTGTGAAATGCTTGCACAAAAACCAGCATATACACTGTTGTGAGATACTTTCTCTGCCTCTCTGACTGTTGTTATCGTCGCCTATCGAATAAAGTACATTACGTAGTCTATGGATTGTCGACTTTTAAGACACTCTTTTCGATTTTGGATATCGAGAGTTAAATCAAATTCAACATATACACTGCGAATGGATGGATAATTATCGAAAACCAGTCAATCAATATAGATGAGATGTATATATCAAATTCTCCAAACAACAATTTCAAAAAGCAGATTCATTTCCAATTACTTGTCATCATTTCCTTCTTAACCATCTTTTCATTTCACAGAATCCCTGATTAGCGAGAATTTCCAACGGAAAATGAAAGATTAATCCATATCTTCGGGCAGCACTAATTTAGTCCGACTTTGACAAAATTCTTTACTTATTTTATACAACAATTTGCAAATCTTAAATATATTAACATGCAGTTGTAAGAATGGATGCCAATTATTATTACTAAAATCACCTCGCCAAGTTGACATCAACAAGTCAAATCCACCAAAAATCACATTAATCGAAATCAAGAACAGATAGAAGGAAATAAAATAAAACCAACACCCAATAAATAAATAAAGAGAAAAAACAAGATTACCAGTGAGCATGAGGATTGAGGATTCCGGGAACTTGAAGCGATTGATGAGCAGAAACTTCATACACTTTGCATCATTAATGCACCCCTTCAGCTCATGTTTGGTGTTCCGGTACGAGATCCCCACGATCACGGCCTTCTTCCGGCCATGGGGGGGCGGAGGAGGAGGAGGGTAGTAGTTGTTGTTACCATTAGCGTAAGAAGAGGAAGAGGAGGCAGGGTGGGCGGTGCGGGGGTCAGCTATGCGGGTGATGGCTTGGCAGACGGCGCACCGGATGGAGGTTGCGCCGGTGGGCAGCTGGAGGGCTGTACGGCAGTTGGAGCAATTGACTAGCATCAACATTTTTAATTACAAGACTACTACTGTGTGTGTATAATAGAGGAGGAGGAGGAGGACTTGAGAGGAAGGATGGAGGGGTCAACTTGAGGGAGGAATTGGAGTCGTTGGGAGGGTGATGGTAGGAGGGAAATATTATAAACAAAGTTTGGAGGGTTCTAACTTCAGATTGGTAAATTTCATTTTGCGCGTGGCGGCCGATGCAAATGTATGAATGCAACATAAGTAACTCTATATTTTCTCTACAATAAAATAAGTATTCTATTTTTATAAATTTTAATATATATTAGTTTGTATTATTTAAATTAATATATGGCATATGCATTTAAACATATTAGTTTGTATTATTTAAATGTCATATTTTGAGTTCATACCGTACTCCCTCCGTCTCATAAATAATATCCTTTTATCTTTTCGGCACCGAATTTAAGGAGAGTGGTAGGTTGTGATTAAAGATGGTGAAGCCCTTCAAAAAGAGTTGTTGGTTTTGTATAAAAATTTATTTTTTTAAGAAAAAGGACATTATTTGTGGGACGTCCCGAAAAAGAAAGATGAACATTATTTGTGGAACAGAGGGAGTATTTTATATTTTTATTCTATTATATTATTTTAGGAATTTGTATTTTTTAAAGTATCATCATATTTTAATGAATGATTATTTATAATTTATTTTGATAAATTGATGATTATATGAAAAACCTTAATAACTAAAATACAAAATAAAGGAAAACAAAAAATAAAAAAGAATGTAGCACTCTAGAATAATGCTATAATACAGTCCTATTGGAGGTGATCATCTCCCCCCGCCACTGATATACTAGGTAAATTATATTTTGTATAATAACATAACACTAAGATAATTATGTGCAATATGATAAACCTAGCAGTATTAGTGGAATTGAAACTCAATTTGTTAAAATTTGTACATTGTTAAAAATTCCATAGACCAAATATCCTACGTGGAGGCCAAAGTATCTTACTTCCAAACTTAAAAATAATGTACGTAATTTTTTACCTAAAATGAGATCATTTATATGAGAATTCAATCGCCCTGTAGCTTTCCCCGGCGCGCAACTCTTAAACTGAAATATTATTGTGCATTTAGGCGAGATGCGAACATTCTGAAATTTCATGTGCAAAATGAGGTTTTGCAAAAGAATGGTATATTTACCGGCTAATAACCCTTTTAGAAACATGGAATATATTTTTTTTATTTTCTAATTTATGATATCGTTTTCTTATTTTAAGACTTACACTGCATTTTTTCAGCCATTTAAAATAATAAATTCTACTAATACTAAACATATCAAATGCACAGACCGGTTCAAATCGTTGAAATTAAGAACCACTTAATTGAAAAAATGGAAGTTTACTATCGAGCACCGATATCGTCAAAATATAAAATCACATTCTATAAATGAGGAATAACTCTCGGCCCCAACATTGAAAAACGTAGGTTGTTTGTCAGGTTTAAAGTGAATTACACGGAGAATGGAATATAACTTGATAATAAATCACGATGATCTACATGTTTCAAAAAGCTCACATTATAATGGGAATCTTTGAAATAAAATGCCAGAACTTTCATCCGCTGTTTATTAGGTGTATATACCTTGTGCAGCCTATGTTAATAAGATTGCATCATAATTTTACTAAGGTTACATCATAATTTTACGAGGTAAACTTGCAGGCATTATTTATGTCTAGATATTTATTATGATATTTTAGATCAAATGATTAAAAGGATAAATATAAAATTAAATGGGTGTTAGAGGATCTTTGGACCCTCCAAAATGTGACGAATGAGTTCTTGGAAACCAATGGAGACAATAACAAAGTAAAACACAAAGAAAAAAGAAATAGGCACAGAAAATTTAACATCCACTATACATTCACGAGCGACAGAGAAACAATCCACTAATAAACAAGAGAATACAAAATGGTCAATTAGTCCAACAAACTAATCTCATTACATGTGGGATATGATGCATAGAAGCACACATAAAATAATTAAAGAATCTATATATTTATAGGTGAAATTAATGATAAACTTCATAAATTATTCAATGTGGGAAATAGTTAAATAGGATTTGATCCCCAACATAGCAATGATCATAGTTGAGATTATGGGAATCTTTCCAAACTTTAGTGATTGCAAAAAATTATCTTTTGTTTAGTGGGTTGATTACATAATTTGCCTTTTAATTGGGATTTGATACGAATTACACATTTTGTACAGTTGCGGATTTCCTACATTATTAATATAATTATAACAACTTCAAATCTTTGTGCACTGATAGGGATTAAGATGAAAGTTAAAACTGTAGGTGTCCGAGCATTGCAACGGTTGCTATTTTATATAGGTTGAGATCGTACGAGTAGCCATGCCTTTAACGACCCAACATTTTAATTCAAAAATGCATTTACATTTCAAGCATGATACCTTTGTGTTTAAACTTCATAAGTCGCGGAATAGTAATTAATTAAATGAAAACGCATGCATAACCATGACATTTTTAAGTTTGAGCAAAATAGATTTATTTACTTATATTATGTGACTTCATTAATTATGTGTGATAAGCTTAATTATAGGTTTAATTTTCTTTAGAGTGTACGTATTTGAGTATGTCAATGATTAAATATTATGATAATATAAGATTTATATTATTAAAAATAAAAGCAAAGGGGACAGCCATATACTTCTTCAATATATATATATATATATATATATATGAGAGGGTTCTATGAAGAACACCCCTTTTAGAGAGAATTAGGAACAATTCTCATCTCTTGATCAAGGCTAATAGATGGTGTAGATGAGTTTGAAATATAATTTCTTTAATATTTTATTTTTTATTCGTCCGCTTCTGAAAGGGTAATTTGGGAAGGAATTGTGCAGATATATAAAACAAATACATCTCTCTCATCCTAAACCATTCGTCCCCTCACACACTAGAACCTTCACCAGAAAACTCCTCCATCTCTCTCTCTTAATTTCTCTCCCCGACTCCGACTCACCGACATCCCTCTGACTCCGCCGCACCACTGGTCCGCTGACTCCACCGCGTTGCCGTCCATCTCACTCTGCCGAACTGCCGTCCCCCTCGACTCCGACATCCCTCAATTGAGATAGAGATGCGATCTGCAAAGATCCATTCCAAATCTACATAGATCCATCCGCTTTCTCTTCTATTTGTCATGTCTCTTCTTCCCAACCTAGGATCTATATAGATCCATCCCAAATATGGATAGATCTGCCTAAGATTTACATAAATTCGTAGCAAATCTGCGTAGATTTTTTTTAGATGAGCAAATTCAACTTATATGCATACAAAATAAACTTAAAGTGCATATAAATTCAAGAAACTACATACAAAATTCACATAATGTGCATATAAAATTCTCGCAATGTGCATATAAAATTCTCGCAATGTCCATACAAAATTTACGTAAACGTTTGTTTTTTCAAGGTGGTTCTATTATGAGGCTTATTGCACTTGGGGGCCATTAATAATTTTATTTTCTTCAAATATACATGTGTAAAAATGGTAGTCAGGATTGGGTTTGGTTGTGTATTTATATGTATTTTTTAGAAAATTCATTGCACTTTTAGTTAAAAAGATATGCATATTCAGCAACATTTTAATGCACTCTTTACGTAATTATGATATTCAGACTAGAGAACTAGAGGAGAGAGACAAAGATAAACAAAAAGATGAGAAAGAGGAGAGAGAGGACATGAGAGAGAAGAGAGGAGAGAGAGATATATGAGAGAGGAGAGGAGAGAGAGATATGAGAGAGTAAAAGAAGAGAGAAAAGCGAGACCCTACGTAAAAGAAGAGAGGAGTGAAGATAAAATTAAAGTAACACATTACCTATATACTCTTACTGAATAAATAAAATGATCTAATTTTTTTTTTAAAAAAACTCCTTGAATCAAAACCACAGATCTTGAAAATGAAAGGATGACAAGTGTTCTCATTTCTTTGATTAAGGAGGTGTTCTCAAAAGATCCACCTCCTATAAATATACATATCATTTATCTATATTATGATGTATATATAATATATATAAAGATGATTTATTTAGATACGAAGATGGAATTTTCCTTATTTGTTATACATTATAGCGGTGGAGCTAGAGATAAAATCTTAAAGAAATATTTATATTTATATTATTCCTAAACCTCATCGGATTAATAAATCACCAAGTCTTATCTAATTAGGGTTGGCTAAAATGTTATCTGTTATATATAATGTTGGGATAAGGATTCAGTATGACACATTTATAGATTTGAAGATCTCAAAACCCCTAGCTGAATGTTGTACCTTTGTTATGTAATAGCTTAGATCGAGTTCAGTTGTTAGGAACTCAGTAGACTAGAGTTCAGTAGCTGCAGAGTTCAGTAGAAGACCTTGCATTCAATTGGTGGACTCAGGATCGAAGAAGTCAACTGGTCAGCCGACCACCAACTGAATCTACACAGGAATTCGTGCCCATACAATTATACTTAGAAGAACGTCAGTAGGAAATCACTTGAATTGAAGGTCCGAGGATTCAGAGGAAGTCAACCTTGATGTTTGACAAGTCTCACCTACCAATCTACCTCGACCAATAAGGAGCCGACAACGACTTAACTTTTCTGACAAAAACTGCTCCCAGACTGAAAAAGAAGCGAATCTCTACAGTGCACCTACTCATCAACGTTCAAAATTAAGGAGCCGTTTTCCTTGTCGTTTTGACACGTGGCTAGACCTCCCTCCAACGGATCTATTCACCATCGACGACTATATAAGAGAAGTCTTCATGCAGAGACACCACCGGGAACCCAGACTATCTACGCACAAAACTCTTAACACTCTCAATCGAAGAATTCAGTGAAGAACTAGCATTCATAGAAGAACCCTTTAGTTAGTCACTTAGAGTTATCCTTGTTCCCCTTCCCTTATCTAAGCAAGCCTTATTGTAATATCTATAGCTTAGAAACCTCGAGGAAGTTCACATCATTGTGAAATGTTCTTATTGTGAGAACTTCCTCTTAGTTGGAGAAGACTCAAACTCTTTAAGTTTGAAACCCCTGTAAAAGTGACTACGACTATGAGTAGAGAATCTGTCCTGCGAACAGATCACTGAGAACTTGCTCAGTATAAGCTTCAAGTTGTATCTGTCTTGAGAACAGATCACTGAGACTTGCTCAATATAAATATAACAAGTATCCTGCTTTGGTCAGGACAGTGGACGTAGGAACCAGTGTATCTGAACCACTTTAAAAATCTGCTGTGTTGATTTACTGCTTTCTTTTATTGATCATATTACATTAAAACAGTATTTCATCAAACTCATCATAAAATCGATTTTCTAACCGAGATGTTTAATAGGGCCTATATTTCCGCACACAACTCTAATACTGAACGATTGTTTGACTGACTCAACTCAGTAGAGCTGAACTCAGTAGAAGAATTTCTTGCCTACGCGATCTGAAAGTATATTTGGCTGTCTGACTCAGTTCAGTAGCAAACTCAGCTAGAGCTGACTTTCGTGTTTGAGAAACGAATTTGTACTCAGGTGTATTCACCCCTCCCCCCCCCTACACCTGAACCATGTCTCAGGACCAACAATTGGTATAAGAGCGTAGTGTTCTTAACTCATCATTATTTTCTGAAATTGGTCTATCTCGAACAAAGATCCTAGAGAACCCGTTTTCACTGCATCTTGCATCTCTTCATTGCATCCTATATGCTATCTTTCAGTGGCTGATATTTCAGGGATTAGGACGCTATCCATGTTCTCAACAGAGAACTATGCGGTATGGCGCGTAAGGATGTAGGCACATTTGACCTCGCTGCACGACAGCATGACCGACGTCCTGGAGAAAGGACCTATTGTTCCGATGATCGACTCAATCGAACTTGCATTAGACGGAACAACAGGTGCCAGAACCGGCCCGAAGGTCGCAAAGGACAAAAGCCTTTTCACTCCTGAGGAGAAGAAACTTCACAACCTCGACCGAATTGCTCGTAATGCAATACTGATGACACTCAGTGACTCATATCTCGGAAGAGTACATGACTGCAAGACCACAAAAGAGCTATGGGATGCTCTTGCAGTGCTGAGCCAAGGAACTCCACAGATCAAAGAAAACAAACTGGAGTTAGAGCTACAGAAACTCGAGGCATTCGCTATGCTTCCTGGGAAGTCCATAGATGATTTCAGTGCTCGATTCACAAATCAGATCAACATCATCAACGGACTGGGGAAAATGTTCAACAACAAGGAGACCAACACAAAGATTCTAAGGGCTCTCAGCAGGCTCAAGTGGTATTCTTTTGCTACAAGTATGAGGAGATCTGACTTGAATTCTTTTACTCTTGATTATGTATTTTCAGAGCTAAAAGCAGAGGATTTCGAATTCAACCTCGCACACACACCCAGTGCCGAAGCTGAAGTGTCAATTGATCAATCTTATAAGGCATCAGCTAGCACTCCCGGAGCAAGTCCCTCAGCAACAAGCCAGTCAGCTGGAAGCTCAGTGACCATACCTACTGCTGACAACTTGGCTAAGAAATATGCTCTCCTCGTTGTGAAATACCAGAAGGAGACATAAATGTTCAGAAGGAAGATGAAAAAGGCTTCCCAAAAGTATCAAGGTAAGAGGGATCATAATCGCACAAAAAGTGAAACTAAATCTCTACCTGAATGCAGGAATACTGAAGCTACCCCCGTGGAACAAAAAGAAACATGTAGAAGGGACGGCAGAACCTCAGTATGTTACAACTGCAAAAAGTCAGGACACTTCCACTACGAATGTCCTGAACTCTCAGCAGCTGAAAGAGCTGAAAGGCAAGCCCGATGCGACAAGTTCGTAAAAAAGATGCAAGCCTACATAGCTGGAGAGTTGTTCGATTGCTCATGCGATGAGGAACTGTTTATTGAATCCTCCGATGATGATGCTGCATTCATGGCAATCGAGACAGAAGATGTTGAACCGTGTCTAATGGTCGGAGAAGAGGCTGAGGTAAATTTTGAACCCATTTTATGCCCCTCTTCACCTTGGACACGCGACACAAGCTCTGTTGCAGGAGAACCGCTGGATGTGGTTCTTGCGTACGAAGATCTGCTTGAAGAGAAAATCTAAACGAGCCAGCAGTTCAGCAAGACAATTCAGGAGATGGATATCCTGAAAGCAGAGAATCAGAGACTTTCAAAGAGAAGTCAGGAAAAGATTAACTCTCTGATGACTAAGTCCCATGACCGAAAAGTACGGATTTCAGTGTTGTCCAAATACGTATCTGAGAAAGAAACAGAAATTGCTAATCTCATTGAAACCCGCGCACATGCCAAAACAGAGTATGAAGCTCTAAGAAAGAGTGATGAGGTGTGGAGAACCTAGATGACAGAGCAATACATTGGAGCAAAGGAGAAGTTGGATAAGCTATTACGAGCACAAAGACCACATGCCACCAAAGAAGGACTTGGTTATACATGTGAAACCTCCACTTCAGGACATAAGAGCTCCACCAAGCTGACTGATAGGTTTGTCCAAGGGGTAGCACAACATGCAGATTATACATCCCCTCAGACAAAGAACAAGCAGAAGATTCAAGTACTTCAGTCTAGCAACAAAAAGGTGACCCACGGTTCTAGCCCTTAGACACCAGGAGCAAACTCAAGGGAAACCAAGAAGGTCAGGTGGGCTGAATAGTATGACCACCAACAACTGACTCATCCAGCTCAGTACGGATCGTACTACTATGAGCTAAGAGTCAAAAGCCCTAAGGTTTAGAAGAAGAAGAAAGTTGAACCTCAGAAGACAAAGAAGTCACCTACTCCAAGTTCAGTAGAGCAGACTACTGACAACAAGGGAAAGAAGAAGTCTGAAGCCATCAGGGCTGTCAGACAAGTTTGGATCCTCAAATCTAACCATTAAGGACCCAAGCTGAACTCAAAGGGTACCTGAATCTGTTTTTGTTTTGCAGGTGCTACAGGACCCTTGGATTGTCGACAATGGATTCTCAAGACATATGATACATCAAAAGAGCCTACTGACCGACTATGTTTAGCAAGATGGAGCCAGAATTGAGTTCGGTGACAACTCCAAAGGCTACACAAGGGGATATGACACACTGAAAATAGGAACTGCAATAGTTCCTAGGGTATCTTATGTTTAAGGACTTCAACATAATCTCCTTTATGCTAGTCAATTCTGTGATAACTCCAATAAAGTGACTTTTGACGCAGGTTTTTGTGATGTTCTTGATAAATCTACAGGAAAAAACTGTGTTATCAGGGTCGCGGCGAAGAAATATATACTATGCTGAATGGAATACCACTGAACCTGAAGCTTACCTGCTAGCACACACGAGGTTAGATGACACAACAACATGGTTGTGGCACAGACGACTGAGTCATCTGAACTTCAAGACAATGAACAAGCTAGCACGTGATGCTAAAGTCAAAGGACTTCCCAAGGAAGTATTCAAGTGACATAAAAATTGTGAAGCATGTCTGAAGGGGAAGCAAACAAAGTCAAGCAATCCGCCCATTCCGTCACCTTCCACTGATGGAATCCTTCAACTGCTGCACATGGATTTATTTGGGCCAGTCAAACCAGTGACGATCAGAGGAAATAAATACGCTCTTGTAGTCGTTGATGACTATTCACGATATACTTGTGTGATATTCATCGCAAACAAATCTGACGTCAAACTTGAGCTGCCGAAACTACTGAAGCGGCTGAGCATCGAGAAAGATATCAAGATTCAAAGGATACGCTCAGATCGTGGAACTGAGTTTCTGAACTCGATGGTCAAAGACTTTTGTGAGGCTGAATGCATTGAACACGAAACCTCAGCAGCACGTACGCCTCAGCAGAACGGACTTACTGAAAGGAAGAACAGAACGCTCAGGTCTTCCATTGATGTTCTGGGCAGAAGCTACTAGCACTGCCTGCTACACTCAGAACCGGTCTCTACTGACTCAGATGCACATGAAGACACCTTACGAACTATGGAGAGGGAGAATTCATTCTATTTCACACTTCCATCTCTTCCACTATTTTCCTTCCCAACGCCGCACACTCTAAGAATCTCTTTCGCAAGAATAGTTTTTGTTTCCTTTTAAATTCTAGCTCCATAAGATTCTTCAAGTTTCTCTTGTCAAAGTAATTATTTTATATAACGTGTTTTGCTTGTACATGTTCAAGTTTTTTTTTCAAAAAGTATTTGTAACTTGTGTGTTTATATCTTGAATTATGTACATACAAACTATTTTAAGATTAGGGAATTTCATGAAATTGGTGGGTTTTAATTTACTTATCAAATTGTAGGTTTACATGTATAAGAAGTCGTTTACGTATGCAAGTCTTGCATGAATATGGATTAACTTGACGGCTTATATAGGTAGTATCAATAGGAAACTGACTTAAGCATATAGTTTTTTGGGGGTACAAGAACTTTTGAATTCTTTGTCCTAAGATTTAGGGAAAATAAGAAATCTATATGAGAAAATGTAAGTTGTTGCGCCATTTTGACATAAATTAAATTAACACAATTGATACGTTTTGGGATGTGAATATCAGTTTTAGAAGTTGGGAACTTGAGACAATGAAGTGTCAAAATAATTTATTATGTAATAGCCGAAAGCTCAAACTAATAATGAGATCTAAAGTTAATCAGTTTCGGTGAGGATTTAGATTAATAAAATAGAAATTGATAATCTATTTCTATATTACATTTCGGCTGCTATGACTATTTAATATAATATAATATGTTTTTATAAATGTGACCTCTACATGTTTATTTCATGTGATTAATAATTTTGTAACGCCCCAATTTTCAAAACTTAACTAGGGACGCCACTTCATACTTAACATGCATATTTAAACTCTTTCAACACATTTTCATGGAAAAGAATCATTGAAAAACTCAATTTATTTTCATACTCAGCGGAAGTCTTAAATAAAAATTTACTAAGTCTAACATTTCAAAAGAAATAACAAAAAGTTTATAAATAAAAGCAATAATTTAAATACGATAAGTCCTCCTCGTGACCATCACCACCAACACCTCTACGCATCGGCCGAGCCATTTCCTGAAAAATGTTAAAATGATAGGGATGATTACAACTACTCAGTGGGGTACACACGTATATCCAAACTATATAAAATGTCAATAACTACGGATATGAAACATGCATAATAAATAAATTTGATCCTATGGCCTCCTCTTGACCCTAAGAATCCATTTTATTCCACACGGTCTCCTCTTGACCGTAACTTTTCATAAGGGCCTCCTCTTGACTCCGGTCACAGGCCTCTTCTTGACCATGACCTATTTTATTTCACACGGTCTCCTCTTGACCGCAACTTTTCATAAGGGCCTCCTCTTGATCCCGATCAAAGGTCTCCTCTTGACCTTGACCCATTCCATTCTCATACCTGTCATAAACACATGAATATTGTACACAATATGTAATAAGGATAATGGTAACTTCCCCACCTTAACCTTGACTTGAAGAAAAATAATGGATATCAATGTTTAAGTCCTGCGCGCCGATCCTATATATGGAAATTTGTCTTAATAACTTTACATGGAATGTCATGCATGCATCAACAATTTCAATAATTCATAGATCAAAATAATCAAACCAAAATGTATATTATACATAACCTACTTATTAACATGCAAATTTAATGGTTTCATCTAGTAATAAAATTAGGTATATTAAACATACTCTTATTTTTATTGACAATTCATTCGTGGATTGAATAATCAGTCAATTCATGAAATAAATTAATAAAATTATATTACATATCATGATCTAGCATTTAAACATACTCTTATTTCTATTGACAATTCATTCGTGGATTGAGTAATAAAATTAAGTATTGTCCTAAACAATATAGACCTCTAACATGAACATCATGTTGGGTGATGATTCTATCCTCAGCACTGTTTCACTCAGTGGGAAATGATTCTGTCTTCTATACTGAACCAAGCTCAGTAGCCTATGTGCTCTGAACTGTTGAGAAGATTTGAAGATCCCAAAACCCTATCTGATTGGTGAACCATTCCGTTGTATATGTTGTTTGTCTCTGAGGTTTCAGACTCAGTAGACACTCTGCTCTGGTCAAGGCGCTCAGTAGCTTATTTGCCTCAGCACCAGTGTAGAAGACTCAGTGATCTTGGACTCGGCGGGAGCAAGATATGCGAGAGAGTCGATCGAACCGAACTCGGCGGGAGTAGTTCACTGGACTCGGAGCCGATCTTCGATAGACTTATCTCATTGTCTATCTACTGAATACAAGGTCAGACTCAGCATCGGCAGATAGTCTTCAGGACTGTCAGAATCTTTTGAAAGACAATCAGCATTGTCATATATGAGGATGAGA
This sequence comes from Lavandula angustifolia, assembly GCA_028984105.1. Classification (NCBI taxonomy): domain Eukaryota; kingdom Viridiplantae; phylum Streptophyta; class Magnoliopsida; order Lamiales; family Lamiaceae; genus Lavandula; species Lavandula angustifolia. The sequence goes on along the minus strand of CM054812.1, from coordinate 11,168,420 downwards.
GAAGTCAGCTTCAACTTGTCTCGAAGTCTGTGTTGTCTCAACCGCTCTATCCGCCTCGACGAATGACAAACATACACGTGTCATCCTACCTACTAAGGCTGCAAGTCAACACTTTCCTGAAAAGGAGGAAAAGGCACTGTTACCTACGCCAAAAGAGCCGTTTGCTACCAAAAAGAGAGAGAGAGAAGAAGATCGTCTCCAACGGATCTTTCTCAATCTCTTCTCTATAAATAGAGGGATCATTCAAGATTTGAAGAACACACAAAAAAAAGAGAGTGCATAAGCTTAAACGACGAAAACATACACAAGCACTAAAACGAGCTAGAACCAGAAAACCCTAAGTCTTCCGCAAGAACTTGAAGATCTATCTCCGGCGAGAGACTACCTTCTCAGCTCATAGGGAACTAAGCTAAACTGTTAGAAGAGCATCTAGTATCCAAATCGACGGTACACGAACCTAAAGCTTATTTCAGTTGTTCGTCGATCTAGAAGCTACATTCTCATTCCCTATCCCTCTAACCCTAAGCTCAACCGATATATCCATAGCTTAGATGAAGGAGTTCACTTTTGAACCCAATCCTTATTGTATAAGGACTCCTTCACTGTTGGAGAAGTTTGTCAAACACTTTAAGTTTGATAGAAGTGTAAACTGGGACTTACTCAGTATAATCCCCAAGCCACGGCTTTGTCCTGTGCACAAGCTGACTGAGACTAACTCAGTATAATAAATAGCCTCCTGATCTATCGGGACAGTGGACATAGGATTGTTGATATCCGAACCACTTTAAAAATCTCTGTGTCGTTTACTTACTGTTACATTGATTTTACTGTGCATACTGAACATCGTATTTAAAATCAATTAACTGTCTCAGTATACTAACTTCTTATCTACTGAACTGAGACTTAAAACGTTTTCTCATAAAAACTGATTTGGGCCTACACTATTCCGCGCACTGAACTCTTGCTGATCGATACTGAATTCTGACCTAGTCAGTTAGCAGATCTCAGCCGAGTCAGCCTTTTAGCCTTTAACTTGATTCAGAACAGTTGTCTGGTCTGCTGAATCATTTCAGTACGGCATCTTCCTGAATAGGACTGTTCGTGTTCGAAGTTGAGAAATTTGGATTCAGGTGTATTCACTCCCCCCCCCCTCTACACCTGAACTCACTCTCGGGACCAACACATCATATTACATATATTATCATAATAAAACTTATCATGATCAATAATTCATTTAACAGTAACATGAAAGCTTTTGTTTTTCAATATATATGTACATTGACAAAAGAATCTAATACACAAAGAAACAAATTAACAAATAAATAGTAAATGTATCCTAAAAATTCTATATTTTTAACATGGATGACCTAACATATATTATATCCTATTAATATTCAGCATGGTCGAAAACAACTCAAAGAAAACATGAAAAACAATTTTCCTATCAAGCTTATGAACATGCTGTCAAAAACTGGCAGGTTACGAATAACAATTTTTAACAAATATTTATCATGGTTGGAGAATTCTACAAAAATAATAAGTATACTAGAAATACCGAGGAAGATGATCCTAAATTTTCACGATGATATGACGACGTGAAGATGTGTAAATAATTCTTGAAACAGTTCGCAGATATGCTGGCAGATTTTCGAAAATTTTATGGGATGCTATATTATGAGCGACTAAGGGGTATTTATAGGCCTAAAAATTATTATCTAAAGATCCTAATCATATAAGGTATCAGATATATTTTATCCATAATTATTTTCGTACTTATATAATTTATATATAATTTAGTGTATCACTTACCATATAAGAGATTAAATCATAGATAAATTAGGATATGGATAAATACAACTAGATTTTTTTCCTAAAAAATGTATATCACAAATATAATATCTATTTCATTCACAAACCATAATTTTAAATTATCTACTAACTTAATACAATATAAAATATTATTATATCCTTTCATGAATCCTAGTAGGTTTAAGAAATCCGAAATAAATAAATATTATTCTAGCTTCATAATTCTAACATGATTTCTAAATAAATAAATAAAAACATAATTATAATATGATATAAACAAACACATTCAAAATTCAAAATAAATTTACATAACAAAAATGATTTAACGACAAATAAGATAAATGATTTAATTTTTATTGAGATTTCTAGGGCGCGACTTACAGAACTAAAACACTTGATAACATGCATGAATAGATATGCAGTGCATTTTATATTGAAAATTTCGGGGCGTTACAAATTTAGATCCGTGATTTCTTTTTTTTTTTTAGTCGAGAGCCATGATCAGTTCGTTAAGATTAAAAAAAAAATCATGGTGTAAATAGTTTTGCTAATTATTTGAGTTGTGACTACATGTTAGATTAAGTGGACCTAGTCAAGAATCATAAGGGAGAACTAAGTAAAGGTTGTTTGTTGTGCTTATTAAATCCTGTCAAGAAAATCGAGGAAGTTATAGTTATTAAATAAAAATAGAATAAGGTACAGATATTATGATAAATTAAAAACAACACTAAAAGATATGTTTTGTACCGATAGCGTGCTTTATACTATTCAATGACTTTTTTTATGTATTGGTCCAAAGACGAGTTCCAAGTGTAGAGGGAGGGTGAATACACCTGAGTCCAAGTTTTTCCTCAAACGCGAAGGTCAGTCTTATACTGAGTTTTGCTACTGAACGGATTTAGTGTCAGTTAAGCCTTCTGATCGTGGGGCGGGGTGATTCAACAACTGAGTTCTTTCTACTGACTAAGGTTCGTACTCATAAGTTCAGTAGCAGAATATAGTGCGTATAAGTGTGGGGCCCGATTTAATTTCGTCTCTTTGAAAAACCTTTTATGCAAACCAAAACAGTTTTGGCTAGTGCAATTTTCAAGTCTGTTTTATCGAAAGTATGATTTTGCAAACAGTTTAAACACAGATGCAATAAAACAGTAAATGACACAAGCAATTTTTAACGTGGTTCGGATACGCAAGATCCTACATCCACGGTCTTGCTGAACATGAGGTCTTGTTGATTTATCTGAGCAAGCCTCAGCTAGGTTTCTCTGCACTTGGCAGAACCTTCTAAGTTATAGTCCTTAGCGACTTTACAGATTCAAACCGGAGTTTGAATGATTTCTCCAACAATGAAGGAGTTCTTACATAAGAACGTTTCACTAAAAGTGAACTCCTTCGAAGGTTCTAAGCTTAAGATATTACAATGAGTGCTTAGATAGAGAAGGGGAACTAAAGATTCTCTAGAGAGAAGAACTAAAAAAGATATTCAATGAGCAAGTTCTTCGTTGGGTTTGGCTTTAAGTTTGCTAGAGATTGTTCGCTTGAAAGCTTGTGTTCCCTTGTGTTCTTCTTGTATTTTTTCTCTGCCTGAAGACTCTTCTCTATTTATAGTTGTGACCCAGACATAGATCGGTTGGAGAGGACGGTGCCACGTGTCACAAGACTCCAAGGAAAACGACCATATATTTTCGAAATGTCACCGCAGCGTGGTTGGCGTTCTGTGCATGAGAGCAGCTTTTGTGTCAGACCAGGTAAGCTTCGCTTGCTTCTCATTGGTCGAGGTATGCGGCGGTAGGTGAGACTTGTCAGACATCAGTCTTCTACCTGAGTTGACTCTCTGAACCTTGGACGCTAAGTGTTCTCTACTGACATTCGACTAATAAAGGTCAGGCAGTCGATTTTCATTTGTACGGTCTGCAACTAAGTTGCAGCCTTTCAGTGGATCAACATTGATCGTACTGAGTCTTCTTTCTGAGTCGCCTGAAGAGGATCTTCTGTTGAATGCTGTCAGCTACTGACTCTGAAGACTACTGAGCTCTACTGAACCGATGACTTAGGGTTCTGGAACTTTAACTTCTCTACTGAAGTTCAGTCCAACAATATACCCCTTACAGGACTTAGACAAAATAATCTATGACAATCAAAGCAAGTCTAGTCTATCACATCATAATGGTTCATCACACACTCAAGGGTTAGGACAGGGGTTTTGAGATCTTCAATTCCTCATAACAATACAGTTCAGTATCCCTATAATTTCCCCCATACTATCACAATAGCGTCCCTACAATTCCTATAAATTACTGACTCATAATACAAATACATCTATTGAGTCTAGTCCTATGTATCCCCCTAGCAATGGTCTACTTGACCACAGATTCATATCCCTACATTGTATACATGGATTGTCTCTTTTGCCTAGTATTGTTTGTGAGAGTTAATACTTAAAAATAAAAATATAAGATGGATATATGTGTGAATATATTTAAGTTACACTCATTACCGAGATTTAAACATTTAATATCTTAAGTTGTAAAAATTAATTTATATTCATGTTTGAAGAGGCGATGTGTTTTTATGAGATTATTTCATTAAGTGAGCCATGCATACACTACATTAAGAGATTAAATTGTTCATATTTAGGACAGGCGCGCGGGACTTAGCCCCTTGATATTTCCATTTTTTTAATCAATCAAGGCGAGGTTAAGGTGGGATTTCTCTTTTATCCTTATATATAGTTTTTCTCATATGTTATTCAGTACATGTAGAGCCTTTTTGGGCTATTTACGCAGTAAAACCTTCGGATTAGCCTTCGGGCATTCATGTAGTAAAATCTTCGAGTTAAGCCTCCGGGCTAGCATGTCTAATCTCTCATGTTAAATTATTTATAGTTTGTAATTTCGATAATGTTTGACCTCACTGAGTTCTCGTACTCACCCCCTTATATTTTCACCTTTTCAGATCATGGTCCAACAGATGCTTCAGGTGCCTGATGGTGATGGTCACACATGAAAGGATTTGAAATCTCTTTTATCGCATTAAATTAATCGTATTAAGAACTTTAAATTTTTCTCCATTTTTAAATTCATGAAAAAAAATAGAAGTACATGTTTTATCATTTCAAAACTTCCGTTGTTTATGATATTTTTGAATGAAAACCTCTTTTAATGAAAGTTATTTCCTCTTAAAATCTATTTTACTTGAAAGTCATGTATGAGGTGACGTCGCCTTGTAAAGTTATGAAAAATTGGGCCATTACACCTTCCCTAAATTATTCCTCCATTCCAAAATTCTTACACCAAAACTTTTCAGTACGGTTTTAAGGAGAATTGTTGGTTGTGAGTAAGATGTGGAGCCCTCAATAAAGTGTTTGTAATAATTTATTATTTTTAGAAAATGAACAATAATTGTGAAACAACCCAAAAAGAGAATGGAACAACAATTGGGGGACAAAGCGAGTACAAAATTCTAAATTAATCTTAAATATTTTATTTTTAAAAAAAATATTATTTCATCATTCTCTATCTCGACTTGTTGGTCCCGAGAGCACGTTCAGGTGTAGGGGGGGTGGGGTGAATACACCTGAAACCGATTTCTCAACTTGAAACACGAACAATCCTATTCAGGATAGTGTCATACTGAATGAGTTCAGCAGACCAGATAGCTGTTCTGAATCGTGTTAGGCAGAGTGATTGACTCTACTGAGATCTGCTAGCTGACTGAGTCAGAATTCAGTATCTTTAGATGGAGTTCAGTGGTGCGGAATTGTGTAGGCCCGAAACAGTTGAGTGGAAAACGTTTTTATCAAAATAGTTTCAGTTCAGTAGAATAATCAGTTAAGTTCGCTGAAACTCAGTTGAATGATTTTAAAGGATATTTTTCAGTTTGAACAGTTAAAATCAATGCAACAATAAATAGCAACACAAGCGAGAGACACAGAGATTTTTAAAGTGGTTCGGATACACAAGATCCTACGTCCACTGTCCCGAAAGATCAGGAGGCTATTTATTATACTGAGTTAGTCTCAGTCAGCTTGTACACAGGACAAAGCCGCGTCTTGGAATTTATACTGAGCAAGTCTCAGTTTACAGAGTTATCAAACTAAAGTGTTTGACAAACTCTCCAACTATGAAGGAGTCCTTTTACAATAAGGATCAAGTTCAAATATGAACTCCTTCGTCTAAGCTATGGATATGTTCAGTTGAGCTTAGGGTTAGAGGGATAGGGAACGAGAATGTAGCTTCTAGAACGACGAACAACTGAGTTTTAGCTTTGGGTTCGTGTAACGTCGTTTGGATACTAGAGGCTTGTTTATCGGTTCAGCTTGGTTCCCTAGGAGCTAGGATGTAGTCTTTCGCCGGAGAATGTTCTTCGAGTTCTTGCGGAAGACTTAGGCTTTTCGGTTTACTCGTTTTAATGCTCTGTTCTTGTGGTCTCGTTACCGCTTGTTCTCGTTGAAGGCTCGTGAGCTTTAAATTTTGAATTATCCCTCTATTTATAGAGAAGAGATTGGGAAACATCCGTTGGAGATGATGATCCCTTTATCTCTCTCTTTTGGTAGCTAACGGCTCTTTTGAAGTATGATGACAGTGTCCTTTCCCTCCTTTTCCGGAAAGTTATTGACTTGCAGCTTTAGTAGGTATAGGACAGGTGTCCGCTTGTCATTTGTCGAGGTTTAGAAGGTAGTTGAGACAGAACAGACTTCGAGGCAACTGAAGCTGACTTCTCTCTTCCTCGTATTTGACTATGCTGATTGTCATTCAAAAGTTCTGACAGTTCAGAAGACTGTCTGGCCGTTGCTGAGTCTGATCTCTGATTCAGTAGCAAATATGCTGAGATGGCTCTACTGAAGATCAGCTCGAGTACAGTGAACTACTCTGCGCGAGTTCGGTTCCACCGACTCTATTCGATATCTTGCTCCTCGCTGAGTCCAGTATATACTGAGTCTTCTACATCTGGTGCTGAGGCTGATAATCTACTGAACACCTGAACCAGAGCAGAGTGCCTGCTGAGTCTGAAACCTCAGAGACAAAAACAATTACAAAGTAATGGTTCACCAATCAAGATAGGGTTTTGGGATCTTTAAATCTTCATAGATTCACTCAGAGCATATGCCTACTAAGTGCATGTCAGTACGGAAGATAGAATCATTTCCCACTATGTATTACTGTGCTGAGGATAGAATCATCACCCAACAATTTTCTCCTATTTGATGATGCCAAAACCTAACAACATCTATGCTAACTAACACTAAACTTCTCAGAAACAGAGCTCCTTATAATATTACAAGTAGGATCAGTGGAGTTGTTCTTCAAGTTCTAGACTACCGAAGGGAGCAGAGCAGGGAGTCAGAATATAGAGACTAAGCATATCCCCCTGTCTTAACAATTTCCCCTTATTACAAGGAAGCAATTCCTATAACACAATAGTCTATCAGAATCTAAGCAGCTACTGACAAAGAATCAACCAGTGAGTGTGTGAGTCAGTAATCACTTCAGTGATTCTGAGTGTTAAGCATAAAACAGAACACGACTTATATAGACAATAAGATATTGTCGAAGCCAAAAGAAGATATATATATATATATATATATATATATATATATATATATAATGTAAGATGGTTCAGTACAATACATCTCTTTCTAAGCTAGGAAAGTTAAAGAATCTAAAGCTAGGAACGCTTGTCTTGCTTGATCCTGTCCATGAAGTCTTGCGATTGAGTCTCGGGAAGGGGCGGTTCATACATCCCGTAAGTAAACTTCCTCGGCTTGGAAATTCAAAGCAAAGTCTGCTTGGGTCGTCTTCTTCAAGAAATCGGCTTCGGCGAGCATCCTTTACTTCTTTCTCGATAACACCATAATGAATAGAATCATCAAGTCTTCTAGGTGGTGGCAGAATTCTGGGTTCAGGGACTCGGACTTCAATATTTTCTTTTACAGCTTTCTGCATGTAAGCATACATTTCAGGTTCAGTCCTCATCGTCCATTCAACATAAGCATCAGCCTTTGCCTTATCGGACCAGAATCTCCAGAAATAATTCCTCTTGATGAACTCTATCTTCAGTGACTCCTATCTCTGAGTGTACTGAGCTGGCATCCACTCATCAGTCCTTGGCCATCTATGTGTCTTCAGATCTGTTGGTTTCCTGAACTTTTGTATCTGTATGGAATGTCAGCTTTGGAAGGAACCCTCAGTCTGGCTTCTTGTTCAGTGCGGACTCTGAGTGCTTCTAAGTCTGCCATATGAATTCTCTCTCTGGCAGCTTCAATCTGTCTTGCCTCTTCTCCTCTATATAGGTATCGATCCATCTGACCAAAGATGGCTTCTATCTCAGCATCTTGTTCTTTCGTGTTTGTGTAGGAGGGCTTATGAGGCGATTCATCTTCTGAGTCAGCAGGGGTACTTGATTTTTCTTTAGATGTGCCCTGCTTCTCAGTATCCTTCTGCTGTTGTTGCTTCTCCTTTTCCCTATCTTCATTATCTTCAAGTCTCAGCTTTCTAAGAGGCAACCTAGTAGGTGTTTGCTTCTTCCCGCCGCGAGCTAGAGCCTTTGTTTTTCCTTTAGTAGTTTTTGCCTTTGGCTTGTTGGCTGCTTCAGCTTCGGCTATCTCCCTAGCCAATCTTTCATCAGCGGCTATTTGAGCCTCCTCCTCTATACTGATATATCTCTTAGATTTCTTGGAGGGAGGGGTCGGGAGCTTTAGGACTTTCTTGCCTTTGCCTTCGACTGGAGGTGGGAGAGGTGCCTCTTCCTCTTCTGAATCCTCCTCCTCAGCATACTCAGCAACCTCTTTGATTATGTCCAAAGGGGTTTAGGTTGCCTGAGTTGCTTGTTCCCTGGTTCCTGAGCCACTTGGGGCAGTCCCTGCTGAGATTCCAGCGGAGACACCCTGGGCCTCACCAGTAGGTTCAGTAGGAGCAGTTGTCTGAACTGAGCTTGCTCCTGCTACTGACCTTGTCTTCTTTGAAGGCTTGAGTACCTGCTCCTTAGCCTTTTGGGCTTTCTCTTCCCCCTTAGATTTTTCCTCCTGGGAGTTCTTTGGTGCAGTTGTCTGGGGCTTCTTTTCCCCCTTTTTGGCATCAGCAAATACAGCCGGGGTTGGAGCGGATACTTTGGTGTTCAGGCTTTTGTACGAGGCTGACAATTCATCGAGTCTAGTATGGATTTTGGTCAGCGCCTCGTGCAGCTTATTCTTCTCATTGATGAGTTCGTCTTTGTAGTGCTGGTGAGAATGATCAACTGCTGCTTTGAACTGGTTCAGCTTTGTGTCAACCGTATCTTCCAAGGCCTTCTGGATAGAAGCAAGTTTGAGCTCATGGGCCTAAGATATGGCTGCGACTAACTCAGTGTGGGAGGACTGAGAGGCCTTAAAGTCTGCAAGTAATTTGGCCTGTCCCTCCTGGATCAGTCTTAGCTGAGTATCGAAATCGGCTTTACGCTTAGCCGCTTCGATACTACAGTGGAGATATCAGGGGCGGCTGATTCTATCAGTGTGGTCCTCAGCCCCTGAATCTCTGCGCTAGTGGCTTGAGCAGTTTCCTTCCACACCTTGTGGACGGCTTTGGCAAGGGCACGGTTCTGGGTGCCTTGGCTTCTGAGAGCCTTCGCCACTGTCTTGGATCGTCGGCCTTTGGGGCTGGGCGCTACTTCGAACTGTGGCTCGAGTAGGCGCTGCTCAGGTTCTGAAGTACCAGCCGCCGACTTCTTAGGAGCAAGGATTGTGAGTGGTAGCTCAGTTTGAGGTGATGTATCCTTGTCCTGTTGAGTTCCCTCATCAGGCTTCTCAGGGCCTGAATCACGGGGTGGGTCCTGACCGTCGGGGTCAGACCCATCTGAGGGAGCTGAGCCAAAGACCTGCTGACGATCATGCAGTAGGGCCAGCATCGCAGCCCTCAGGTCGTCAAGTGTGCCAAGGTCAGCAGGCTCTGAGTAGCCTATCTGCTGCCTTATCCTTAGCTCTTCTTCGTGAAGTTGTTCGCAGGAGTAATGAAAGATGAGGCGTAGCTGGTTGTGCCACTCCTAGAACCTCAATAACATGTGGAGTCTGGCTTGCTTCGCAATGAGAACGAGATCAGGGTGGCCAGAGATCTCCGGAATATGCTCTGTAAGCTCCTGGGATGCTCGAGATTGGATAGCGGAGGCTTCCATCCCGACAGATTCTTCTTCAGATGCCGTCTCAGAATCATCTATGTCGATCATTGATGTCTGTTTCTCAGCAGATGGCAGACTGCTGAGTGGTGGGACATCGAACGGGCTATCCAGGGTTTGAAAGTCTCCACCCTGGACTTCTTCAGTCTGAACCCCTTGGTCCACTTCTTCTGCTTGTTCAGTGGAGACGCCTTCTCCACTGACTGAGTCTTTTCTGAGGATTCTGACTCATCAATTAGGTGCTTTGCGGCCGCGTATGCTTTAGCACCGCCTGCACGTGCCTCTAATTCAGTAGGCACGGCGGGAATAGTCTTCCTTAGTCGCTTCGCCGGTGCCTTAGGAGTTTGAGCAAGAGGAGACCGCTTCATAGTTGGCGTGGTTTTCTGAGGCGTTGTCTGCTGAGTTGAGGGTCCTGACCCTATCTGCTGAAGGGCTGCTGCCCTGTTTTGAAATCTGATCTTCTTCACATTCAAATATGTCTTATCATTGTATGTGATCTGATCAGATGCGCAGAAGTCCTGAATCATCACGCATAACTTCAGCCATATAGGAGCTTGCCTTTTTGCGGCGAGTCTGTATGAAGCCTTATCGAACTTGGCTGCTTGAGCCATGAATTCACGGAGAAAGAACTCCGTCCAGTTGATCTTGGCTCTATCATAAATCGCCATCATTAGTTGCAGTTTGGGCCTGGATACTTGATCGAAGGATCCGGCTTGGCTAGTCAGCAGCTGCATCACAATGTACGCTAAAGCTCGGTACTGAGGTAGCATCATGTTCTTCGGGAAAGCAGCTCTGAACGCTGTAGGCTTCCCGCAGAATACTGAGAGGTAGTCGTCCACCTGATCGTCATGATAGCCAATGGTGCTGACTTCCTTAGAGGGTAGATCGAAGCTTCTCCGTAGCGCTTCCTTGATTGACATCTGCTTTAATTGCAAAGCAGCTTCTTCGATGGTGTGAACTGCGAATCTTCCAATAATATCGCCAGCTACTGAGTCTGAGTTGAGGTAGACTTCAGCAACCTGCCTCGAAAGGAAGAACGTTGGCTTCTTAGAGAGAAATCCCTCCAGACCAGATTCTCTGAGAGCAGAGAAAATTTCGTCCATGAAATCCAGGTCGCAGGCGTCGAACTCCATGATTGGTTCACACCAGACACGGTCCTTTTCTAGGATCTCCTGCATATTTTCAGGAGCGGTTACTGTTACGTTTGAACTCGCCATTATATCAATGAAAAAAAAACTGAGCGGTTAAGAAATATGCAAGTAGGGTTTGCTAGAAAGATCTCAGATTTTCGGAGTAAAAGATTTGAAGTATGCTAATGGCGGTTTCAAAGATATGATCAGATTTATATTTGGATGAAGATGAACAGTTAGCGATCAGCGGCTGAGTTTAAACATGCTTTATGAGATGGACGGTCAAGATTAAATAGTATATTATAGGTAATGATCATGCTTGCCGCCTAAGTCAAAAGCCAGTTGTAACTTGCCTAAGTAGTAACTGTGATACGACATGCATTAAATGCGTGGCAGAGTTCAGCATACTTATGTATAGAATATCGTGCATTAAATGTAAGCCGTTAATTATTAAATGACAATTCTATTGGGCATTAAATGCGATGCTGAGTCTGAGTTATAGAGTCGTATTACTGTTCTATTGGTTACTACTGAGTAGAGATACGCAAACCTGTCAGCTGAACATCGTAGTCAGCTGATACCTCGTGTAGATGGTTGCTGAGTCTCTACGTACTGAAATTACTCAGTACTGAGAGTGAACATTCCCCCTTACTGAATGCTCCTCTCCTGAATCCGCTTGCTAACTTGAGTCAGTAGGGTCCAGCAGACCTAGCTCTACTGAAAGTTCTCTGAATCTTGCTTCAGCTAGAGGCTTGGTCAGTATATCAGCCCTTTGTCGATCAGTATGGATCTTTTCCATCCTGATATCCTTCTTTTTGATATGGTCACGAATGAAGTGATGTCTGATGTCCATGTGCTTGCATCTTGTGTGAAGTACAGGGTTCTGAGTGATTGCAATGTGTTGGTCCCGAGAGTAGACGAGTCTTTAGGTGTGGAATACACCTGAGTCAAAGTTCAGCAACGAGCGCGGCGGTCAGATCTGCTCGAATCGATCGTCCTGAACACGTGGGCGAGAGAATCCTTCTACGAGTACGGTCTATCGAATTCGGCCGAGAGAACGAGTAGTTCGATATCGAGGTTTCGAGTGCGGAAGAGTAGGCCCAAAAGAATATTCGTCTAAGTCTGAAAACACCGTTTTTATGCTATTTGATTTAAAGTCAGTTTTATGCAAGTGAACAATTAAGTAGAGCGACAAAAAATCAACACAGTTTTTAAAGTGGTTTGGATATCAAACGATCCTACGTCCACTGTCCTGAAAAGATCAGGAGACTATTTATTATACTGAGATAGTCTCAGTCAGCTTGTACACAGGACAAACTGCGGCTTGGGGATTATACTGAGCAAGTCCCAATTTACACAGTTATCAAACTAAAGTGTTTGACAAACTCTCCAACTATGAAGGAGTCCTTTTACAATAAGGAACAAGTTCAAATATGAACTCCTTCGTCTAAGCTATGGATCTTACAATAAAATCAGCTTAGATTAGATAAGGAACAAGATAGAACTCTAGAGAGAAGAACTATAAGAATATATCTATGAAAGAGTAAGTTCTTCTCTGGATATGGCTTGAATCTTCTAGAGTGTTTGTTCGGTTGAGCTCGGTTCCTTGGATGTGTCCATCATCGTCATGATTGACCTCACATCTTCTGCTCTGCGTGAAGACTCTTCTCTATTTATAGAGGTGACCTAGGCATATGTCTGTTGGAGAGGACGATGCCAAATGTCACTTTATGGGGTAGCAAACGACTTTATTTGAATTCTGTAGAGTCCACTATCTTTAATCAAAGTGGTTGACTTGCAGCTTTATGTCGGAGACTCTGCCAGGTGGCTGCTTGTCATTGGTCGAGGTACAGAGAGTGGTTGAGACCTATTCAGACTTCAAGGTGATACTGAAGCTGACTTCTCAGATGTACGACCTCGGACAACTCTACTGAATTTGTTCTTCTGAAGTCCATGGTCAGTTAAAGTAACTGACCGACCGTTGCTGAGTCTGATCTTGATTCAGTAGATAACTTCTGTTGAGTCTGCTTTACTGAAGATCAACTCTGAGTATAGTGAACTACTCCTGCTGAGTTCAGTTCGACTGACTCCTTTCGCATATCTTGCTCTCGCCGAGTCCGAGTATTTACCGAGTCTTCTACTGAATGCACAGCTGTTGAACTTTAGCTAGTCTACTGAGTTCCTAACACGGTGAACTCAGTTAAGCTATAACAATATCGAAAGCTCATCATCCAGCTAGGGTTTTGGGATCTTCAAATCTATCATAGTGAACCTAATTCCCAACACAATGGCACTGGTACTGTCGCAGAAGATTGGCACTTCATTCTGAATGACGTCATAGTCACGTAGCTGCTGTCTCAGCCAAAGGATTCGGGCGCAGCAACTTCCGGCAGCCAGGTATTCAGCTTCAGTAGTTGACGTGGCTACTGAGTGCTGTTTCTTTGAAAACCATGAGATCAGCTTACTGCCAAGGAACTGACACGTTCCTGAAGTTGACTTTCGGTCAATTCTACACCCTGCATAGTCAGCATCAGAGTAACCAGTTAATTCTATATTATCGTCAGCTGGATACCACAAACCCATGTCAGGTGTTCCTCTGAGATAGCGGAGAATCTTCTTTGCTGAGTCCATGTGACTCTGCTTTGGATTCGCCTGAAATCGAGCGCAGACACCTACAGCATAAGTTATGTCAGGATGAGTAGCTGTTAAATATAATAAAGAACCAATTATAGCACGAAATTCAGTTTGGTCTACTGATACTCCGTCCTTATCAAGATCAATCTTCATGTTCGTGTTCATCGGGATCTTGATAGGTTTGCCGGATGTGCAACCGAATCTTTTGATGAGGTCTCGAGTGTATTTGCCTTGATTAATGAACGTCCCCTTTTCAGATTGTTTGACTTGAAAATTGAGGAAGTAGTTCATTTCTCCCATCATTGACATTTGGAACTTATCCTTCATCATTCTCTCAAATTGTTGGCACATGATGACATTCTTAGATCCGAAGATAATGTCATCTACATAGATCTGCACAAGTAGTAGATCATCTTCCAGTCGAATGCTGAACAGAGTGCGGTCTACTGTGCCTTTCTGAAAACCTTTCTGAAGAAGAAACTCAGATAGGGTATCGTACCAAGCCCTGGGTGCTTGTTTTAACCCATACAGAGCCTTTCTGAGTCTATAAACCTGATGTCCCTGCTGAAAGCCGGGCGGTTGTTCCACGTAGACTTCTTCTTTCAGTACGTCGTTCAAGAACTCAGACTTCACATCCATTTGATCCTTACTATCACGTTGTTTTCATCTCGCTTGTTCTTGAAGACCCAGGAATCTATTTGCCTCCAATCTTGCAACTGGAGCGAAAGTCTCGTCGAAATCTATTCCTTCAGCTTGACAATAGCCTTTTTCCACGAGTCTTGCTTTGTTCCTTACTATGACGTTGTTTTCATCTCGCTTGTTCTTGAAGACCCATTTTGTTCCAATAACATGTTGATGCCGGGGTCTATCAACAAGCTCCCAAACGTCGTTTCTCGTGAACTGATTCAGCTCCTCCTGCATAGCTATGATCCAGTCAGCATCTTTCAGTACATCCTCAATCGTCTGAGGTTCGTCAGTAGACAAGAAGCAGGAATATAAGGCGCTTTCTCCTTGACAGAAACTGGATCTTGTCTTTACTCTTGCTGAGGGATCTCCAATAATCAGATCAGCAGTATGAGCGTCCAGCCACGATCTACGATGATTCAGCTCTTCATCTGAAATTTGTTCAACACAGATAGTAGGTGAGTTAGGCATTTCAGTTGTACTATTCTGAGATTGAAGCAATTCAGTAATGAGAGTATGATCTACTGAGTCACCAGGTTCAGGGGCATTCAGCTCAGGAACATTAATAGATGTTCCCCCTGAGTTGTTATTCTCAGTAGTGGTCTCAGTTACCTCTGGGGTTTCTTCATCGACCTGAGTTACCTGGGATTGACTCTGCTCAGGAGAGTCAATCGGCTCAGCTACATTTGCTGCAGGTTGAGATTCAGTAGACTTGTCTTCAGTTTCCTCATCTGAATCATCATCCCAACAAAGCTGGATCTTTTCGACTTTATCTTTTAAGCTTAGATCCTGTAGCTGCCTACTGATGTCCTCAGATTCAGAATTAGAGTTATTGCTCCTGTCTTCAGTAGCAAACTCATTAAAAACAACATGAGGACTTTCCTCCACGCAAAGGGTTCGATAGTTAAATACTCTGAAAGCTTTGCTGACCTGGGAGTATCCTAAGAACACTCCCTGATCTGACTTGCTATCAAAAGTTTTCAGCTGATCTTTCCCATTATTGTGGATAAAGCACGAACAACCAAAGATATGGAAATAGGATAGAGAAGGTTTCCTGCCGTTCCATAGTTCATATGGTGTCTTCTTCTGTTGCTTTGTCAGTAGAGATCGGTTCTGAGTGTAACAAGCAGTATCAATGGCTTCTGCCCAGAATTTGGTTGGGAGTCCTGAGTCTGCGAGTAGAGTTCTAGCTGCCTCTTTAAGAGTTCTGTTCTTTCGTTCAGCAACTCCATTTTGCTGAGGTGTGCGTGCAGCCAATGTCTCATGCTTTATTCCTTCTGCTTTGCAGAACTCCTCCACCATAAAGTTAAGGAACTCAGTTCCTCTGTCAAAATGGATTTTGATAATTTTGGTGTTCTTCTCAACGCTGAGCCTTTTCAGAAGCCTTGGTAACTCTGTTTTGACGTCAGACTTGTTGGCAATGAATATGACCCAAGTATAGCGCGAGTAGTCATCGATGACCACTAAAGCATATTTCTTGCCTCTGATCATCACTGGAGAAACTGGACCGAACAAATCCATATGTAGCAGCTGAAGGATTCCATCAGTGGAAGGAGATGGAGAAGGTGGATTTTGATTCCTTGTTTGCTTTCCCTTCAGACATGCTTCACACTGAGTGTCTTTGCTGAATACTTCATTCGGCAGTCCTCTTGCTAGAGTGTTTCTTGCTAGTTTGTTGAGCGTTTTGAAGTTGAGATGGCTGAGTCTTCTGTGCCATAGCTACCCCGTTCGGTTGTCGTTCCTCGCCAACAGACAAGCTTCAGGTTCAGCTGAGTTCCAGTCAGCTACATATATTCTTCTTGCGCGAACTTGATAACACTGTTTTCACTGTGGATTTATCAATAACATCACAGAAACCAGCGTCAAATATCACTCTATTCGAGTTGTCACAAAATTGACTAACAGAGAGAAGGTTATGCTGAAGTCCTTCAACATATGATACTCTTGGAACTTTGGCAGTTCCAATGCTGAGTGTTCCATATCCTCTTGTTTAGCCTTTAGCATTGTCTCCGAACTCGATTCTGGGTCCTTCTTCAGGGATATAATTCCTCAGCAGACTCTTTTGGTATGTCATGTGTCGTGAGCATCTGCTGTCCACATACCATGGATCTTTGTGCACCTGCAAAATAGAATTATATTCAGGTACCCTTTATTTTTGATTTTGGGTCCTTAGATGTTAGTTTTGGTAACCCATATTTATCTTATGACCCTGGTGGTCTCAGACAACATCTTTCTACTTGAGTCAACATATTTGACCACTGGACTGGTCGATGCTGACTTCTTAGGCCTTTCAGGTTCAGGAGTTCGGATCTTCTGAGCTAATGGACTGCTGACCTTTGCCTTTTGTGCGATTTTCTTCTTCTTCTGACTCTTGGATCCTCTTTTGACTATAGGATCATAATAATATGACCCATACTGAGCAGGATGTGTCAGCTGAGGAGGTCCATACTGATCAGCCCACTTGGATTTGCTGGTTCCCCTTTGACTGAACTGGGGTGTTTAGGTGCTGATCTTCTTGTCAGTGTGCTGATATGTGGGATGAGGTGCCTTCATCCTTTGTTTGTTCTTTGCTAGGGGGTTCAGACTATCTGCATTTATTGTCTCCCCTCGAACAAACCTATCAGCAAGTCGCACTTCTGAGTGTAAGGGGGCAGATGAGGAAGCACCCTGGCTGAAACCAAGACCTTCCTTACAGTGCTTGGGCTTGTTGCTTGCTAGCATAGCTTCCAGCATCTTTTCAGCGCCCATGTACCGCTCAGTCATCAGGTTCCTCCAGACATCATCACTTTTCTTCAGTGTATCATGCTCGGTCTGAAGTCCTGATAGTTGTTGCTTCAGTAGACTCAGTTCAGTATCTTTCTGAATTAAGTCCTTGGTCAGAACTGAGATCTGATCTTCTCGATGCTGAGACTTGGCCATCAGAGAGTTTATCTCCTCCCTGATTCTCAACATAAGTCCTTCAGACTCAGTAACAACCTGACTTTTCTGAGAAAGTCTCTGATTCTCTATTTTCAGGGTATCTAATTCCTGAAGAGTCTTACTGAGCTACAGACTCATCTGAATCTGTTCGTCTAGAAGTTCTTCATATGCTGTGCTGACGTCCAGATTCTCGTCTGCTCCTGAAAGAGTGTCGTGTGTGCAGTGTGAAGGAGAGTTAAAAGATGCATGAGAGTTTACCTCATCCTGTTCTCCTGCCATCAGACACTTTTCAGTAGTTTCTTCAGCTTCAAGCTCTAGGGCCATGAAAGCTGCTTCATCGTCGGATGAATCCATGAAGGAGTCGACTTCTTCTGAGTCATCTGAGAGTTCAGCAGCTATGTATGCTTGTCTCTTCTTAGCGAACTTCTCTCTCCTTACTTTGCGTGCTGCTCGTTCAGCACTACTGAGCTCAGGACAGTCATACTGATAATGTCCTGGCTTCTTGCAGTTATAGCAGGCGATGACTCTTTCTTCTTTGCTTTCGCTATCTTTTGATGGTGCTGAGTCATCCCTCTTTCTGCATTCAGAAGTATGCGAGTTAGGAGTGCGTTTAGGCGTGTATTCAGACTTACCTTTCGATTCTCGATAAGCTTTAGTCACTTTTCTGCGCCACTCCTCCTTTTGATACTTCATGGCAAGCAGTGCGTACTTCTGAGCTAGACTTCCTTCTTGTATGTCGTTGAGTGAAGGTTCAGTCTTACTCGACGCTGGAGATGCTGAGTTGACTGATGCTTTGAAGGCATGGTCAATTTTGGTGTCAGCTTCAGCTCGCTGCTTCCGTTGAGGTCTGTCAAACTCGAATTCCTCTGCTTGAAGTTCTGAAAAGATATGGTCAGGAGTAACAATATCTAAGTCAGAATGTCGTAATAATGTAGCAAAAGGAGTCTAATGACCATCTGGCAGTGCCCTCAATATTTTGAGATTCATTTCTCGGTTGGAGAACTTTTGTCCTAGCCCGTTGATGGAGTTCATCAGATTCGTGAATCTGACGCTGAGATCTTCAATGATGTCTCTGGGCATGAGAGACAAACGCTCCAGCTTTTGGAGTTCCAGCGCAAGTTTGTTTGCTTTGATCTTCTGAGTCCCCTGACTCAGTAGTGCTAGAGCATCCCAGAGTTCCTTTGCAGTCTTGCATTCCTGAACCCTGCCGAGATAAGAATCACTAAGAGTGGTTAGTATGGCATTCCTGGCGACTCGGTCTAAGTTGTGAAGTTTCTTCTCCTCAGGGGTGAAAAGACTTCTGTCCTTGGGAATCTTCTTCTCGGTCACCATTCCTCCTCCATCTGCTAGCTCCTGAGTCACGACACTATCAATCATAGGAACGATAGGTCCTTCCTCAAGTACTTCGGTCATGCTGTCGTGGAGGGAGGTTAGATGAGCCTCAATTCTGACCCGTCATACACCATAGTTCTCTACTGAGAACATGGGTACCATCCTTATACCTGACATATCAGTCATGTTGAATAATGATATGAATGAGGAATGATATGCAGTGAAAACATTTTTCCAGATCCGTTCAGGTAGACCAGTTTCAAGATAACAAGAGTCTTATAGAACTCCTGCTCTGATACAAATTGTTGGTCCCGAGAGCACGTTCAGGTGTAGAGGGGGGGGGGTGAATACACCTGAAACCGATTTCTCAACTTGAAACACGAACAATCCTATCTAGGATAGTGTCGTACTGAATGAGTTCAGCAGACCAGATAGCTGTTCTGAATCGTGTTAGGCAGAGTGACTGACTCTACTGAGATCTGCTAGCTGACTGAGTCAGAATTCAGTATCTTCAGATGGATTTCAGTGGTGCGGAATTGTGTAGGCCCGAAACAGTTGAGTGGAAAACGTTTTTATCAAAACAGTTTCAGTTCAGTAGAATAATCAGGTAAGTTCGCTGAAACTCAGTTGAATGATTTTAAAGGATATTTTTCAGTATGAACAGTTAAAATCAATGCAACAGTAAATAGCAACACAAGCGAGAGACACAGAGATTTTTAAAGTGGTTCGGATACACAAGATCCTACGTCCACTGTCCCGAAAGATCAGGAGGCTATTTATTATACTGAGTTAGTCTCAGTCAGCTTGTACACAGGACAAAGCCGCGTCTTGGAATTTATACTGAGCAAGTCTAAGTTTACGCAGTTATCAAACTAAAGTGTTTGACAAACTCTCCAACTATGAAGGAGTCCTTTTACAATAAGGATCAAGTTCAAATATGAACTCCTTCGTCTAAGCTATGGATATGTTCAGTTGAGCTTAGGGTTAGAGGGATAGGGAACGAGAATGTAGCTTCTAGAATGACGAACAACTGAGTTTTAGCTTTGGGTTCGTGTAACCTCATTTAGATACTAGAGGCTGGTTTATCGGTTCAGCTTGGTTCCCTAGGAGCTAGGAGGTAGTCTTTCGCCGGAGAATGTTCTTCGAGTTCTTGCGGAAGACTTAGGCTTTTCGGTTTGCTCGTTTTAATGCTCTGTTCTTGTGGTCTTGTTACCGCTTGTTCTCGTTGAAGGCTCGTGAGCTTTAAATTTTGAATTATCCCTCTATTTATAGAGAAGAGATTGGGAAAGATCCGTTGGAGATGATGATCCCTTTATCTCTCTCTTTTGGTAGCTAACGGCTCTTTTGAAGTATGATGACAGTATCATTTCCCTCCTTTTCCGGAAAGTTGTTGATTTGCAGCTTTAGTAGGTATAGGACATGTGTCTGCTTGTCATTTGTCGAGGTTTAGAAGGTAGTTGAGATAGAACAGACTTCGAGGCAACTGAAGCTGACTTCTCTCTTCCTCGTATTTGACTATGCTGATTGTCAATCAAAAGTTCTGACAGTTCAGAAGACTGTCTGGCCGTTGCTGAGTCTGATCTCTGATTCAGTAGCAAATATGCTGAGATGGCTCTACTGAAGATCAGCTCTGAGTACAGTGAACTACTCTGCCGAGTTCGGTTCCACCGACTCTATTCGATATACTACTCTCGCCGAGTCCAAGGTATATGCGAGTCTTCTACATCTGGTGCTGAGGCTGATAATCTACTGAACGCCTGAACCAGAGCAGAGTGCCTGCTGAGTCTGAAACCTCAGAGACAAAAACAATTACAAAGTAATGGTTCACCAATCAAGATAGGGTTTTGGGATTTTCAAATCTTCATAGATTCACTCAGAGCATAAGCCTACTGAGTGCATGTCAGTACGGAAGATAGAATCATTTCCCACTATGTATTACTGTGCTGAATATAGAATCATCACCCAACACGACTCATTTGTATCCTGAATCTTTATAACTTGACCTATTATTACAACAAGCATATAATTTAGCTAATATTTTTCAATGCTATAAGAATGATAGATTCATTATTCAATTTTTGTCCGAATCCCCAAAGTCCAAATTAAATTATAACTTTCACGAAAAGTCAACAAGATCTATTGAAGGATGCATTTTTCGGGCGAGAGAGAGAGAGAAAGAGATGGTTTTGTGGAAGTGGTTAGAGCCGAATTGGGTTTGTGGAAGTGTTTAGAGCCGAATTTATAAATGATATGGTTGAGCTTGGAGTGGGTCGTGTCGTTACTACACAGAAGAAAATTGAACTAAGCCATATTTTTTTTTAAAAGCCAATAGTTTATATAAACTGTTGGGTGATGATTCTATCCTCAGCAGTGTCGATAAACAGTGGGAAATGATTCAGTCTTCTATGCCGTCATATAGTCATTAGCCTTATGCTCTGAATGAATTTGTGAAGATTTGAAGATCCCAAAACCCTATTCTGATTGGTGAACCATTACGTTGTAAGCTGTTTTGTCTCTGAGATTTAAGACTCAGCAGACCCTCTGCTCTGGTTCAGGCACTCAGAAGATTATCCTCCTCAGCACCAGAAGTAGAAGACTCGCATACTGGTCTCGAGCGGGAGCAGATATCGAACGAAGTCGATGGACCGAACTCGGCGGGAGTAGTTCACTGTACTCATAGCTGATCTTCAGTAAAGTCAACTCAGCAGGAGCATGCTACTGAATCAGAGATCAGAATCAGAGAGTAAAGTCAACTCAGCAGGAGCATGCTACTGTCAGAATCTTTGAAGTCACTTTTCAGCAGAGTCAATACGAGGAAGAGAGAAGTCAGCTTCAGATCTCCTTGAAGTCTGTTCTGTCTCAACCACTTTCTGAACCTCGGCCAATGACAAGCAGCCACGTATCCTATATCTACTAAAGCTGCAAGTCAACAACTTTCCTGAAAAGGAGGGAAAGGACACTGCCACCAAACTTCAAAAGAGCCGTTAGCTACCCAAAAGAGAGAGACAAAGGATCGTCGTCTCCAATGGATCTATCCTAATCTCTTCTCTATAAATAGAGGGATAAATTGAAATTTGAAGCTCACGGGAAGAACACGAGAGAACATACATAGCATTCAAACGAGCTAATTCAAAAAGCCTAAGTCTTCCGCAAGAAGTTCAGAGAATCTATCTCCGGCGAAAGACTACATTCCAGCTCTTAGGGAACCAAGCTTAACTGTTTCATACAGCCTCTAGTATCCAAACGATGATACACGAACCCAAAGCTATATTCAGTTGTTCGTCCTTCTAGAAGCCACTTCCTTGTTCCCTATCCCTCTAACCTAAGCTCAATAGAATAATCCATAGCTTAGACGAAGGAGTTCACCTTTGAACTAATCATTATTGTAAAGGACTCCTTCACAGTTGGAGAGTTTTTCAAACACTCAGTGTGATAACCGTGTAAACTGAGACTTGCTCAGTATAAATCTCAAGACCAGTGTTTGTCCAGCGTACAAACCGACTGAGACTATCTCAGTATAATAAATAGCTTCCTGATCTTTCGGGACAGTGGACGTAGGATTTTTGTGTCCGAACCACTTTAAAAATCTCTGTGTCTTGTGTTCTGCTCTTAACTGTTGCATTGATTTACTGTTCATACTGAAAACCTTCTTTAAATCATTCAACTGAGTTTCAACAAACTTAACAGACTGCACTAATCAACAGAAACTGTTTTAATAAAAATGTTTTCCTAACTCAACTGAATTGGGCCTATACTATTCCGCACCACTGAACTCTATCTGCAAGATACTGAATTCTGACTCTCAGTCAGCTAGCAGGTCTCAGTAGAGTCAGTCACTCTGCCAACACGATTCAGAACAGCTTATCTGGTCTGCTGAACCTGTTCAGTACGACATCATCCTGTAAAAGGACTGTTCGGGTTTAAGTTGAGAAAATTGGTTTTCAGGTGTATTCACCCCCCCCCGCTCTACACCTGAACATGCTCTCGGGACCAATAACTGGTATCAGAGCAGGAGTTCTATAAGACTCTTGTTATTCTGAAATTGGTCTACTTGAAAGGATCCAGAAAACGTTTTCACTGCATATCATTCTTCATTCACATCATTATTCATCATGTCTGATATGTCAGGGATAAGCATGGTTCCTATGTTCTCAGTAGAGAACTATGGTGTATAGCAAGTCAGAATGGAAGCTCATCTGACCTCTCTCCACGACAGCATGACAGAGGTTTTAGAGGATGGACCTATCGTTCCCATGATCGATAGCGTCGTAGCTCAGGATCCAACAGATGGAGGTGGAATGGTGACCGGGAAGAAGATTCCCAAGGACAGAAGTCTCTTCACCCCAGAGGAGAAGAAGCTTCACAACTTAGACCGCGTCGCCAGAAACGCCATACTGACCACCCTGAATTATTCCTATCTCGGGAGAGTTCAGGGCTGCAAGTCCGCGAAGGAACTCTGGGATGCTCTAGCGCTACTGAGTCGGGGGACTCAGAAGATCAAAGCAAATAAACTTACGCTGGAACTCCAAAAGCTGGAGAGATTGTCCCTCATGCCTGGTGACACCATTGAAGATCTCAACGTCAGATTTACAGATCTGATGAATTCTATCAACGTGCTGGGAAAGACATTCTCCAACCGAGAGATGAATGTCAAAATTTTGAGGGCACTGCCAGACGGTCATTGGACTCCCTTTGCTACTTTATTGCGTCATTCTGATTTAGATATTGTTACTCCTGACCATATCTTTTCAGAACTTAAAGCAGAGGAATTCGAGTTTGGCTTACCTCAAAGGAAGCAGCGAGCTGAAGTTGACACTAAAATCGACCATGCCTTTAAAGCATCAGTCAGCACAGCAACTCCAGCATCTAGCAAGGCTGAACCTTCACTCACTGACATACAAGAAGGAAATCTAGCCAAGAAGTACGCTCTTCTTGTCGTAAAGTATCAGAAGGAGAGGCGCAGAAAAGTGACTAAAGCCCTCAAAGAATCCAAGGGTAAGTCTGAATACACGCCTAAGCGCACTCCTGACTCGTATAATTCTGATTGTAGGAAAAAGGAAGACTCAGCACAGTCGAAAGACAGTGAAAGCAAGGAAGAAAGAGTCACCACCTGCTATAACTGCAAGAAATCAGGACACTATCAGTATGACTGTCCTGAGCTCAGTACTGCAGAACGAGCAGCACGTAAAGCAAGAAGGGAGAAGTTCATCAAGAAGAGACAGGCATACATTGCTGGTGAATTCTCAGACGACTCAGATGAAGTCGATTCCTTCATGGATTCATCTGATGATGAACCAGCTTTCATGGCCCTAGAGCTTGAACCTGAAGAAGACGCTGAAAAGTGTCTCATGGCAGGAGAAGAGGATGAGGTAAACTCTCATGAACCATTTAATTCCTCTTCACACTGCATACACGACACTCTTTCAGGTGCAGACGAGAATCTGGACGTCGCGATCGCATATAAAGAACTACTCGACGAGCAGATTCAGATGAGTTTGCAGCTTAGTAAGACTCTTCAGGAATTGGATACCCTGAAAGTGGAGAATCAGAGACTTTCTCAGGAAAGTCAAGTCGTTACTGAGTCTTCCTTTTTCCTAGGAATTGGATACCCTGAAATGCTGAAGAAAAGTGATGATGTCTGGAGGAACCTGATGACAGAGCGATACATGGGCGCTGAAAAGAAGCTGGAGGCTATGCTAGCAAGCAACAAGCCCAAGCATTGCAAGGAGGGACTTGGATTCAGCCAGGTAGTCTCCTCATCTGCCCCCGTACGCTCAGAGAACCGGCTAGCTGATAGGTTTGTTCAAGGGGAGACCATCAATGCAGACATACTGAACCCCCTAGCTAAAAACAAACAGAAGATGAAGGCACCTCATCCTACTCATCAGCAATCTGACAAGAAGATCAACACCAGATCACCCCAGTTCAGTCAAGGGGGAACCAACAAAGCAAAGTGGGCTGATCAGTATGGACCTCCTCAGCTGACACATCCAACTCAGTATGGGTTCTATTACTATGATCCAATAGTCAGGAGAGGATCCAAAAGTCAGAAAAAGAAGAAGAAAGCCGCGCAAAAGGCAAAGGTCAGCAGTCCACCCACTCAGAAGATCCGGACTCCTGAACCTAAAAAGCCTCAGAAGTCAGCACTGACCAGTCCAGTGGTTAAATATGTTGACATAAGTGGAAAGAAAGCTTGCGAGACCACCGGGGTCGTAAGACGAGATATGGGTTACCAAAACTAACATCTAAGGACCCAAAATCAAAAATAAAGGGTACCTAAATATAATTGCTTTTGCGGGTGCACAAGGACCCTTGGTATGTGGACAGCGGATGCTCAAGACACATGACGTACCAAAAGGACTTGCTGAAGAATTATACTACTGAAGAAGGACCCCGAATCGAGTTTGGAGACAATGCTAAAGGCTACACCAGAGGCTATGGAACACTCAGCAATTGAACTGCAACAGTTCCAAGAGTATCATATGTTGAAGGACTTCAGCGTAACCTTCTCTCTGTTAGTCAATTTTGTGATAACTCGAGTAGAGTGATTTTTTACGCTGGTTTCTGTGATGTTATTGATAAATCTATAGGGAAAACAGTGTTATCAGGTTCACGCAAGAAGAATATCTATGTAGCTGACTGGAACTCAGCTGCACCTGAAGCTTATTTGTTGGCGAAAAATGACAACAGAACAGGGTGGCTTTGGCACAGAAGACTCAGCCATCTCAACTTCAAAACGCTCAACAAATTGGCTAGAAACACTCTAGCAAGAGGACTGCCGAATGAAGTATTCAGCAAAGACACTCAGTGTGAAGCATGTCTGAAGCGAAAGCAAACAAGGAATCAAAATTCGCCAGTTCCATCTCCTTCCACTGATGGAATCCTTCAGCTGCTACATATGAATTTGTTCGGTCCAGTCTCTCCAGTGACGATCAGAGGCAAAAAGTATGCATTAGTGGTCATTGATGACTACTCACGCTACACATGGGTCATATTTATTGCCAACAAGTCTGACATCAAAACAGAGTTACCAACGCTTCTGAAAAGGCTCAGTGTCGAGAAGAACACCAAGATTATCAAAATACGTTCTGACAGAGGAACTGAGTTCCTTAATTTCATGGTGGAGGAGTTCTGCAAAGCAGAAGGAATAGAGCATGAGACGTCTGCCGCGCGCACGCCGCAATGAAATGGGGTTGCTGAGAGAAAGAATCGCACACTCAAAGAAGCAGCAAGAACCCTGCTCGCAGAGTCAGGACTCCCAACTTCTCTATCTTATTTCCATATTTTTGGGTGTTCGTGCTTTATTCATAATAATGGGAAAGATCAGCTGAAGACTTTTGATAGCAAGTCAGATCAGGGAGTGTTCTTAGGATACTCCTGGGTCAGCAAAGCCTTCACAGTCTTTAACTATCGGACTCTTTGCGTGGAGGGAAGTCCTCATGTTGTTTTTAATGAGTTTGCTACTGAAGACAGGAGCAGAAACTCTGAACCTGAATCTGAGGACATCAGTAAGCAGCTACAGGATCTGAGATTAAAAGATAAAGTCGAAAAGATCCAGCTATGTTGGGATGATAATTCAGATGAGGAAACCGAAGACAAGTCTACTGAATCTCAACCAGCAGCAGAAGTAGTTGAACAGATTGACTCTCCAAAACAGAGTCAATCCCAAGTAACTCAGGTCGATGAAGAAACCCCAGTGGTAACTGAGACCTCTACTGAGAATAATAATTCAGGGGGAACTAATGATGTTCTTGAGCTAAATGCCCCTGAACCTGGTGACTCAGTAGATCACACTCTTGTAACTGAACTGCTTCAATCTCAGAATAGTACAACTGAAATGCCTAACTCACCTACTATCTGTGTTGAACAAATTTCAGATGAAGAGTTGAAACATCGTAGATCGTGGCTGGATGCTCACACTTCTGACTTAATTATAGGAGATCCTTCAGCAAGCATAAAGACAATATCCAGATTCTGTCAGGGAGAAAGTGCCTTATACTCCTGCTTCTTGTCTCTTCAAGAACCTCGGTCGATTGAGGGCCGCATCGAAAGATCTTGGCTGGATCATAGTCATGCAGGAGGAGCTGAATCAGTTCACGAGAAACGAAGTTTGGGAGCTTGTTGACACACCCCGACATCAACATGTGATCGGAACTAAATGGGTCTTCAAGAACAAGCGTGATGAAAACAACATCATAGTAAGGAACCAAGCAAGACTCGTGGCGAAAGGCTACTGTCAAGCTGAAGGGATAGATTTCGATGAAACTTTCGCTCCAGTTGTAAGATTGGAGGCAATCAGACTATTCCTAGCCTACGCAACACATCAAAGATTAAGAGTATATCAAATGGATGTGAAGTCTGCTTTCCTGAACGGCGTGCTGAAAGAAGAAGTCTATGTGGAACAACCTCCCGGCTTTCAGCAGGGACATCATGTTTATAGACTCAGAAAGGCTCTGTATGGGTTAAAACAAGCACCCAGGGCTTGGTACGATACCCTGTCTGAGTTTCTTCTTCAGAAAGGTTTTCAGAAGGGCACAGTAGATCTCACATTATTCAGCATTTGACTGGAAGACGACCTCTTACTTGTGAAAATCTACGTAGATGACATCATCTTCGGCTCGAAGAATGTCATCATGTGTCAGCAGTTCGAAAGAATGATGAAGGATAAGTTCGAGATGTCAATGATGGGAGAGATAAACTATTTCCTCCGCTTTCAAGTCAAACAATCTGAGAAGGGGACGTTCATCAATCAAGGCAAATGACAGATTACAAAAATGATACTCCCTCCGTTCCACTCCATTAGTCCACTTTTCCTTTTTGGGTCGTTCCACTCCATTAGTCCACTTTCCCTTTTTAACTTAAAATAATACTCTAATATCTTCAAGTGGACCCCACTACTTTATCTATTTTACACACAACAAACAACTTTCTTAATCTCCGTGCCGAAAAGAAAGTGGACTAATGGAGTGGAACGGAGGGAGTAGGAAATGTTGTTATGGCTCCAGAGAATATGCAAGAGATCCTCGAAAATGATCGAGTCTGGTGCAAGCCTATCATGGAATTTGATGAGTGCGACCTGGACTTTATGGAGGAGATATTCTATGCTCTCAGAGAAACCGGTCTGGAAGGATTTCTGACGAGAAGGCCGACTTTCTTCCTCCCGCGCCAAGTAGCAGAGATCTACTCGAACTCTGATTCAGTAGATGGAGACATCAGAGGGAGATTCGTCGTCCATACAGTAGGCAATCCCTCCCGCTCCATGATTGAAGTGAAGCAGATGTCTATCCGCGAAGCTCTTCAGAAAAGCTTCAACCTCCCCAACTCAGGATTCAGCACCGTCGCTTACAAAGATGATTTGATGGATGAGTACCTCACCGAGTTCTGCGGGAAGCCAACAGTGTTCAGAGCCGCTTTTCCCAAGAACGCTATGCTCCCTAAGTATAGAGCACTAGCATATATTGTGACTCAGTTGCTGATGAGTCAAGAAAGCTCGTTTGACCAAGTGTCCAGACCCAATTTGCAACTGATGATGGCCATATATGATCGGGCCAAGATCAACTGGACAGAATTTTTCCTCAGAGAGTTTATGATGCAGTCAGCCAAATTTGATAAGGCGTCTAATAGGCTCAGCGTCAAAGGAAAGCTCCTATACGGACTTAAACTCTCAGTGATGATAGAGGATTTCTGCGCATCTGACAAGGTCACCTTTGCTGACAAACAATACTTCAACGTGAAGAAAGTCAGATTCCAGAATAGGTCAGCAGCCCTTCAACAGATTGGCTCAGGGCCAGCTGCACCTATGAGTGGGACTCAACAGACCTCAACGCCTAAGAAGAAGAGGTCCCCACCAAAATCCACACCAAAGACAGCAACCAAAAAGCTGAAGAAGGTCAGCAAGGTTGCGCCCACTGAAACTGCGGTGGAAACAGAGGTCGTCATTACTCAGCCACCACTACAGCTAAGAGACGAGCCTGAGTCTTCTGAGAAGACTCAATCAGTGGAGAAAATCGTTTCCACTGAACATGGGAGACAATGGACCAATGGGTCCAAGCTGAAGAGATCCAATCAGAAGTCCAGACACTGGAGAGCCCCTTGGACGTACCTCCACTCAACAACATCCCATCTGTTGAGAAACTAGCGTCTCCTATCGAAGTCGAGAGCTTGGAGACAGCCTCGGAGTCAGAATCTATCGGGATGGAGGCCTCAGCTCTCAAATCCAGAGCCTCCCGGGAGATTGCTGAAGTAATACCGGAGATCGCCAACCACTCAGATCTTGTCATATTGGCTAGGCAGGCGAGACTCCATATGCTGGTCAGGTTCCAGGAATGGCACAATCTGAAGCGACTGATCATACACCATTCCTGTGAACAGCTCCATGAAGAAGAGCTGCTGATAAGAGGGAAGATTGGCTACTCAGAGCCATCTGACCTCGACACGCTCGAGGATCTGAGGGCGGCCATGCTCGCCTTGCTGAATGAGAAACAACCAGTCTCAGCACCCGCGCCCTCAGATGGGTCTGACCCCGATGGTCAGTACCCACCCCATGATTCAGGCCCTGAGAAGCCTGATGAGGGAACTCAACAGGACAAGGATGTCACTGCATCTACTGCTGACCCTCCTCTCAGGATCCTTGGTCCTGGGCAGACGGTGGCTGGTACTTCGAAGGCAGCTGATCCTGCTCTGCTTCTTCTCCAATCTGCTTTCGAAGTAGCGCCCAGCCCAAAGAGCCGTCGTTCGAAAATAGTGGCCAGGGCACTGAAGAATCAAGGCACTCAGAATCGCCTTCTTGCCCGTACCGTCCACAAAACTTGGCGGCAAACCACTGAGGCACAGAGTGCTGAGCTGCAGGGACTCAGAACCGCCATTTCTTCTTCCCAAGTCCCTGACTTCTCCAACATTCTGACGAATGCCTTAGCTGCACAGAGAGCTGATTTTGAGGCTCAGCTCAACACGATTCAGGAAGGCCAGGATAAACTGATGAATCAATATAAGGCCGCTCAAACCGCTCACACTGAATCAGTCACAACCATCTCTCAAGCCAACGAACTCAGAGTCCAAACTATTCAGAAGGATCTTGAAGAGAAGGTTGAGCAGCAGATGAAAGAGTTCAAGGTTGCAGCAGATCTCTCACACAAAGAATACAGCGATCAGCTGACCAACGAGAGAAATGAGCTGAATGAGACACTGACCAAGATTCATACAAGATTAGACGATCTGTCAGCCTCCTACAAAAGCCTGAACAGAAAGGTATCTGCTCCGCCCCCAACCCTACTTGCTGATGCCAAAAAGGGGGAAAGTTTGGCAAAGAAAAGGGAAAGTGTAATAGGGAAATCAACTAAGGGGGAAGCTGCCAAGGAGCTGATACTGAAGGCTCCGAAGAGGGCAAGGTCAGTAGCAGGGGCAACCTCAACTCAGTCATCCGCCCCTACTGTACCTACTGAAACTGGCGAGGCCCAGGGTGTCTTAGATGCAGCTGCAGCATCAACTGAGACTGGCCCAAGTGGCTCAGGAGCCAGAGAAGTCTCTACTCAGGCAACACAGACTCCCCTTGACATTATTAAGGAAGTTGTCGAGTATGCTGACGAGGAGGACTCCGAAGAGGAAGAAGCTCCTCTTCCTCCTCCTGTTCCCGGCAAAGGCAAGAAAGTTCTGAAACTCCCAACCCCTCCCTCCAAGAAGAAAGGACCCAAGAGGTTCATTACCCCGGAGGAGGAGGCTCAGATAGCTGCAGACGAGAAGCTGGCTAGGGAGATAGCCGAAGCTGAAGCTGCCAACAAACCCAAACCGAAGCCTGTCAAAGGCAAATCTAAGGCTCCAGCTGGAGGCAAGAGAACAAGTGCAATGCTGCCTCCCAAAACGCTTAAACTCAGCGACGAAGCTGACAAGGAAAAGGAGCAGCAACAGCAATCTACTGAGCAGCAGGGCACCTCCAAAGAAAAATCATCACTCCCGCTGACTCAGAAGAAGAG
This sequence comes from Lavandula angustifolia, assembly GCA_028984105.1. Taxonomy (NCBI): domain Eukaryota; kingdom Viridiplantae; phylum Streptophyta; class Magnoliopsida; order Lamiales; family Lamiaceae; genus Lavandula; species Lavandula angustifolia. The sequence continues at coordinate 11,137,801 of CM054812.1, read as the reverse complement.
CCACCTCACAAGCCTTCCTACACTGCCTCTAAGGCACAGGAACAAGAAATGGAAGAGATCTGGGCTCAGTTAGACAGATACTTATATAGAGGTGAAGAGACCAGGCAATTTGAAGCAGCCAGAGAGAGATTACATATAGCAGATCTTGAGGCCCTCAGGCTGAGAACGGAAAAGGAAGCTAGTCAGAGGATCCCCTCAAAGGCTGACATCCCCTACAGATACAGGAGATTCAGAAAGCCTACGGATCTGAAGACTCACAGATGGCCTAGAACAGATGAATGGATGCCAGTGGAATTCATGCAGAGGTGGGAAGCGCTGAAAATCGAGTTCATTAAAAGGAACTATTTCTGGAGATTCTGGTCTGAGAAGCGCAAAGCTGTGGCTTATACTGAATGGATAATGAGAGCCGACTTAGACATGTATGCCAGATTGCAGAAAGCTATCAAAGAAAATGTCGAAGTCGAGTTCCGACCACTTAGAATCCCCGCCACCCCCACAGAGACTTGATGGATCCATTCACTATGGAGTAATAGAGAAAGAAGTGAAGGACGCTGCTGAAGCCAAATTTCTTGATGAAGAAGACCCAGCGGACTTTGCTGAGATACTGAAGCTGAGAAAAGTCACTTATCGCATGTATGGAGTGCCTCTTCCTGAATCTCAATCCTAAGATTTCAAAGACATGATTAGGCAGTTCAAATGACTTCTGGCTTCTGTGTCCTCTTTGTGTCTTTTTCTTTTTCCTAGTCTAGCAGAGATGTAACTGTACTGAACCTCTTTACATATATAATATCTCTGTTTGGCTTTGACAATATCTTATTGTCTGAATAGCCGTGTTTATTTTTTGCTTAACACTCAGAATCACCGAAGTGATTACTGACTCACACACTCACTGTCTGTTATTTATTGTCGGTTGTTGCTTAGCTAGATTCTGATAGACTTGATAGCATAAGGGGAAAATGTTGTTAAGACAGGGGGAAGTGTTGTTCAGACTCTAAATTTCTTCTGACTTTCTGCCCTGATCCCCTCAGTAGTCTAGGACTTAAAGAACAACTCCACTGATTCTACTTGTAATTTTGTAAGGACTTAGGTTGATAGCTATTAGGTTTTGGCATCATCAAACAGGGGGAAAATGTTGGGTGATTATTCTATCCTCAGCAGTGTCGATAAACAGTGGAAATGATTCAGTCTTCTATGCCGTCATACAGTCTGTAGCCTTGTGCTCTGAATGAATTTGTGAAGATTTGAAGATCCCAAAACCCTATTCTGATTGGTGAACCATTACGTTGTAAGTTGTTTTGTCTCTGAGATTTCAGACTCAGCAGACCCTCTGCTCTGGTTCAGGCACTCAGTAGATTATCCGCCTCAGCACCAGAAGTAGAAGACTAAGTAATACTGGACTCAGCAGGAGCAGTATACTGAAAGAAGTCAGTGGAACTGAACTCAGCAGGAGTAGTTCACTGTACTCAGAGCTGATCTTCAGTAAAGCCAACTCAGCAGGAGCATGCTATTGAATCAGAGATCAAACTCAGCAACAGCCAGACAGTCCTCTGACTGTCAGAATCTTTGAAGTCACTTTTCAGTAGAGTCAATACGAGGAAGAGAGAAGTCAGCTTCAGATCTCCTTGAAGTCTGTTCTATCTCAACCACTTTCTGAACCTCTGCCAATGACAAGCACCCACGTATCCTATATCTACTAAAGCTGCAAGTCAACAACTTTCCAGAAAAGGAGGGAAAGGACACTGCCACCAAACTTCAAAAGAGCCGTTAGCTACCCAAAAGAGAGAGACAAAGGATCGTCGTCTCCAACGGATCTATCCTAATCTCTTTTCTATAAATAAAGGGATAAATCGAAATTTGAAGCTCACGGGAAGAACACGAGAGAACATACAGAGCATTCAAACGAGCTAATTCAAAAAGCCTAAGTCTTCCGCAAGAAGTTCAGAGAATCTATATCCGGCGAAACACTACATTCCAGCTCTTAGGGAACCAAGCTTAAGTGTTTCATACAGCCTCTAGTATCCAAACGACGATACACGAACCCAAAGCTATATTCAGTTGTTCGTCATTCTAGAAGCCACTTCCTTGTTCCCTATCCCTCTAACCTAAGCTCAATAGAATATATCCATAGCTTAGACGAAGGAGTTCACCTTTGAACTAATCCTTATTGTAAAGGACTCCTTCACAGTTGGAGAGTTTTTCAAACACTCAGTTTGATAACCGTGTAAACTAAGACTTGCTCAGTATAAATCTCAGGACCAGTGTTTGTCCAGCGTACAAACCGACTGAGACTATCTCAGTATAATAAATAGCTTCCTGCTCTTTCGGGACAGTGGACGTAGGATTTTTGTGTCCGAACCACTTTAAAAATCTATGTGTCTTGTGTTCTGCTCTTAACTGTTGCATTGATTTACTGTTCATACTGAAAACCTTCTTTAAATCATTCAACTGAGTTTCAACAAACTTAACAGACTGCACTAATCAACTGAAACTGTTTTAATAAAAATGTTTTCCTAACTCAACTGAATTGGGCCTACACTATTCCGCACCACTGAACTCTATCTGCAAGATACTGAATTCTGACTCTCAGTCAGCTAGCAGGTCTCAGTAGAGTCAGTCACTCTGCCAAAACGATTCAGAACAGCTTATCTGGTCTGTTGAACCTGTTCAGTACGACATCATCCTGAAAAAGGACTGTTCGTGTTTAAGTTGAGAAAATCGGTTTTCAGGTGTATTCACCCCCCCCCTCCCCCCTCTACACCTGAACGTGCTCTCGGGACCAACATAAACTAGACTAGGTTAATAGCTTATTTGAGAGTTAATTTATTGCTAAAAACTTGCAATTGAACGTGAATTGAATATTAGATCAATTCTAGGTTGACTACTTATGCAAAAATGGAGTACCAACTACATAACATATTGATATAATAATATCACGACTTTTTAATGCATTGAAATTAAGGACTCTGTAAAAAAATTCAAACACTAGCAATAAAACTTAGGGGGCGTTTGATTGGGGTTAATTGGGAAAGGGAAAGAGAATCAAATGACCTGATTCTGTTACTTAGTGTTTGGTTTATATTTTTGGGTAATTCGATTACCATACCAAGGGGCTATGAAAACCCCCCAAAAACCTCTTTCTGATACCCCGCAGAGGACCTGTGATTAGAATTCTGCCACCCCCACTCCCTTCCCCGCCTCTTCATTCCCCCATTCTTCTCTCTCTCCCAGTGGTTGATTTAAAGGGGGCAGATTTGTGCAACCGGCCCTCCAATTTTCGTGAGATACTACGAATTGCCTTCGAATTTTAGTAATTTATATCTTTGTCTTACTTAAGCTTTTAATTCGGCCCTCGGAATTTTTGAATTTGTCACCCTACACTAAATTAAAAATTAAGAATTGATATGAATGTAACCACTAATTTTGAAAACTATGAAAAATGTCTATTTAAGTGTACTAATTTTAGTGGAGGTCTAGAACTTGGAGTTTTAGACATCTATTTTAATAGATTTACATATTTAATTTAACAAATATAACTATACAATTGATGTACTATATTCATGTTTTTTTTTTGTACATTGAATGTTTGAGTAAAAATAGCACCATTTAAAGTACACAAAGACTTTATCTTTTATATACTTGATTGAATCCTAAGCTAGAGTTTGTTATCCTTCCAAATATCCTCTAACTAATTTTTGAATGTTGTCAATAGATTTTTGTACTATATTTTTCGTATAAATTACAAAGAAAATATAATCGATATACGTATAAGAAAATATGATATCTCTAAATAAGCTTCAAGTAGCAAGTATAGTTAGACTTAGGAGTGCGCAAAACGAATGGGTATCCGTCCCTTTCCCCGTCCCGTTCAGGTATTTCCCGTTCGGGTCGGGAAAAGCGGGTTCGGGTACTCATTTCGTGGGTATCCGCAATTTTAGTGTCAGGCCGGGTACGGGTATGAGTATTATTTTTCATTACCCATTCCCGTTCGGGTACCCGCATTTTATATATATAAAAAATATATATATTTATAACAATGTAAATAAATATGTAATGTTAATGGATTTAGAAACTTAGTGATATACAACAAATTAAAATTTGAATGTTTGTGGTTGTTTTTTGAGGAATTAGAGTTCAATATTAGATGTTGAGGAATTATGGTTGGATATTAGATTAAATTTGAATGTCTGTGGTTGTTTTTTGAAAAAAATTAGTATTTATTTGAATTTTATATAAAATGTGGTAATTTGCGGGTACTCCCATTCTAGTCTCGTACCCGCGCGGGTACCCGCATGCAGATATCCTCTTTATGCAGGTACGAGTTTGGGTAGGAAAATTTGTTCCCCGCAATTCACCCGCATGTAGGTACTCGTTGCGGTACCCGACCCGTGCCCACCCTTGACTAAAACATAAATAACGCCAAAAAAAAATTATCGGGGATTCCACCCCGGAACAAGAAACGCTCTTCCTTGTAAAATTAGCTCCCACTAACTAAAAATCCAGGATCCACCCCGACTTTCTCCCCTCTTCATCCCCTAGACAAGAAATACGGAGGCCTCCGCTGCCGACCTAACCTTTTCGCCGCTACTGTCGACGACGACATATACGGTCTTCTCTCTCATCTTTCTCTTTCTCCCCCACCCTACCCCCTCTCTCAGGTCACCCTATACCTCCAAATCTATAGCCCTACCCAAAACCCAAAAAATTGATTCGCTTTCCTTCCATTCTCATACCAAAACCCACAATTGATTCCCTTGCAGTTTATTGTTTCATAATAGGATTTTGTTTGATTCATCTGATTTTTGTTCAATTGGGTTAATAGGCTTCTATTCTGAAATTCACAGTAAGATTTGTTTGTCTTCAGTAAAGATTATGATTTTTGCTTAAAAGTTATTGATTGGTATTCATGTGAAGTTGAACCTTGTTGTGATATGATTTAATAATAAGGTTTTGATTTAGATACCAAAATCCTGAATGATGATGAACCAAATCTATAGATTGTATTCAAGATCTAGAATTAGTCTCATAATATAACATGTCTTTTGATTGCTCGATCCTGATGCAGCGCTACCTGAATGACTGAGAGTCACTGATCTCAAGTTGAACTTTATCGACCACTTACTCCCTCCTGCCAGAATACTGATAGTCCACAAGTTACGAAGATACTGACCTATCCTAAGATTGACTCAAGTGATATTGACATATTCAAAGTAATACGAGGTACTCACATCAAAGTTTGATTTGGAGTCAACCACTGTATCTCATTCAGCAAACCAGATCACAACATGTGGACATGTGCATTGTTCGAGGAACAGTTTGAACAATCTTTTTGGACTGTTTCAGTTGAAGACAGACAAAGATTATAGCTTTTATTCACAATCAATTCGTTGCCTCAGCCCTAGTTCACCTACTCTAGTAGATCTCTCTCTAATAGCTATTTAGAATGGTGACTATAAATATGAAGAACCTTAGATCAAACAAGGTTACAGAACCATTGCGCATCTCAAAGCCTTCAAAAATCCAAACCTCTCAAAATACACAGATCCTTGTTTAAGTTGTGTCTTTCTTGAAGTCCCAAGTTCCAAGTATTCTAAGCCAATATCTATATCCTAGCGTAGATTGAGTAGGTCCAAATCTTTGTAAGGACCTCTCGTGTTAGATAACCAAAACCCTAACCCAAACCCGATCTAGTTGTGTTGAAGTGTTTGCAGAGTTTACTTGCTTAAAGTAGAAGTCGAAGTAGTCCCCAATGAAGAAGAAGAAGTGTAATAGAACTAGGCCAAATTTTGTTATTAGGGAATCCCTGAATCTGTCAGAAAGAGTGGACGTAGGAGTTATCTCCGAACCACTATAAAACGCATGTGCTCTTTGCTTTTATTTTGTTATTTATTTGTCAGTAACTGCTTCAACATTTCCAACATATTTCTCTTTGCACACGACAAAGAGTTTTTCAACAAGAGAAAGGGGCTCACACAATTCCGAATATACGCATTTTTATTAAACTCATCTTTCAAGAAAAGTTTTCATAGGTGTATTCCCTCCATACACCTATTTCACATGTTTGAACCATCAATTGGTATCAGAGCGGGTATAGCCTGCTCTAGTTCGATTAAGAAAAATTCGGTTTCATACTTCTCTTATCAGTATTTTATCTCGTTACTACTAACCTTTCATGAAATCCGAAGAGAACTTAGTGATCCGAGGAGTACCTATGTTCGACACGGCCAACTACGAGATATGGAGAATTAGGATGGAAGCTTATCTAAACTCCATCAATGACTACATGTCAGATGTCATCACGACTAAACCCATCCCGATCACCACGGACCCAATTGAGACCACCACTGATGGAAAGATGCGAACGGGAAAACCGATGCCCAAGACAAAGTCTCAGATGACCAAAAAGGAGAGCAAGATCCACAACCTAGACAAAGTAGCTATTGACGCCATGCTCAGAACACTGAATAATTCTTATTTGGGAAGAATTGGTTATTGCAAAACTGCTAAAGAAATGTGGGACACACTGGTTGAGATCTGTAGCGAAATGAAGAAGATCGAACAGAACAAACTGATGATTGTTACTTAGGAATATGACTCCTTCGCAATGATTCCAGGTTCGACAATCGAACAAATGCACATCGGGTTTACTAACTTGGTTAATTAAATGTGCAGGTTAGGTAAGAGACGCTCCAATCTAGAGATGAATCAACAAATCCTGAGAGGACTCCTAAAGGCAAAATGGGAAAACTTTGAGAGAATCCTGACACATACTGAGGATCTCCTGACTACATCTTCTCAGATCTGAAGGCTCACGAGTTTAAGATGCAGCTACCTGACCTCACCAGTAGCTCAACCAAAAGCGAAAATCAAGTCAGCTACAGGGGAGTTGCTCTATCGGCTACTGAGAAAAAGAAAATTGCATCACTGACAGAAAGCCTCAGAACCAAATCCATCAGCAGCAGTTTGTCGCTCATACTTCCTTATACGATCAGATGCTGAACTCTTCAGCAACTCATGGGGTTCAGAATCTAGTTCCTAAGGTCTTGGCTCACGACCAATTGTTTCTTAACACCATCCGACTCAAGTACCTTGTTGGTCCTGAAACGTGCTTCAGGTGTAGGGGGGGTGAATACACCTCAATACAAATTCTTTTCTCAAAACGCGAAAGTCAGCTCTAGCAGAATTTGCTACTGAACTGAGTCAAATAGCCAGATATGCTTTCAGATCGCGTGGGCAAAGATTTCTTCTATTGAGTTCAGCTCTACTGGCTTATATCAGTCGAACAGTCGTTTAATATTAGAGTTGTGTGCAGAAGTGTAGGTCCTATTAAACGTCTCGGTTGAAAAAATGGTTTTATGGTGAGTTTGATGAAATGCAGTTTTAATGTAATATGATCAGTTAAGGAAAGCAGTAAATCAACACAACAGATTTTTAAAGTGGTTCGGACACATTGAGTCCTACGTCCACTATCCTGACCAAAGTAGGATAATTGTTATATTTATACTGAGCAAGTCTCAGTGATCTGTTCTCAAGACAGATACAAACTTGATGCTTATACTGAGCAAGTTCTCAGTGATTTGTTCTCATGACAGATTTTCTACTTATAGTCGTAGTGACTTTTACAAAGGTTTCAAACTTAAAGAGTTTGTGGCTTCTCCAACTATGAGGAAGTTCTTACAATAAGAACGTTATCACAAGAATGTCAACTCCCTCGAGGTTTCTAAGCTATGAGTATTACAATGTAGCTTGCTTAGATAAGAGAAGGGGAACAAATATTCTCTAGAGAGAAGAACTAAAAGATTCTAATCTAAGTCCAAGTTCTTCGCTGGGTATGCAGTGAGTTTGCTAGAGATTATTGTGCGTTGAAAGCTTTCGAGTCTCGGTGTCTTTCTACATGAAGACTCTCCTCGATATATAGTCGTCGATTGTGAATAGATCCGTTGGAGAGGGGTCTAGCCACATGTCAAAACGATAAGGAAAACGGCTCCTTAAAATGTGAACGTTGATGAGTAGGTGCACTGTAGAGATACGCCTCTTTTCAGTCTTGGAGCAGCTTTTGTCAGAAAAGATAAAGTGTTGTCGGCTCCTTATTGGTCGAGGTAGATTGGTAGGTGAGGCTTGTCAAACATCAAGGTTGACTCCCTCTGAATCCTCGGACCTTCAACTGAAGTGACTTCCGACTGACGTTCTTCTGAGCATTCAGTGCATGGGCACGAATTCGTGTGCAGATTCAGTTGGTTGTCGGCTGACCAACTAACTTCTTCGATCCTAAGTTCATCAGCTGAGTGCAAGCTCTTCTACTGAACTCCGCAGCTACTGAACTCTAGCCTACTGAGTTCCAACATGCTGAACTCAAACTAACCTATTACATAATCGAAGGTTCATCATTCAGCTAGGGGTTTTGGGATCTTTAAATCTATAAAATATAGTCTACTGAATCTTCATCCCAACATACCTCTTGAAGCTGAGGACAGACTGGTGGTACAACATTATATTGGTTACTGAAATCCATCCCTTACAATAGATATAGGAGTAGGAAGACTCTCTCCGAAATGAGATCGGATTTGGTGCCCCGACTGACTACATGAATGACGAGGACTTCAGGGCATGAATCCTTATCTATATTTAATCCCACAATCCTCCCATGTCATCCCCTCCTTATGATGACGACGACGACAACAATGATCAGGATTCCCATTCCTGATCAGGCACTAGGAGATGATACTGCCCCTTCAGGCCAGCCCGAACCCGAACATTCTTCTCCAACTGCTGAGCCTGAAGGCTTACATCAGGAGATAATTCCTCCTTCTCCCAAGATCAAGGAATTCAGACTGAGGAAAATCCCGATCATCCTCCGTCTCCTGCTCAGCCTGAGATTCCTGCCCCTCCAGTCAGAGATCATGAAATTTATGATATTCGAGAGTAGCTTATGCTCCTGACTGATACAGTTGAGAGTCAGTCCAAGCTTCATACCGATCATACAAAAGCCACTACCACGGCCGTACACAAGATGAATGCCACATTCACTCATGTTGAGGTGGCTCTCCACACATCACTGGCCAATCTGGCTAGACAAGTTTCAGTCGTAGATGACTTTCGATCCGTCCTGGACAAATTTCACATCTACTAATGATATAATGCAAAGAGTTGAATGCCCCATCATCCACACCGTCAAAAGTTTTGAAGAGAAAATTGATATAGAACTCAAGTTGGTCATGGAGGAATTGGCCAACTTTCTGATGATGTCTTTATGATTTCTAGTTCTCACGTAAGCAAATATCATATACTGACGAGGAACTTCAGGCTGGTAAACGCCTTGGCAAAAGTCTGAAGAAGAAAGGGATCTTCATTTGTCAACTCTCTGACGAAGAATCTGAGACATAGCCTCCTCTTACAATCACTGTAGTTTGATCTTCCAATAGCAATGCTGCAGATGTTCCTCAATCAAGCCATGCCCCTCAGCCAGAAAAGGAAACTGAAGCTCAGCCAGAATAAGCTCTACACAATATAGTCATCTTAGAAGATGAACCCGATACGGACAAAGGAAAAGACACAACTGAAGCCTCTACTATTGTATCCTCTGAAGAGGAAGCCAAAAGAATTCAGGATGAGAAGCTTCAGAAGATCATGGAGGAAGCCCCTGAATGGTTAGAGGTTTTTAAAGCAACTCAAGAAGCTGAAGAGAAGGAAGAAAAGGCAAGGGCTGAACGTTTAAAGAAAGATGAAATCTTGGCTCAAAGGCTTGAAGTTGCTAAAAAGATGAAAGATGCATACAAGCCTGTCACCAAGGAGCCGATCAAGGAAATTACTGTTGAACCTACCAAAACTTCCCAAAAACTTGAGCCTAATTGCTCAGATCTTGAAGCATTATTGGGAGGGTTTCAGGCCAATCCTTGATAGCCTGAAAAGTTAAGAATCTAATCTATAAGATTAAGAAGATGAGGCTATGATTGCCATGGAGATGCACATGGATCCTGAGGGAATAAAATAGGAAGATTCCCAAGTGAGACGGGGAAGAATCGCTCGATCTACCGAAAACGAATCCTTGTCAGAGTAGCCGTCAGAAAATTAGAGTGGTGGAGGCAAAGCAACTATGACATCCTCCAACACAATGAGAGGATAATGGCTTTGATAAAGAAGAGGAAGGAGATGATGCTTACCAGAGGAAAAGCTAGTGCCTCTACTCCCTCTCAAAAGAATTCAGGAACTAAAAGGAAGCTATTCAAATAACCCCTCAAGCTACACTTTCCATGGGTTAACATATGGGTTCCCACAAATCAATCTGACTTACGGGAGTTACTAAAGATTGGCTTCATTAAGAGGTACTATTGGTGGAAGATGATGTGCATGCTGATGAGGCTTTCCATAGATGGGCTCTGGAACACAATCCTGCTCTGTTCAACAAGATCCTGGGGTATACTCGTAAAGCCAAAATACAGATTAAGGCCCCGGAGAAGCGTTAGTCCCAACCTGTCATTATGAGGCGGCAACATACCTCATTCAAAGCTAGAAGAAAAATGTTTTGATGCTGCTGCTGAAATGAAGCTTGCGGATAAAGACAACTTTTCTGAAGAGTTGGATCGGCTAACGGATACGATCCACGCACAGTATAACATTCAAGCTCTTGATCATCCTTTTGTGAAGCTTTGAGAAAGATCAAGTAGGAACCTATTTTCTGAGCGTTAATATATGTAATAGTTTCTGCTAGGTTTCTATAAACATTTCGATTATAATAATATCCCCTATCTTTTCGCTTATTCCTAAAGACTATACCTCTTTGTCCGGGAATCTTATTTGTTTATGTTATAGTTATATCTCTGTAACTAATCCTGACTCACAATACCTTACTTAATATCATGTTTTGTCGTTTCTCTTTGCGTAGCTAGTCAGTGTTTTAGCATCATAAAAAAGGGGAAAATTGTTAGGATATGTTTTTAATAATAAGGTTTTGATTTAGATACCGAAACCCTGAGTGATGATAAACCAAGTTAGTAGCTTGTATTAAGGATCTAGAATTAGTCTCATAGTATAGCATGTCTTTTGATTGCTCGATCCTGATGCAGCGTAGCCTAAAGGACTGAGAGTCACTGATCTCATGTTGAACTTTATTGACCACTGGCTCCCTCCAGCCATAAGATACTGACAGTCCACAAGTGACGAAGATACTGACCTATCCTAAGATTGACTCCAGTGCTCCTGACATATTCAAAATAGTACGAGGTACTCACATCGAAGTCTGATTTGGAGTCAACCATTGTATCTCATTTAACATACCAGATCATTACACGTAGACATGTGCACTGCTTGAGGAACAGTTTGAACAGTCTTTTTGAACTGTTGCAGTTGAAGGCAGACAGAAGGTGCAACTTTTATACAAAATCAATATTTGTATCAACCCTAGATTAAGAAACTATTGCATATCTCAAAGCCTTCAATAGTCCAAAGCTCTCAAAATACATAGACCCTTGTTTAAGTTGTGTCTTTCTTGAAGTTCCTAGTTCAAAGTATTCTAAGCCAATATCTACATCCTTGCTTAGATTGAGAAGGTCCAAATCTTTGTAAGGACCTCTCGTGTTACATAACCAAAACCCAAACCCAACCTAGTTGTGTTGAAATGTTTTTAGAATTTGCTTGCATAAAGTAGAAGTCGAAGTAGTCGTCGACGAAAAAGAAGAAGTGTAACAGAACTAGGCCAAGTTTTGTTATAAGAGAATTCATGAATCTATCAGGGAGGAGAGTGGACATAGAGTTATCTCCTAAGCACTATAAATCGCGTGTACTCTTTGCTTTTATCTCTTTATTTACTTGTCAGTAACTGGAAACGTATTTCTCTTCGCACACAACAAAGAATTTTTTTCAACGAGATGAGATATTCAACAAGGGAAATGGAGCTTACACAATTTCGTACATATGCATGTTTTCTAAACTCGTCTCTCAAGAAAAGGTTTCATAGGTGTATTCCCCCCCATACACCTATATCTTATATATTTGGACCAGCACAACATATCTTTTTTCCCAGTAGAAGTCTTTGTATAGCGCTTGCTCCCACAAGTATATGATTTTTTGTTGCAATCTTTCGTCTTTTGCAGCCGAACCCCCTACTATATTGATAACTTGGATACCTCCTATTTTCTCAACATCTAATAAAAGATACGAGCATTTCATCTAGCAATTTGTATTTCTTTACACAATTTACAAATAGTTCGTTTATAAATAGTTATTGATTTGTCGTGTTTTTAACCTTAAAAGTTCTTGTTTTCTGATATCTTATTGCCATAATGCAAAGAACAACAAGTTGTGTATTTTGGTTTCTAATATATAATGAGCAGTTTCTCTAAGATGTTTAGGCAATTGCAAAGTGTTTGGTATTGATTCCAGAAAATTTTCAATTTATGAATTGAAATCTTGTTTGTTCATAAAGAGATTATTCTAGAGCATAAGAAACTTGATTTGTATGCTTAATATGATTGATTGGTATTCATTTAATATAGAGAAGGTGGCTATTGTTATGGATTCATTCTCATTATAATCTATTACGTGAATGTGATTTGAAATGAAGAGCTAGATGAGCAATTAGGGCTTTTTGATGAATGATGAGTTTGAAAATATCAATATTTTCATATTGAACTAGAGTTTTTCTGAAATGCATCCAATATATAATATATGGCATTGTGCTGGAATGCTTGATTTGTTATATTTCAATCTTTTGCTTAGGATGACTACAAGTGTTTGGGTAAGAATAAGTGTTTTTGGACTAGTGAAGAGGACAAGATCCTCATAGGAGCTTTACATGAGTTATCTATTGAAACTCATTGGAAATGTGAGAATGGGTTTAGAGCTGGCTATATGCTTCAATTAGAAGAGAAGTTGGGAAACAGAATGCCAAGACATGGGCCGAAAGAAAATCCTCACATTGATTCTAAGTTAAAAACTCTCGTAAGCAAAGTTGGGGCTACTCTACAAATGTTGGGAACAAGTGGGTTCAATTGGGATGATGAAAGGCATTTGATATCCGTCGAAAGATCCGTATATGATGAATATTGCAAGGTAAATTTAACTTAACTGTTGGGAAATAATATAAGTTTTGAATGATCCCAAGCCCCTATTTGATTGATGAATCAGTCTGATATATTTTTAGGATCTCAGCTTTTAATTGTATAGTCAGGTTGATTGTTCTTCTCAGACTAGGTTAGTTCAGGTTGTGGTTACTCAGCTAGTGGAACATAATGAGTCTAGCTTTGATAAGCTAACTTCTCCAAACTGAACTGATCAGACTCTTTACCAGTCCGAACGGATATATTCAAATGTGAAGATAGTTCGAGGTACGAGGCGCAATATTCTAAGAAGATGGTCAACGGAGGAAACAACAATTGTCATATCAACATTTACCAATACCAGGCCGCCATGTCTGCCCTAGTCAAAGGTGATAGAATAGTACCTTGTACACAATCCGCAGAAGCAATCGGCGCGTGACATGTGTCCATGCATTCAATGCATAAAACCGTTGTCAGTACAAAGCCAATGGGAGATCGATCTTTACTCAACAGATCTTTCCCCTAGCTCGTCTATAAATAGCAGAAGGCCTCTCTTTAAGAGGTTACGGAATTTCAAAGAAGCTCAAGCATACTCAAGCAAAGAACAAGCCTTTACATTCTTATTCATTGTTCCATTGCTATGAAATTCCTGTTGGTCATACTCCAAGTTTATTAGTATACACATCATAAGCTTGGAGTCAAGAGTGTTTCATCCTCTTGTTTGTTGAACAAACCTATCCCCAACCTTATATCTTTGATAGAACTGATTCTGATAGATAGTTTGTTGGATAGATTGTTAGATAGATTAATTCTTTGTTTGCATTGATTTGTGCTCGTCAGTCTACGAGTATCCATTAGTGGATTTCTGCAAGGAGGCAAAAAAGTGGACGTAGGATCCTGTTAATCTGAACCACTATAAAATCGTTGTGTTCTTTACTATTTATTCATTTCAATTGACTATTCATCACATTATATATCAGCTTAACTATTGTATTCAAGAACATTTTCATTTAAAAGGCCTAAAATATTTCTATATACTGACTGACTCACTATCAGTCAGGGTCTCTAATCTAAAAAAGCAAAGTTTAACATCATGTATATCTCCCCCCCTACACCTGAAATCATACCGGGACTAATAATTGGTATCAAATGAGTGGTCAGGCCGACTAATATTTCTGTTTGCTTGGTCAACTTGATCAGATCATGTTCGTTTTTTTGCATATCTTATTTATCTTCACCTTAGCTTCTCACTATTTGTTATCATGGCTGAACAGGAAGCAATGTCTGGACCCATGTTCTCTATTGCTACATAAGATATCTGGAGCCTGAGAATGAAGTCTCACTTATCATCCATTCACGACAGCATGTGGGATGTAATCACTGACGGTCCCATTATCATCACTATTCCTAGCATCCGTATATTGCAGACTAACTCCAAGGTTGGGAAATCCACTACCCCTAAAGCCAAAGTTCAGCTTAATGTTGAACAAAGGTAGATCAATAACCTGGGTAAAGTTGTCAAAAATTAGATTTGGCTCACTCTAAGTAATGGAGACCTCAGAAGAGTCAGGACGTGCATAATTGCCAAGGAGATGTGGGACACGCTTAAGAAACTAAGCGAAGGAGATGATAAGATCAAGGGCAATAAGCTTAAAGCTGCCATACATAAACTTGATAATTTTTTCTTGCATGAAGGAGAGCGGACCGAAGACATGCACATTAGGTTCACCAACCTGATGAATGAGATCAAAGCTCTAGAAAAGACCTTCTCAAATTAGGAGCTGAATGAAAAGATCTTTTAGGGTCTACCCAATGAAGAATAGAAGGACATAACCTATACCATCCAACGATCTAAGGAGTTCAGCACGCAATCATCTGAATCACTGTTCTCCAACCTGAAGGATGCTGAAATCGAGATTTAGCGACCTGATATTTCCTAGAAGAAGAAAAACAGCTCAAAGACTAATGCCTCCAAGGCTTATGAGAAATGTGACAATCCTGAGAAATGGTCACATGAGGAATTACTGAAAGCGTTTGATCTTCTATCAGGTAATTCAAGAAGAGGAGACGAAATGAAAGAATGAGAGGAAGGACAAATCTAAGTATTACTCAAAGCCCTCTCGGAGTGGCAAAGACCACAGCAGGAAAGGTGAAGTTAGAATGGAAAAAACTGAAGGATCATCCTCCCACAAGGAGTACAAGAAGAAAGAAGATGACCCACAGTCATGCTACAATTGTCAGAAAACTGGACACCATCAGTATGATGGTCCAGAACTCAGGACCAAGGAACGAGCTGAACGAAGAGCTAAAAGAGGCAAGTTCCTCAGGAACGAAAGACGTTCATTGCTTATAATGGCACCTCATGCTCATCCTCCTCTGACAGCGAGTCAGAAGAAGAAAAGAAGAGTGAAGAGATGATCAACGAATTTGATGTCGATGACGGCTACCTTGCCATGCATGTAGAGAGACTGAACAGGATTCAAAACAAACTTTAGAACCAGACATCTATTTGATGGCCAATGACGAAGTCGAGGTAAATTCTAGATGCTCTTCTGTTGATTCTTCTACAGTGCACACACAAGACTATAGTTCAGTTGCATAAGATTCGAACACCAAGCTGCATACGATGAACTTATTGAAAGCCACAAAAGTCTGGAGAGACTCTTCACAATACTCAGCAAGCAGAATGAGATGATGTATGAGAAGCTAGAGGACAAACCTATATCAGACCAGACTGACAAGGATCAACTCATCAAAAAACTGACTGAGAAGCTAAAAGAACAAAAATCTGAGACTGACAATCTAGAAGCAAAATTGATAGTTCTTACAGAAGAAATAAATCTGAAACATCTTGAACTGAAGGAACTGAAGCTAAAACATGTCAGTCTTCAGAACAGTCACAACAAATTGATGAAGTCAAATCGAGGAACCTTTAAAGACAAATATGATGCTGCATAGAAGATGTTCGATCAACTGTTGCGACATCAAAGCCATCATGGAGACAGAGAAGAGATTTGATACAATGTAAATACTGATGGAAAAGTCTATGACAAAGCTCAAAAGGGAATCAATGTCACCCGAGTGGCTGACCTACAAGTCAGATTCATCAAGGCAATAAAAGAACCTGAATTGTCTCCAGAAACGGCAGACAAAGGCAAGGGTAAGGAATCCGATCCAAGGCAAGGTCAACCTGAACCCAAGATCCAGTCTAGAGTTCAGAACCCACGCAACTATCAAGCTATGACATACGCTCGAAGGGCACTAATTACTAAGCCAGCACTTATGGTTCTAAAACCCACCAACAATGTCTCATATGTTCCCAAGAATCAACTGAGTCAGAAGGTGATCTATACCAATTGGAAGGGAAAGAGGGTTAGCCAGTCTAAGACCAACAAGGTCATCAGACTAGTCTGGGTTCGAAAGAACTAACTAACCTATTAGGACCCAAACAAAATATATAGGGTACCTTAACTTGTTTTATTTGCAGGTGCAGAAGCTTACCCAACAAGCTATTGAAGCGATGAAGAAAACTGCCTGGTACATGGATAGTGGGTGCTCCAAACACATGACGTACATGAAGGACATCATGACTGACTATGAAGAGAAGATTGGATTACAAGTCATCTTCGGAGATAACTTCTATGGTACACTGACTTTTAGGACTGTTTCAGTAACAAAGGTTTCCTATGTTGGATAACATAGTCATAATTTACTTTCTGTTAGTCAGTTTAGTAATAACAATCATCAAGTTTTATTTGATGTTGGCTATGCTAACATATTAAACAAGTCTACTGGAAATGTTGTGCTCTCAGGTTATAGAAAGCGAGACATTTATGTAGCCGAATGGTCAAGCTGTCAACCTGATACATTCCTTATTGCAAGAAGCAGCTTAGATGTAAGCTGGCTATGGCACAAAAGATTGAACCACCTGAACTTCAAGGCACTCAACAAACTTGCCAGAAAATCTCTTGCTCAAGGAATGCCTAATGAAGTATTCAACAAAGAAAAGGAATGCGGAGCTTGCCTCAAAGGGAAACAAACCAGATTTGCACACTATGAAAAGGAAGTTCCCTACACAAGTGGAATATTGGAGCTACTACATATGGATTTGTTTGGACTAGTAAATCTTATCAGCTTTGGAGGCAGCAAGTATGCCATAGTGGCGATAGATGAATACTCAATATATACTTGGCTTGTATTTTTATGAAAGAAGAAAGATGTCAAGACAAAGATATCGTAACTGCTCAATTAGTTGAGTACTAAAAAGGACATCAACATAAAAAGATTCGTTCTAACTGAGGAACTGAGTTTATCAACTCAGGAGTTTATCAACTCACATATCAGTGTATCTTAAGGAGCACGGAATCAAGCATGAGACCTCACCTCCAAGGACTCCTGAATTAAATGGATTAGCTGAGAGAATGAACCGTACACTAAAGGAAGCTATCAGATCCATGCTGGTTGAATCTAATGTTCCAAAAAGTTTTGGGGTGAAGTAACTGTAACAGCCTGCCATACTCAGAACAAATCCATTATGACGCCTCTTCATCAATGCACACCATATGAAATATGGAAATGGAGAAAACATTTTATCTCTTATTTTCATATCTTTGGTTGTTAGTGTTTCATTCATAACAATAGGAAAGACCAACTT
This sequence comes from Lavandula angustifolia, assembly GCA_028984105.1. Lineage (NCBI taxonomy): Eukaryota > Viridiplantae > Streptophyta > Magnoliopsida > Lamiales > Lamiaceae > Lavandula > Lavandula angustifolia. Next base: position 11,120,116 of record CM054812.1, on the reverse strand, counting down.
AAAGCATTTGAAAGCAAGTCTGACTCTGGAATTTTCTTAGGATACTCCTTAGTTACCAAAGCCTTTCGTGTCTTTAATTGTCAGACACTTTGTATTAAGGAAACACCAATGCTGTTTTTAATGAGTTTGTAAATGAGCACATGAAATAGGACAAGATCCAAAACCCTGATGAAATCAACAAACAAATGGAGGACCTGAATCTGAACAACAAGAATAATCATACTATTCTTCCAAACCTGACTCTGGACAAAGAAGACGAACTAGCTCCAAATGAACCTGAGCTTCACAACCCAGAAAAGGATAATACTGAATCTACTGAACAAATTCAATGTAAGGTACCAACAGTCGATGAAGAAACCCCAGTCGTAACTGAGACTGCAACTGATGTAACAAATTCAGGGGGAACATCTAATGATCCTAAAACCAACAAATCTGAAGATGACTCAATTATTTCAGATTCTACGCACTCCTTTGTACCCTAGCCTAATATCCAAACTGATACGGATCCTTTTAATGATGATCATGTTAGGAGAAAGAATAAAACTTGGAAAGACATTCATCATCAAGATGACATTATTGGAGATCCTTCCACATGAGTTAAAACTCGACATCAAATTGATCATGCTATGATATGTTGCTAGTTATCTAGGGAAGAACCCAAGACAGTTGAAGAAGCATTAAATGATGTAAATTGGGTTAGTGCTATGCAGGATGAGCTGAAATAATTTAAACGTAGCAAAGTATGGGAACTGGTGGACAGGCCAACTCATCAGGCTGTTATTGGAACTAAATGGGTCTTCAAGAATAAAAGAGATGAGAACAGTGTTATTGTCAGAAATAAGGCTAGAATGGTAGCAAAAGGGTATTGCCAATCTGAAGGAATGAGACCTTAGCACCGGTCGCTCGATTGGAAGCTGTTAAAATATTTCTAGCTTTCGGAGCTTATAAGAATTTTAAGGTTTATCAAATGGATGTCAAATGTAATTTTCTTAATGGTGATCTCAAAGAAGAAGTATATGTCGATCAACCTCCGGGCTTCCTACAAGGTAATCAGGTTTATCGATTGAAGAAAGGACTTTATGGGCTGAAACAAGCACCTCGAGCCTGGTATGATATATTATCAGCATTTCTATTAACTAAAGGATTCCAAAAGAGATCAGTCGATCGGACTTTATTTCGACTGATCAAGGATAATCATCTACTCCTAGTTCAAAGCTATGTTGATGATATTATATTCGGATCTACTAATGAAGATTTATGTAAGGAATTCGAATCTATGATGACAAGTCAGTTCAAAATATCCATGATGGGTGAAATGAACTATTTTCTTGGTCTTCAAGTCAAGCAATCTGCTGAATGATTTTTTATTAATCATGTCAAATATACCCGAGACTTAATTGCCAAATTCGGTATGACTAACAACAAGTCAGTAAGGATACCTATGAATACTAATTGAAAGATGGAACCTGATATTAACGGAACTCCAATTAATCAAACTGAATAGGAATAATTGGATCTCTTCTCCATCTCACGGCTAGCAAACCTGATACTATGTTCCTATCGTTAAAACAACAACTTCGTGATCATCAAGTAATTAATAATGATGTTCCAATCTTTTGTGACAGCTCCAGTGCTATATTTATGACTCAAAATCAGTTTCAGTAGTTTAGTGCGACGTTTTAAGCTTGTAATGAAAATGTTGTTGTATGATTTGTAAAGATATTTTCAGTAAGAACAGTTAATCAATGCAACAGTTAATGACACAGCAATTTTAAAGTGGTTCGGATACGCAAGATCCTACGTCCATTGTCCTGAACAAGGGCAGGAAAATGTTGGGTGATGATTCAGTCCCCAGAAACAGCACTAATAGTGGGAAATGATTCAGTCTTCTCAGTTAACATTAACTCAGTAGCCCTGTGCTCTGAAAACTTACTGAAGATTTGAAGATCCCAAAACCCTATATTGACTAATGAACCATTGTGTTGTAATCTATTTTTGTCTCTGAGGTTTTAGCCTCAGCAGACACTCTGCTCTGGTTCAGGCACTCAGTAGTTTATCCGCCTCAGCACCAGAAGTAGAAGACTCAGTAATACTAGACTCGCGGAGAGCAAGATATGCGAAAGGAGTCGATGGGCCCGAACTCGGCGAGAGTAGTTCACTGAACTCAGAGCTGATCTTTAGTAGAGCCGACTCAGCAGGAGCATGCTACTGAATCAGAGATCAGACTCAGCAACGGCCAGACAGTCTTCTGACTGTCAGGATCTTTAAAGTCAAGTCAGCAGAGTCAATACGAGGAAGAGAGAAGTCAGCTTCAGATCTCCTTGAAGTCTGTTCTGTCTCAACCATTTTCTGAACCTCGACCAATGACAAGCAGCCACGTATCCTATATCTATTAAAGTTGCAAGTCAACAACTTTCCAGAAATAGAGGGAAAGGACACTGCTACCATACTTCGAAAGAGTCGTTAGCTGCCCAAAAGAGAGAGACAAAGGATCGTCGTCTCCAATGGATCTGTCCTAATCTCTTCTCTATAAATAGAGGGACAAATCAAATTGAAGCTCACCTAGAACACACAACGCACGAGAGAACACACAGAGCATTCAACGAGTAAATCATAATCGCTTAAGTCTTCCGCAACAAGTTAGAAGAAACAATCTCCGGCGAAAGACTACACTTCTGCTTATAGGGAACCAAGCTGAATTCAATTATACAACCTCTAGTATCCAAACGACGCTACATGAACCCAAAGCTTACACTCAGTTGTTCGTCGTTCTAGAAGCCACATCCTTGTTCCCTATCCCTCTAACCTAAGCTCAACCGTATAAATCCATAGCTTAGACTAAGGAGTTCACTTCTGAACTGATCCTTATTGTAAAGGACTCCTTCACTGTTGGAGAGTTTTTCAAACACTTAGTTTGATAACCTTGTAAACTGAGACTTGCTCAGTATAAATCTCAAGACCAGTGTTTGTCTAGCGTACAAACTAACTGAGACTATCTCAGTATAATACATAGCTTCCTGATCATTCGGGACAGTGGACGTAGGATTGTTGGATCCGAACCATTTTAAAAACTTCTGTGTTCTGTGTTCCTTATTTTACTGTTGCATTGATTTAATGTTCATTCTGAAAATATCTTTCAAATCATTCAACCGAGTTTCAGCAAAACTTAACAGACTGCACTAATCTAGTGAAACTGTTTTGATATAAACGTTTTCCTAACTCAACTGAATTTGGGCCTACACTATTCCGCACCACTGAACTCTAACCTGAACGGCACTGAATTCTGACTCCAAGTTAGCTAGCAGGCCTCAGTAGAGTCAGTCACTCTGCCACACGATTCAGAACAGCTTATCTGGTCTATTGAACCTGTTCAGTACGACACTCTCCTGAAAAGGCTGTTCGTGTTTTAAGTTAAGAAATCGGTTTTCAGGTGTATTCACCCTCCCCCCCTCTACACCTGAACGTGCTCTCGGGACCAACAATTGGTATCAGAGCAGGAGTTCTTTAAGACTCTTGTTATTTTTAAACTGGTCTACTTGAATGGATCTGGAAAACATTTTCACTGCATATCATTCTTCATTCATATCACTATCTATCATGTCTGATATGTCAGGGATCGGGATGGTACCCATGTTCTCAGTAGAGAACTATGGTGTATGGCGGGTCAGAATGGAGGCACATCTGACCTCTCTCCACGATAGCATGACAGAGGTTCTAGAGGACGGACCTATCGTTCCCATGATCGATAGCATCGTAGCTCAGGATCTAGCAGACGGAGGAGGAATGGTGACCGGGAAAAAGATCCCCAAGGACAGAAGTCTCTTCACCCCGGAGGAGAAGAAGCTTCACAACTTAGACCGCATCGCCAGAAACGCCATACTGACCATCCTAAGTGATTCCTATCTCCGAAGAGTTCAGGACTGCAAGTCCGCGAAAGAACTCTGGGATGCTCTAGCGCTAATGAGTCGGGGGACTCAGAATATCAAAGCGAACAAACTTGTGCTGGAACTTCAGAAGCTGGAGAGACTGTCTCTCATGCCTGGTGACACCATTGAAGATCTCAACGTCAGATTTACGGATCTGATGAACTCTATCAACGGGCTGGGAAAGACATTCTCCAACTGAGAGATGAATCTCAAGATTTTGAGGGCACTGCCAGACGGAAACTTTGCTACTTTTTTACGTCATTCTGATTTAGATATTGTTACTCCTGACCATATCTTTTCAAAACTTAAAGCAGAGGAGTTCGAGTTTAGCTTACCTCAAAGGAAGCAACGAGCTGAAGCTGACACCCAAGTCGACCATGCCTTTAAAGTATCAGTCAGCACAGCAGCTCCAGCGTCTAGCAAGGCTGAACCTTCACTCAGTGATATACAAGAAGGAAATCTAGCCAAGAAGTACGCGCTGCTTGCCGCGAAGTATCAGAAGGAAAAGGAGAGGCGCAGAAAGCTCTCAAGAGTCGTCAGAGACTCTAAGGGTAAGAATGAATATACACCTAAGCGCACTCCCGACTCGCATACTTCTGAATGCAGGAAACAAGAGGACTCAGCTCAGTCGAAAGACAGTGAGAGCAAAGAAGAAAGAGTCACAACCTGCTACAACTGCAAAAAGTCAGGACACTATCAGTATGACTGTCTTGAGCTCAATACTGCTGAAAGAGCAGCACGGAAAGCAAGAAGGGAGAAGTTCATCAAGAAGAGACAAGCATACATTGCCGGTGAACTCTCAGACGACTCAGATGAAGTCGATTCCTTCATAGATTCATCTGACGATGAAGTAGCTTTCATAGCCATAGAGCTTGAAGCTGAAGAAGAGGATGAGGTAAACTCTCATGCTCCATTTAATTCCTCTTCACACTGCACACACGATACTATTTCAGGTGCAGATGAGAATCTGGACGTCGTGATTTCATACGAAGAACTACTCGATGAGCAGATTCAGATGAGTTTGCAGCTCAGTAAGACTCTTCAGGAATTGGATACCCTGAAAGTGGAGAATCAGAGACTTTCTTAGGAGAGTCAGGTTGCTACTGAGTCAGAAGGACTTGTGTTGAGACTCAGGGAGGAGATAAACTCTCTGATGGCCAAGTCTCAGCATCAAGAAGATCATATCTCAGTTTTGACCAAAGACTTGACTTAGAAAGATACTGAACTGAGTCTACTGAAGCAAGAGTTGTTAGGACTTCAGACCGAGCATGAACTGCTGAAGAAGAGTGATGATGTCTGGAGAAACCTGATGACAGAGCGTTACATGGGCGCTGAAAAGAAACTGGAGGCTATGCTAGCAAGCAACAAGCCCAAGCATTGCAAGGAGGGACTTCGATTCAGCCAGGTAGCCTCCTCATCTGCCCCCTAGGTTTGTTCAAGGGGAGACCATAAATGCAGACATACTGAACCCTCTAGCCAAGAACAAACAGAAGATGAAGGCACCTCATCCTAGTTATCAGCACTCTGACAAGAAGATCAGCACCAGATCACCCCAGTTCAGTCAAGGGAGAACCAGCAAAGCAAAATGGGTTGATTAGTATGGACCTCCACAGCTAACTCATCTAGCTCAGTATGGGTCATATTACTATGATCCTATAGTTAGGAAAGGATCCAAAAGTCAGAAAAAGAAGAAGAAAACCGTGCAGAAGGCAAAGGTCAGCAGTCCACCCACTCAGAAGAACAGGACTCCTGAACTTGAAAAGCCTCAGAAGTCAGCATCGACCAGTCCAGTGGTCAAATATGTTGACAAAACTGGAAAGAAACTGTCTGAGACCACCAAGGTCGTGAGACAAATTTGGGTTTCCAAAACTAACATCTAAGGACCCAAAATCAAAAATAAAGGGTATACATGACGTACCAAAAGGACTTACTGAAGAATTATACTACTGAAGAAGGACCCCGAATCGAGTTCGGAGACAACACAAAAGGCTATACCAGAGGCTATGGAACACTCAGCTTTGGAACAGCAACAGTTCCAAGAGTATCATATGTTGAAGGACTTCAGCATAATCTTCTCTCTGTTAGTCAATTTTGTGATAACTCGAATAGAGTGATTTTTTACGCTGGTTTCTGTGAGGTCATTGATAAATCTACAGGGAAAACAGTGTTATTAGGTTCGCGCAAGAAGAATATCTATGTAGCTGACTGGAACTCAGCAGAACCTGAAGCTTGTTTGTAGGCAAAGAATGAAAACAGAATGGGGTGGCTCTGGCACAGAGGACTCAGCCCTCTCAACTTCAAAACGCTCAACAAATTGGCTAGAAACACTCTAGCAAGAGGATTGCCGAATGAACTATTCAGCAAAGACACTCAGTGTGAAGCATGTCTGAAGGGAAAGCAAACAAGGAATCAAAATCCGTCTATTCCATCTCCTTCCACTGATAGAATTCTTCAGCTGCTACATATGGATTTGTCCGGTCCAGTCTCTCCAGTGACGATCAGAGGCAAGAAGTATGCATTAGTGGTCATTGATGACTACTCGCGTTAGACATGGGTCATATTTATTGCCAACAAGTCTGACGTCAAAACAGAGTTACCAACGCTTCTGAAAAGGCTCAGTGTCGAGAAGAACACCAAGATCGTCAAGATACGTTCAGACAGAGGAACTGAGTTCCTGAATTTCATGGTGGAGGAGTTCTGCAAAGCAGAAGGTATAGAGCATGAGACGTGTGCCGCGCGCACGCCTCAACAAAATGGGGTTGCTGAGAGGAAGAATCGAACACTCAAAGAAGCAGCAAGAACCCTGCTCGCAGACTCAGGACTCCCAACCAAATTCTGGGCAGAAGCAACTGACACAGCATGTTATACTCAGAATCGATCTCTACTGACAAAGCAGCATAAGAAGACACCATATGAACTATGGAACGGCAGGAAGCCTTCTTTATCTTATTTCTATATTTTTGGGTGTTCGTGCTTTATTCACAATAATGGGAAAGATCAGCTGAAGACTTTTGATAGCAAGTCAAATCAGGGAGTGTTCTTAGGATACTCCCGGGTCAGCAAAGCTTTCAGAGTCTTTAACTATCGGACCCTTTGTGTGGAGGAAAGCCCTCGTGTTGTTTTTAATGAGTTTGCTACTGAAGATAGGAGCAGAAACTCTAAACCTGAATCTGAGGACATCAGTAAGCAGCTACAGGATCTGAGCTTAAAAGATAAAGTTGAAAAGATCCAGCTATGTTGGGATGATGATTCAGATGAAGAAACTGAAGACAAGTCTGCTGAATCTCAACCAGCAGTAGAAGTAGCTAAACAGATTGACTCTCCTGAACAGAGTCAATCCCAGGTAACTCAGGTCGATGAAGAAACCCCAGTGGTAACTGAGACCTCTACTGAGAATAATAATTCAGGGGGAACTAATGATGTTCCTGAGCTAAATGCCCCTGAACCTGGTGACTCAGTAGATCACACTCTTGTAACTGAATTACTTCAATCTCAGAATAGTACAACTGAAATGTCTAACTCACCTACTATCTGTGTTGAACAAATTTTCAGATGAAGAGTTGAAACATCGTAGATCGTTGCTGGACACTCACACTTCTGATTTAATTATTGGAGATCCTTCAGCAAGCGTAAAGACAAGATCCAGATTTTGTTAGGGAGAAAGCGCCTTATATTCCTGCTTCTTGTCTACTTAAGAACCTTAGTCAGTTGAGGACGCACTGAAAGACGCTGATTGGATCATAGCCCTGCAAGAGGAGCTGAATCAGTTTACGAGAAACGAAGTTTGGGAGCTTGTGGACAGACCCCGGCATCAACACGTGATCAGAACAAAATGGGTCTTCAAGAACAAGCGAGATGAAAACAACGTCATAGTAAGGAATAAAGCAAGACTCGTAGCAAAAGGCTACTGTCAAGCTGAAGGGATAGATTTCGATGAAACATTCGCTCCAGTTGCAAGATTGGAGGCAATCAAACTATTCCTAGCCTATGCAACACATCAAAGATTCAGAGTCTATCAAATGGATGTGAAGTCTGCTTTCCTGAACGGCGTACTGAAAGAAGAAGTCTATGTGGAACAGCCTATCGGCTTTCAGCAGGGACATCAACTTTATAGACTCAGAAAGGCTCTGTATGGGTTAAAACAAGCACCCAGGGCTTGGTACGATACCCTGTCTGAGTTTCTTCTTCAGAAAGGTTTTCAAAAGGGCACAGTAGACCGCACATTATTCAGCATTCGACTGGAAGACGACATACTACTTGTGCAGATCTACGTAGAAGACATCACCTTCGGTTCAAAGAACGTCATCATGTGTCAGCAGTTTGAGAAAATGATGAAGGACAAGTTCGAGATGTCAATGATGGGAGAGATGAACTATTTCCTCAGTTTTCAAGTCAAACAATCTGAGAAGGGAACGTTCATCAATCAAGGCAAATACACTCGAGACCTCATCAAAAGATTCGGTTGCACATCTGGCAAACCAATCAAGATCCCAATTACACGAACATGAAAATTGATCTTGATAGAGAGGGAGTATCAGTAGACCAAACTGAATTTCGTGCTATAATTGGCTCTTTATTATACTTAACAGCTACTCGTCCTGACATAACTTATGTTGTAGGTGTTTGCGCTCGATTTCAGGCGAATCCTAAGCAGAGTCACATGGACTGAGCAAAGAAGATTCTCCGCTATCTCAGAGGAACACCTGACATGGGTTTATGGTATCCAGCTGATGATAATATTGAACTAACTGGTTATTCTGATGCTGACTATGCAGGATGTAGAATTGACCGAAAGTCAACTTCTGGAACGTGTCAGTTCCTTGGCAGTAAGCTGATTTCATGGTTCTCAAAGAAACAACACTCATTAGCAACGTCAACTATTGAAGCTGAATATATGGCTGCCAGAAGTTGCTGCGCCCAAATCCTTTGGCTGAGACAACAGCTACGCGACTATGACGTCATTTAGAATGAAGTGCCGATCTTCTGCGATAGTACCAGTGCCATTGCAATCACTCAGAATCCGGTACTTCATACGAGATGCAAACACGTGGACATCAGACATCACTTCATTCGTGATCATGTCGAAAAGAAGGATATCAGGATGGAAGAGATCCATACCGACCATCAAAGGGTTGATATACTGAACAAGCCTCTAGCTGAAGCCAGATTCAGAGAACTTTCAGTATAGCTAGGTCTGTTGGACCCTACTGACTCCAGTCAGTAAGAGGATTCAGGAGAGGAGCATTCAGCAAGGGGGAATGTTCACTCTCAGTACTGAATAAAAACAGTACGTAGAGACTCAGCAACCATCTACACGAGGTATCAACTGACTACGATGTTCAGCTGACAGGTTTGCGTATCTCTACTCAGTAGCCAATAGAACAGTTCTGTGCATTTATGAATCAGATTCATCATCGTATTCAATGCCTTAGAAAATGTCATTTAATATAAATGGATTACATTTAATACACGACATTCTATGTACAAGCATGCTAAACTCTGCAACGCATTAAATGCATGTCGTATCAAGTTACTTCTTAGGCTATATACAACTGTCTTTTGACTTAGGCGGCTAATATGATCATTGCCTATTTTATAAAACTTAATCCTAGCCGTCCATCTCAAAAAGCGCGTTCAAACTGAACCCTTGATATTTAACTGTTTATCTTCTCTAAGATATATATATGCATACAAATGTTTGAAACCCCCATTTCAACTCTGCAAATATCTTAAGTACCCTAGATTTTCTAAAGAATATCTCTTACTTCGTTACATATATTTTATCCTCTAAAACTCCTCAGAAAATCTTTTGGTAATGTTCAATGATCTTTCAGTATCGTATGTTTTTTTTAATGATCTTTCTTATATCTTATCGGATACTGACTTGTACTGTGTTTGCAGACTATTAAAATGACAGGAACCATTGTAGACTCTCCTGTCGATATGAAAGAGATCCTCGAGAAGGATCGCGTCTGGTGTGAACCTATGATGGAATTTGATGTGTGCGATCTCGACTAGATGGAGGAGATCTTCTACGCCCTACGTGAGACCGGACTAGAAGGATTTCTAACAAGGAAGCCCTCCTTCTTCCTTCCGCGCCAGGTTGCTGAAGCATATCTAAACTCAGAGTCAGTCGATGGGGATATTCGCAGCCGTTTCAGAGTTCATTCAGTAGGCGACCCTGCCCGAGATGCTTCTATAATCAAACAGATGTTCATCCGAGAAGCTCTCCAGAAAAGCTTCAACTTGCCGAATGAAGGACTCACCACCGTCGCTTACAAGGACGATCTGATGGACGAGTTCCTTACTGAATTCTGCGGAAAGCCAACGACCTTCAGAGCAGCATTTCCCAAGAACGCCATGCTCCCTCAATACAGAGCACTGGCGTATATAGTAACTCAGCTTCCGACGAGTCAAGCAGGCTCATTCAACCAAGTGTCCAGACCCAAGCTACAACTGATGATGGCCATTTATGACCGAGCCAAAATTAACTGGACGGAGTTCTTTCTTAAGGAGTTCATGACGTAGTCGGCTAAATTCGACAAATCTTCCAAGCGACTGAGCGTCAAAGGCAAGCTTCTATACGGACTGAAGCTCTCCGTAATGATAGAAGACTTCTGCGGATCTAAGAGCATTACATTCGCTGATAAATCTTACTTCAATCCGAAGAAAGTCAAATTCCAGAACAGGGCAGCGGCCCTTCAGCAGATCGGCTCAGGGCCAGCTGACCCAAGGACCGGGACTCAGACGACCTCCACGCCAACTAAGAAGAGGTCCCCTCCAAAATCAACGCCTAAGGCGCCAACCAAGAAACTGAAGAGAGTCAGTGAGGTTGTGCCTGAGACTGAGCCAGAGACTGTAGTTGCTGAACCACCTCTGCAACTGAGCGATAAGCCCTAGTCTTCAGAAAAGACACAGTCAGTGGAGAAGGTCGTCTCCACTGAGCATGGTGAAACAGTGGACCAAGGGGTCCAAGCAGAAAATGTCCAAACTGAAGAGGTTCAGACCTTAGAAAGCCCCTTGTACGTCCCACCACTCAGCAGCATCCCGTCTGCTGAGAAACAGCCGTCTCCGATTGAAGTTGAGAATTCGGAGACCGCCTCAGAGTCAGAATCGATCGGGATGGAGGCTGCTGCTCTCAAATCTAGAGCCTCCCGAGAGATTTCTGAAGTCATTCCAGAGATCGCCAACCACAGTGACCTTGTCTTACTTGCAAGGCAGACGAGGCTCCACATGCTGATAAGGTTCCAGGAGTGGCATAACCTGAAGCGACTCATCATCCACCACTCCTACGAGCAGCTTCACGAAGAGGAGCTGCTGATCAGGGGGAAGATTGGCTATTCCGAGCCATCTGACCTCGGCACGCTCGAAGACCTGAGGGCAGCAATGCTCACGATGCTGAATGACAGACAACCTGTCTCAGGATCTGTGCCCTTAGATGGGTCTGACCCCGATGGTCAAGACCCACCCCGTGATTCAGGCCCTGAGAAACCTGATGAGGGAACTCAACCGGCCAAGGATGTTCCCACTTCAACTACTGAACCTCCACTCAGCATCCTTGGACCCGGGTAGTCGGCGGCTGGTACTTCGAAGGCAGCTGATCCTTCTCAGCTCCTTCTTGAGTCTACTTTCGAAGTAGCGCCCAACCTGAAAAGCCGACGTTCAAAGTCAGTGGCAAGGGCACTGAGGAGTCAGGGGACTCAGAATAGACTCCTCGCCAGCACCGTCCACAAAATATGGCGGCAAACCACTGAGGCTCAGAGTGCAGAATTACAGGGACTAAGAACTGCGATCTCCACATCTCCAGTCCCTGACTTCTCCAGCATTCTAACGAACGCCCTCGCTGCACAGAGAGCTGAATTTTAAGAACAGCTCAAGACGATTCAGGCAGGCCAAGTCCAATTGCTGAATGATTACAAGGCCGCACAAACTGCTCATACTGAATCCGTCACCGCCATCTCTCAAGCCGCTGATCTCAGATTGCAAACTATCCAGAAGGCTACTGAAGAGAAGGTGGAGAAACAGCTGAAAGAATTTCAGGCAGCAGCTGATCTCTCGCACAAGAAGTATAACACAAACGAGAGAAACGACCTGCATGAGAAGCTGACAAAGCTCCACAATACTTTGGATGATCTATCCGATGCCCACAAGAGCCTGAACAGCAAAGTATCAATTCCGCCCCCTACCCGATTTGTTAATGCCAAAAAGGGGGAAGGATTTATTGAGAAAGGAACCAAGGAGATGATACTGAAAGCTCCGAAGAGAGCAAGGACAGTGGCAGGGGCATCTCAGACTCAGTCATCTGCCCCCACTGGACCTTCACAAACTGGCGAGGCCCAGGGTGTCTCGGCGAGCCAGGAGGCGCAAGATTCTGCCGAGATCGGCCCAAGTGGCTCAGGAGCCAAAGAAGTCGCAACTCAAGCAACTCAAACTCCTTCAGACATTATTAAAGAAGTTGCTAAGTATGCCGACGAGGAGTCAGAAGAGGAAGAAGCTCCTCTTCCTCCTCCAGTTGCCGGCAAAGGCAAAAAGGTACTGAAGCTTCCAACCCCTCCCTCCAAGAAGAAAGGACCCAGGAGGTTCATAACTCTGGAGGAGGAGGCTCAGATAGCAGCCGATGAGAAATTGGCTAGGGAGATAACCGAAGCTGAAGCCGCTAATAAGCCAAAAAAGAAGCCTGCTAAAGGCAAAACTAAGGCTCCCGCTGGAGGCAAGAAGACTGGAGCTAGGCTGCCTCCTAGAACACTCAAGATCAGCGACGAAGCTGACAAGGAAAAAGAGGAGCAGCAGCAGCAGCAGTCAACTGGGCAGCAGGGAACATCTAAAGAGAAATCATCCACACCTGCTGACTCAGAAGAAGAGCCACCTCACAAACCCTCATGTGTTACCTCGAAGGCACAAGACCAAGAAATGGATGAAATCTGGGCTCAGATGGAGAGGTACTTATACATAGGTGAAGAGGCCAGGCAGATAGAAGCAGCCAGGGAGAGGATATAGCTTGCTGACCTCGAAGCTCTTAGGCTAAGGACTGAAAAAGAAACAAGTCAAAGGATCCCTGAAAAGGCTGGCATTCCCTACAGATACAGAAAATTTAGGAAGTCTACTGATCTTAAGACTCATAGATGGCCAAGAGTGGATGAATGGATGCCGTGGGAAGTCACTCAGAGGAGGGAAGCGCTGAAAGCTGAATTCATAAAGAGGAACTATTTCTGGAAATTCTGGGCTGAGAAGCACAAGACAGTGGCATATACTGAATGGATCATGAGAGCTGACTTGGAAATGTATGCCAGACTTCAGAAAGCTGTCAAGGAAAATGATGATGTCAGAGTTCCAGCTCCCAGAATCCTGCCACCCCCACAGAGACTAGACGGATCTATCCATTATGGAGTGATAGAGAAAGAAGTGAAGGACGCTGCTGAAGCCAAATTCCTAGATGAAGAAGACCCAGCGGACTTTGCTGAGATACTGAAGCTGAGGAAGATCACTTACCACATGTATGGACTGCCGCTTCCTGAAACTCAATCCAAGGACTTCAAAGACAGGATTAAGCAGTTCAGATGATTCTTGCTTCTGTATTCTCCTTGTATCTTTCTTTTACTCTTTTTAGTCTAGCAGAAGATGTACTTGTACTGATTGCTCATATATATAACATCTCTGTTTGGCTTTGACAATTCCTTATTGTCTAAATAGCCGTGTTTGTTTATACTTAACACTCAGAATCACTGAAGTGATTACTGACTCACACACTCACTGCTGTTATTTATTGTCAGTTGTTGCTTAGCTAGATTCTGATAGATTTGTTAGTTTTCGGGGAATATGTTGTTAGAAAGGGAGAAAATGCTGATTAGATTCTATATAAGTTCTGTCATTTCTGCCCTGATCCCCTAAGTAGCTTAGGACTTGAAGAACAACTCCACTGATCCTACTTGTAATATTTTATAAGGAGCTCTGTTTCTGATAAGTCATAGTGTTAGGTTGATTAGTTGATAGGTTTTGGCATCATCAAATAGGGGGAAAATGTTGGGTGATGATTCAGTCCCCAGAAACAACACTAATAATGGGAAATGATTCAGTCTTCTCAGTTAACATTAACTCAGTAGCCTTGTGCTCTGAAAACTTACTGAAGATTTGAAGATCCCAAAACCCTATATTGACTGATGAACCATTGTGTTGTAATCTGTTTTTGTCTCTGAGGTTTCAGACTCAGCAGACACTCTGCTCTGGTTCAGGCACTCAGTAGTTTATCCGCCTCAGCACCAGAAGTAGAAGACTCAGTGATCTTGGACTCGGCGGGAGCAAGATATGCGAAAGGAGTCGATGGAACCGAACTCGGCGAGAGTAGTTCATCGAACTCGAGCTGATCTTCAGTAGAGCCGACTCAGCAGGAGCATGCTACTGAATCAGAGATCAGACTCAGCAACGGCCAGACAGTCTTCTGACTGTCAGGATCTTTAAAGTCAAGTCAGCAGAGTCAATACTAGGAAGAGAGAAGTCAGCTTCATATCTCCTTGAAGTCTATTCTGTCTCAACAACTTTCTGAACCTCGACCAATGACAAGCAGCCACGTATCCTATATCTATTAAAGCTGCAAGTCAACAACTTTCCAGAAATAGAGGGAAAGGACACTGCTGCCATACTTTGAAAGAGCCGTTAGCTACCCAAAAGAGAGAGACAAAGGATCGTCGTCTCCAACGGATCTATCCTAATCTCTTCTCTATAAATAGAGGGATAAATCAAATTGAAGCTCACCTAGAACGCACAACACACGAGAGAACACACAGAGCATTCAACGAGTAAATCATAATTGCTTAAGTCTTCCGCAACAAGTTAGAAGAAACAATCTCCGGCGAAAGACTACACTTCTGCTCATAGGGAACCAAGCTGAATTGAATTATACAGCCTCTAGTATCCAAACGACGCTACATGAACCCAAAGCTTACACTCAGTTGTTCGTCGTTCTAGAAGCCACATCCTTGTTCCCTATCCCTCTAACCTAAGCTCAACCGTATAAATCCATAGCTTAGACGAAGGAGTTCACTTCTGAACTGATCCTTATTGTAAAGGACTCCTTCACTGTTGGAGAATTTTTCAAACACTTAGTTTGATAACCTTGTAAACTGAGACTTGCTCAGTATAAATCTCAAGACCAGTGTTTGTCCAGCGTACAAACCAACTGAGACTATCTCAGTAAAATACATAGCTTCCTGATAATTCGGGACAGTGGACGTAGGATTGTTGGATCCGAACCACTTTAAAAACCTCTGTGTTCTATGTTCCTGATTTTACTGTTGCATTGATTTAATGTTCATTCTGAAAATATCTTTCAAATCATTCAACTGAGTTTCAGCAAAATTTAACAGACTGCACTAATCTACTGAAACTGTTTTGATATAAACGTTTTCCTAACTCAACTGAATTTTGGCCTACACTATTCCGCACCACTGAACTCTAATCTGAACGACACTGAATTCTGACTCCAAGTCAGCTAGCAGGCCTCAGTAGAGTCAGTCACTCACTCCCACACGATTCGTAACGACTTATCCGGTCCGCTTGAACCTGTTCGATGCGACACTCTCCTAAAAAGGACTGTTCGTGTTTTAAGTTGAGAAATCGATTTTCAGGTGTATTCACCCCCCCCCTCTACACCTGAACGTGCTCTCGGGACCAACAGAAACTATTTTATTATACTGAGTTAGTCTCAGTTAGTTTGTGCACTGGACGAACTGTAACTTGTGATTATATTGAGCAAGTCTCAGTTTATAGGGTCAAACAGTTTGTTTGAATGCATCTCCAACAATGAAGGAGTCCTTAACACTAAGAACAGTTCAATAAATGAACTCCTTTGATCTAAGCCATGGATTTTACAATGAGCTTAGGTTAGAGGATGGGAACAAGAAAGGCTTCTAGAGCGAAGAACAATGAGGAATAATTTATCTGGGTACGTGTTCTTCACTTGAATATTCGTTTATGAATGCTAGAGCTTGAGTTCTTTTTAAGCTTGGGTTCCCTCGATAGGTCGCTTGTATGATCGTGTACTGTGACTTTTGTTGAATTCGACCTTCCCTCTTTTTATAGACATGAGTTGTGAATAGATCCGTTGGAGACGAATTGTCCACTTGTCACTCTATGGGTAGCCAACGGCTCTTTTTTTAATTCTGTGGAGTCCCCTTTCTGAGCAGGAAAGTGGTTGACTTGCAGCTGTTGTCGAAAACTTTGCTAGTTAGCTGCTTGTCATTGGTCGAGATACAGATAGTGGTTGAGACTTTTTCAGACTTCAAGGTTGATACTGAAGCTGACTTATTCTCTGATGTACGACCTCGGACAACTCTACTGAAATTGACTTTGAAGTCCACTGTCAATTAAAGCAACTGACAGGTTGTTGCTGAGTCTGACCGAAAGGTTCAGTAGGCTGCTCCTGCTGAGTCCAACACTACTGAGGCCAAACTCTGAGTTAAGTAAACTGCTCCTGCTGAGTCCAGTTCTACTGACTCCTGAGCACCTTTCAGTATGTTGCTCCTGCTGAGTCCAGACATACTGAATCTTCAGTCCATGACACTGCGACAGATGGTCTACTGAGAGACAACAGATGGAACTTCTGAGCTGGACCATGCTGAAGGCAAGTCTACTGAGTCTGAAACACTCAAGAGACAAAGGCGTTAACTTTTACAACTGAATAGTTCATCAATCAGAATAGGATTGTGGGATCAGCCAAATCAACTACTGAATCATCTCCCAACATTCTCTATGCTGAAATTCAAACCCTTCTAAGTCAGTCCGGTCAGGTTCTCAGAGCACCTGAATACAGATCTTTGCCACCTTATCTCACGCATCAAGACAATATCTATAAGAAGGAGATACAGGAAGAAATCAACGACACCATCAGGCGAAGAGATCTAGACAAGAACGATGCTGAAGACAGGGAAGAGATCAAGGCACTGAGGAACGGAGTTATTCATCTTATGGCCTTGAGCTTCTTGAGAAGAAGGCCTTCGACAACTACTCATTGTCACTTGGCTGTGTTTTTATCTTTCAACACTACTGATCACCTCAGTGATCAGATCACACACCCACATATGTGGTTCAGTTGTTTAGACATCTTTTGGAGGGAAATTGCTTGTAAATATGATAGAGGGAAATTGTTACACTTCAGTCTTATAATGTATAGCATTTGTGTTGATAGTCAGCCTTGCTGATAGAGATAGCCATGATGTAAAGAGCCTTTCTGCTCTATATCTGCTCTGATATTGTGCTTAGATTATCTTGTAATAGTGTTTTTTTTAGCAAAGTAAGTAGTAGTTGTTTGTAAAAGGTTTTGGCATCATCAAATTGGGAGAAATTGTTGGGATGAGATTCAGTATGATAAGATTTGAAGATCTCAAAACCCCTAGCTGAATGATGAATCTTCGATATTGCAATAGCTTAGTTAAGTTCAGCTTGTTATGAACTTAGTAAGCTAGAGTTCAGCAGCTGTGTGCTCAGTAGAAGTTTCTGCACTCAACCGGAGAACTCACTATTGAGGATGTCAGTTGGACAGCTATCGACCAACTGAATCTGCAAAGGAATTCGAGCCTGCGTACTAAATTGATCAGAGGAATGTCAGTAGAAGATTTATCAGTTGAAGGTACGAGGATTCAGAGGAAGTCAACTCATCGTACCTCGAGTTTGAACAAGCCTCACCTACTCTCATGCACTCGACCAATAAGGAGCCGACAGCACTTTACCTGCTCTGCCATAAAGCTGCTCCTAGACGGAAAAAGAGGAAATCTCTACAGTATCTCTACAACAACGTTCAAATAATATGGTCGTTTTCCTTGTCTTATTCGACACGTGTCTAGACTCCCTCCAATGAATCTATTCACAAATCGAAGGCTATAAATAGAGAAGGTCTTCATGTAGAAAGATCATCGGGAACACAAGCTTTCAAGTGAACATACTCTAGCAAACTCAAAGTCAAACACAGTGAAGAACTTGCTCATTTGAAGATCATCATTGTTCTTCTCTCTAGAGACCCTTTAGTTCGTCTTCTCTATCTAAGCGTGCTCATTGTAATATCCAATAAGCTTAGAACATTGAAGGAGTTCATCTTTTGAACTGTTCTTATTGTGTGAACTCCTTCACTGTTGGAGAAACTCTAACCTTCAAGGTTGAGAAGCGTAAAGTCACTACGACTATAAGTAGATATCTGTCATGTGAACAGAGACCTGCTCAATATAATTAATACAAGAACTCTTGCTCAGTTCAGAACAGTGGACGTAGGACCCAGCGTGTCCGAACCACTTTAAAAACTGTCTATGTTGATTTTCATTGTTGCATTGATTAACTATTCATTTTGCATACAACTGAATTTTAATCAAACAGCGTAAAACGACTTTTCACTGAGACGATTATTTTAAGGCTTACACTTCTGCACACAACTTTTGTACTGAACTATTGTTCACTGACATAAGTCAGTAGCATATTAACCTAAGTGAGATTTAAACCCATGAACAGCTACAATATACTTTTTTTTTTATACGTGGAACCCGCAGCCGCTACCTTCGGTGCGCACTGGGTAAACCCCGCTCCTTGTGCAGTAGCCTGCAAACCACACAGGAGAGTTCAACCACCCTAGGCTAACCATAGGTGACAGGCTCCACAAAGTTGCTTCCAGTGGGATTCGAACCCAGGACCTATCGGTCCCGGGCCAACCACCTTCACCAACTTTGTCATCCCAAGGGGACACAGCTACAATATACTTGATATGTCATATGGTCGATTATACTTACCAATTTAAAATAAAGAATTTTCCTCAAATTAATGTTGCATAAGAAAGACCTTCGAAAATCCTTGACCAAAAAAGACCCACAAAAATCGGTTAATAAATGCTATATAAGTATATTACTATAATTTTGTTTTTTATTTGGTATAAATTCTTTTAATTTCTATTTTTTTTCTCTCTCACTCTCTCCTTCAATTTTCATCCAAACCAGAATTTTCTGGTCCTGATTAAGAAGAGAGGGAAGTAGAAATAAAGGGAGAAAACGGAGAACTAGGATGGATGAAGGAGGTGGAGCAGTAAATTCAACTAAGACGGCCTCGGGAGAGACAACGTCGTACGCTTTGAGCTCGATTCTTTCTAATTATCCATTGATATGTGCTCTTTTGGCCTTCGTGATTGCGCAATCATCGAAGATCGTCTCCTCATGGTATACATCTTCATTCCTCCTCTTACTATGTATATTTTTTTATTAATGCATTTTCTTTTATTGAGGAAACTTTGAATGTTATGGTTGATTGTTGTGGTATTTTTACTGAGAATGTGGAATGTTATTATCCGTGATTGTAGATGATGATATCGATCTGGGGATAACATTGTTCTTATTTCTTGGTCCAATTCTGAAAATGTGGTTAAGAATGGAGTCTTTTTGTGAATTTCATTTGTATTTAAATTCATACTTTGTTCTTGTGCAACCTCTGAGTTGCTTATAATCAAATCCGATTATGAGAATGTAACGAAAAATGTTTATATTGTTATAACGGGAAAGATTAGGTTTTGAATGATGTCCACTGATATGAAAGGGTTTCTAAAATGAAAGTAAAAAAGTTAATTACAAGCATTCCGCATGATCTTCATTAAACTACTCGAAAATTTAAAGATTTTGTCGAAGTTGTTTCTTTGTTACCGAGATATGATAATACTTGTTTGTTAAGAGCGTGAAGATATTGTGTGCTAACTAAGAGCATGTAGATATATGCATACATTTAACACGTATCAATCCCAACTCTTCTACATATGTTGAATCGTACTTCGAAAAGGAAAATAATCCCCTCCCCAAATTTCCATATTTAAATGCTTGGAAAAGGATAGTTAGATAAAAAGCTTACAACTTTGTGGTTATAAAAGTCTCAAGACCATAGTAGTCCTGCAGGTACAAGGAAAACCGTTGGGATTTGAAGCAAATTGTTGGTTCTGGTGGTATGCCATCGTCTCATTCAGCAACAGTATCTGCTCTTGCGGTGGCTGTCGGTTTCCGAGATGGTTTTGGAGGATCAACTTTTGCAGTTGCATTAATTGTGGCATTTGTGGTATGATATCTCCTAAAAAAGTTTTATTGGCATACTTATTGTAATCCTAAAAACCATTTTTAACTGTTTTGTATTGCAAATAAAGACGTTGTTTTTTATGGTTCATTATCTTGTTTTGGTCACATTTTTGGAAATTCTTGTGGTTTATATTGCATATATTAAGGGTGTAACTCTTACAAATGGTTGTAGCACAGATTTCACCTTTGCCCTTTATTGTACATTGCATCTGATAATTCTATTCTTCATTTCCAGTTACATGAATTTAGTAGAGTTTGCAGAAAGAAAAAGAAAAATGTTTAGGGTTATAGTCTTGTAGAATGTTTTAAAAGTTACAAAACTCATCGTGTTGGTAGTTGACTATTTACTGGTTCAGAGTGAACACTTATGCAGTGAATCATGATTATGTCATAAGAACCAGATAAAATAGAGAATATTTCTAAAATAGAGTTGTTTCCTTAATAATACTTGTAGAATGTGTCCTCCAATAAACT
Organism: Lavandula angustifolia; assembly: GCA_028984105.1. NCBI lineage: Eukaryota > Viridiplantae > Streptophyta > Magnoliopsida > Lamiales > Lamiaceae > Lavandula > Lavandula angustifolia. The sequence goes on along the minus strand of CM054812.1, from coordinate 11,099,634 downwards.
CGTTAACTTATATTGTTTTGAGTGCTAATCTGCTTGAAGAAGTTGCAGATTTTCACATTTTCTTCAATATATAGTCTTACTTGGTGAACCCCATGGTAGGTGATGTATGATGCCAGTGGAGTAAGACTACATGCTGGACGCCAAGCAGAGGTTTGTAGCTTTTGCATTGCTGTCGTCTCTGAAATTGCACAAGAATCCTATTCTTGTCTTGTATAGTCTGGAAGAAACTAATAGAAATGAAGATGCCAGGTTTTAAATCAAATTATTTGCGAACTTCCATCTGAACATCCTCTTGCTGAGAGCAAGCCCTTGCGCGAACTTCTTGGTCACACTCCTTCTCAGGTTCGATTTCTTGAGACTATTGAGGAACATAATGTAAAGTTGATTGATATTTTCAGTTTTATAGAAATAGATCCCAGATTATCTTCTGATACTCTATCTTCATTATCAAATCTTAGCTATTACTGTTTTCAGATAACATTAGGTTGCATTGGGTTTATGGAAGGAAAAACACTTAATGTACATGTGTGTGTATATCCATGTTAGATTAGCCTCTCTTACACTTAAGGCATCCTAATGAATAAACTCCAAATTCACTATAAATCTTGAGGTGACTGAGATTGCATTAATCTTTTCATTTTTGGTCTCAGGTTATTGCTGGTGCAACAGTGGGGATTGTTACAGCAGCAATCGGCCATTTCATCTTTGAATTCGCTTAACAATTCCACTTGCCAATCATCTGATACTTCTAATACTCAAAACACCAGGGTGAAGGCCTGCTGCGTAAGACTCGTATTCTATTTATACAGATGAATATAGATAAGATTAGTTTGGATTCCATTTTTAGATTTCTAGTTCTTGAAATGTGAAAAGGAAAACTGGTTCTAGACAGAAAGCTTGTCTTGTATCAGTTATTGAAATCATCACATTTTCTAATATACAACAGAAATTATTTGGTATCCTCTCAGGGAAAATGACGCTCAAAGTTCAAAAAAACGTAAATGGGTTCCGAGGCGTTTTCCTTACAAGTCACGAGGCGTAAGCCTCAAGGCGGACCGAGGCGTAAAATCGAGGCGTAAATTTTATTTTTTCCCCTAATAAACACATAACACCACACAAACACATAAACAGTAGCAACTAAAACTGCAATGTAAGACTAGAATAGTCTTCAATATGCTACAGTCAATATGTTGCAGTCAACAGAGTAAATAATTAATTAATTACTTGTTCAAGAATAGTCTTCAATATGCTGCAGTCAAAAGAGCAATCAATATTGAAATATTTTTTAATTAATCGTAAACTTCCTCACATATAACTACAATGCAAATCACAATCCAAATCCAGACGGCATAAATTGGAGAACGCATGTTTGGTTCATTGAGAACCCCCAATCCCCCCGAAAATTAAACTCATAGACAAACTGAAGCAACCAAAAATTAAACTCACAGACAAACTCACAGCGGCGGCAGCAGAGGATTGAAGGCAGTGGCGGCGGCCGTTTCAGGTCAGCGGCGGCTTGAAATCGCGGCGGCGGCGGCCTTTCAAGGCAGCGGCGACGCAATTGTTTTGATTTCAAAAAAATTGGGTTTTTAGTCGATTAGGGTTTCTGGGTTTGATAAAATTTCAAAATTAAACATATGGGTTGTATCAATTTGGGGCAATTTGGTTGAAATTGAAGAATGGATCAGAAAATAAGCCCAATCTATGCGTCGAACGCCTCAGCCTTCGAGTCGAGGCGTACGCCTCGAGGCGCGCCTCGCCGGACTGAGGCGGGCTGGCGAAGCGAATTCAGCGAGGCGTATGCCTTAGAGCTTTTTTCCGGCGCCTCGCTCTGAGGCGCGCCTCGAGGCGTACGCCTCGAGCGCTTTTTAATTCACTGATGACGCTTGGTCAATGTCTAGTGAAAATCTGGATACGTGACAAATGTGTTTGTTGGTCCAGAGACGAGTCTTCAGGTGTAGGTGGGGGGTAAATACACATGAGTCCAAGTTTTAACTCAAACGCGAAAGTCAATATATTACTGAATATGCTCGCCTAATAGCTCAGCTCACCAATTCAGCTTTCTGATCGTGTGGGCAGAGTAATTTAGGATACTGAACACCGTCTACTGACTTCAGTCAGTCTATAGTAAACTCAGTACATGAATATAGTGCGGAATGTGTAGGCCCAGTTTTTATTGTCTCTTATTTGAAAAACTTTTTACTTTAAATTGTTCAAGTTAGGCTTGTGCATATATTCAGTTTTACTGAAAATCTGAATTATGAATTTCCAAATTGATTTTATGCATAGTGAATAGTAAACCAATAAAATAGTACATTTTTAGGCAGTTTAAAAGTGGTTCGAATACGCAACATCATATGTCCACTGTTTTGAATAACCAGGAGGTCTTGTACTGATTATACTGAGTAAGTCTCAGTCGATCTATTCATTGGACAAATCTCTAGTTATAGTCCTAGTGGCTTTATAACGTTTGAAGTTCTCCAACTAAGAATGAATTTTTACAATAAGAACAGTTCAACAAATATAAACTCCTACAATATCTAAGCGTAATATCTATCAAGTTTAGCTTAGAATAGAGAATGAGAACAGAATACTTGTATTGTTTGGTGTTCCCGGTATTTTCAACGCTTGAAGATCGATCTTTATTTATAGTCTTGACTCATGAAAAATATGTTGGAAGAGACCTAGACACGTGTAAAAAGCGACAAGGAAAATGGCCATCTTGATTTTAACGTTACTGTAGAGATTATCTCTTTTTTAGTCTTGAGGGCAGCTTTATGTAGTGCAAGTACAGTGTTGGCAGCTCCTCATTGGTCGAGGTTGAATGGAAGGTGAGGCTTGTTCATACTCCAAAGCTGATGCTGAGTTGACTTCCTATGATACCTCGGACACTTCAACTGAGTAGTCCTCTACTATTCTTGTGAAATATTCAGTTGTATGCTAATTCCTTTGTACTGATGTTCAACACACTTTCAACAGGTTCTGAGCGACTATATTGAGTCTCCACTGTTGAGTCCATCCGCTTGAGAAAAGTTTATGCTACGGAGTTTATCAGCTACTAAACTCTAACTAGCCTACTGAGTTCCTAACAAGCTGAACTCAACTAAGCTATTACAATATATGGTTCTGTTGGAATTTTGTATACTGGAAGCAAATTTTATGCTTGTATACAATGTATTTTGTCATTTCCACTGTTTTATTCTCCTATCTTGTATCTTGTATAAATATTAAACTGTGTAGTGTGTTGTAGATCACATAAGACTACTTAATTAGTTGAACTAACAAGATATAAACATTTATCACAGTTGAGACAACTTTAGGATAAGTTGTTGGTTTCAGTTGCAGTTTAGATAAGAAGTGGTTTGTCTTGGCTGTTTGTTTATACTAGTATACTGAAGGTGGTGTATTGACGGAACACACTGAGATGTGTTCTCTTGACTGGCCTTAGTGGAGAACCATTAGTAGTGAACCAAGATCTCGGTGACTTCGTTGGTCTTAAGTTTGGTAAGACTTCAGCTGAGTGCATTTCGCTATCTATCAATTTGATCGGATCTAAGTATTTTGGGTGCTATAGTCATTTGTGGCTCAGGCTGGTTGTCTGTATCTTGTAACCGTATCCTTGTAAAATGGGTTGATAATATTCCCTGAGGAAATCGTAAGGATTATCACACTAAACTCGACCGGTTGATTAAGTTCAGGCGTGGTAATAAGGTCGAGTGGTACTACTCATGAATATAATAACATGTTAATTAAGTTCAGATGTGTTAATGGGCTTAATTAATTAATGTATCCTTCTATCTTAAATACGAGGATCGATTAAGTCTAAAGTACAAGCTCATGCTCAAATTGGGATAAAGGGGTAAGTCAGCACAAATTCTCAATTGGAATGAATCGGTGTTTATAAATTGATTTTGCTCTGAGCTGAGCATAGATAATAAACTAATTTGAGGTCCGGCTTTATTTCTTGTATTGGATCCCTAGTCAGGCTCAATTAGTTGCCCAGTTATTTATTATCTTTTAGAAATCATTATTAATAGATTAATATATTTTTGCATTATTATATAATGTTATTTATCTAAAATTAATTGGTTGGGTCAATGATAAATAAAAGTAGCCCAACAGATTAATGTATTATATTATAGATTCATTGATGTGAAAGTCTATTAGGAATATGATTAAATTAATGAGTTACAAATATTAATATAATACAAGTTTTTGAAGTTTATATATATTTGTATTCCGTTTCATAATCTGAACACACATATTCATACATAGAAACTTTTATATGCACGTTTGTGAGAGATACAGTATTTATATTTTCTTCATTTCTCTGACCACGCGGAGGAAAAAAATGGTCAGGACACAGATCAGAAGGTCTGAACAAGAGCATTAATCAGAGCTACAACAACACATAAAGGAGGCAGGTAAATTCCGATACGTCAGGCTCATCATTCAGCTAGCTATTTTGGGATATTCACTATCTTATCTAATACTGAATCATTCCCAACAGTGTTGGAAAATAACACTCTGTTGCTCTCATTTCGTTCTTTTCCGGATCTATCTAGCTTGAGAAACTTTCATTTTTTTCCCTACACTCTCTTTATATTCATCGTGTTAACAATTTTTAATTTTTAATCCATCAGTTTGTAATAGTGTTCGGTTTTCAATTATTTTAGGAAATCAATTGTGTTTATCTAATTTTAGCTCTTTAAGCATACGCACGTGCAACTTTTAAATTTTAGTAAAATAAATAAATTTTCACTGTCACATCAAGCAAAAGAAATTGAGAATCATTTTTAAAATTATATGTTTAAAGTGTGTTTGTATATGCTCATTATTTTTTAGTTATTTTTGCTTAAAGTTAAAAAATAATTTGTTAAAGCAGAAAATAAATTTTATGAATATTAGAAAATTACTTATGCATTTAAAAAATAGATAAGTGCTTAAAATAAAATATTTACAAACACACCCTCTTAAATTAATTCGACCAACTTAGATTATTTCTACCAAGTACCAACTAATTATAATTGAATCTAATCACAACTTATAATATATTATGGGCTCTAGTTTAGTTTTCCCTCTTATTTGTTAAAATATACTCCATTAAATACATTATTTTGTTAATGGATTAACCCATTCTCTTCGAAATTCTTGCAAGATTTTGGACTCCGTAATAAATGAGTTGACTTGGCCACAAGAGCGCAGAGTGGACATTAAACGGTTTGGGTTTGAAAAGGAAGCGCCTAATCCACCATTCTACGAAAAAAAAAGTAATTAAATTGGGAAAGAAGAGCAATATCTAAACTCTCTTTCAATGCGGAGGCGACTCACTTTCTATATCTTGTTGTTTCTCCTCGGCCCATAGAGTTAATCCAAGAGGAGAATGAGCGCCAAGCTCTCCGATTAAATTATCGGTAAGTATTCGATTGTAGAGTTCTTATTAGGTCAAAGACGAGTCTTCAAGTGTAGAGGGAGAGGGTTGAATACACCTGAGTCCAAGCTCAAACTCAAATACGAAAATCCATCTTTTACTGAATCTGCTTAGCAAATTAGTTTTCTGATCGCGTGGGTAAAGTGATTCAAGATACTGAACACTGTCTACTAACTCCAATCGCTCTACAGTAAACTCAATACTAGAAGTTGTGCGGAATGTGTAGGCCCGGTTTTATCATCTCTTTTTGAAAAACATTTTTACTAAAACAGTTTAGGATATACTTGTGCGTATATTCAAGTTTTACTGAAAATCCAAACTTATGAATTTTGCAAATTAATTTTATGCAGGATGAACAGTTAACAAATAAAATAGCAAATGGCACAAGCAGATTTTAAAGTGGTTCGGATACGCAAGTTCATACGTCCATTGTTCTGAATTACCAAAAGGTCTTGAATTAATTATACTGAGCAAGTCGCAGTCGATCTGTTCACTGGACAGATCACTAGTTATAGTCCTAGCAACTTTACAAAGGGTTCAAATAAAAGGTTTGAGAGTCTCCAACTGAGAATAAGTTCTTACAATAAGTACAGTTCAAAATATGAACTCCTTCGATGTCGAAGTGTATGATCTAACAAGGTTAGCTTAGAATATAAAATGGGAACTAAACTACTCTAGAGTGAAGAACTGCTTAAGGTGTCTATCTGTGCAGAAAGTTCTTCGCCAAATTTGCTTTGCGGTTGCTAGAGCTTTGAGTGCGAGAATGCTTGATGTTCTTGGTGTCTTCAACGCTTGAAAATCGATCTCTATTTATCATTTTGACTCATGAAAAGATCCATTGGAGAGGACTTAGCCACGTGTCAAAAACGACAAGAAAAAGGGTCATCTCGAATTTGAATGTTGCTGTAGAGATTCTCTCTTTTTCAGTCGTGAGGGCAGCTTTATGTCAGTGCAAGTACAGTGCTGATAGCTCCTCATTGGTCGAGGTTGAATGGTAGGTGAGACTGGTTCAAACTTCAAGACTGATGTTGAGTTGACTTCCTCTGATATCTCAGACACTATAACTAAGTTGTCCTCTACTGAAATTCTTTTGAGAGATTCAGCTTGTAGACCGATTTCGTTGTACTGATGTTCAACACACATTCAATAGGTTCTGAACAACCCTATTGAATCTTCAGTACTAAGTCCAAACAGCTGAGAAAGATACACAACTGACCCTATCAGGTACTGTACTCTATCTAGCCTACTGAGTTCCTAACATGCTGAACTCAACTAAACTATTATATTATATTGGTTCATCACTCAGCTAGGGGTTTTGGGATCTTCAAATCTTATACTAAATCATCGCCTAACAACTTCTCCCTATTTGATTATGGCAAAACCATTACAAATCAAACAAAAAAAAATCTGAAGACATCACATATAAGATAGGCAATAAGTATAAATGTTAGTATGTGTGTGTGTGTTGATTACTTAGGTGATCAGTAGTGTTAAAAGGAAAAATAGTAGCCATAGTGACAATGAGTAGTTGTCTTGGCCTAGTGTGATAGTGATTTCATTAATGATGTGAAAGTTACAGGTACAAAAATCATGTTATCACTATAGAAACAAAACGGAGACTAATCAGTTGCTCTTTTGCGATCTGGACTTTTGAAGCTTAGCCTTAAAGTGAGCTGATTTTGACTCTAGCAGTTCTAGACCATATGCCTTGACGATATTTGACCTGAGTTGTTTGATGGCTGCTTGATCTTCCTTGTTGTTCAGGAAGAGAGATTTTTTGCACATAGCTATTCTGACTTCTTCTTCTATTTCCGTCATGCAGATATTTCCTTCTAAGGTCATAGGAGGCGAAAGAATTCTCTATTTCGGCGCTTTTAGTAGCAGACCAACTTTTTCTAGTAGCTCCTTAGCTTCAATGTAGAGGTCTAGATCAGTGAGGATAATATTTCTTCAAACAACTGATCAGCATCGACTGTCATATCCTATGATCTCCAAATGTGAAAGCTCTTGATAAAATCGACTTTGATTTCTTCACATCTCTGATTCAGCTTCCATGACATCCATTTATTAGTCCGAGGGTATATAATGTGTTGCAAGTGGTTTTTCCTGAGCTCCTCATCTAAAGAATTTTGATGTAGTAGGGATTTCTCGACTTTTCTCAGGAAAGCACTCTCTGGCTTCCTTTCAGGTTCTCTCTTTTAGAGCTTTTAGTTCAGCTAGTCTCAATCTCTATCTTGCTTCACCGACCTGTCTCGCTTCAGCAGTAATATCAAGTCCGTTGTCGCATGTGTCCCACATAGCTTTCGCTTCAGCTTCTTGTTCATTAGTTAATGTGGTTGAAGGAACATGTTGTTTAGCAGGACTCTCAGATTCAGCTTCTGAGTCTTTGGCTGTCGATTCAGGTGCTTTAGATTTTCCAGCTTCATTGGCATTATCTTCTTTATCTTTAGCAGCTTTAGCTCTTGTTTGCCTCGGGATAACTGTTCTTGCTTTCTTTGGCACAACTGTTGTAACAGTTACAGGCTTCTTCTTCTGAATTTTCTTTTTAGCAGCTAGAGCATCTTCTTTAGCTTGTAATCTTTCTGCCATCTCTATGTCATATGCTTTTTGTTCTTCAGCATTTTTTAATTTTGGTGGAGGAGTAGGAGATCTATCAGCCTGTTTCTTGCCTTTAGCTGATGAGCGTTCTAGCTCATCTTCTTCTTCTAGCTCATCGAGTATCTGCTGGAACTTAGCTGTGAGGTTTGTCTTCTAAGCTTCTAACGCTGTCTTGAGGACTGTATCAGTATCCGGTGTTGGTAGAGTACCGATCCTCTGTGCTTCAATTGTCAAGGTACTGAGTGTCTTAGTTTGGGCCTTGGTGAATTGAGACTATTTAATATGAATGTCCTTTGCGAGAAGTATGTTCTTATCTCCTTGATGTTTCAGGCTTTTGTTTAAGCTCTTTACAGAGACATATGTAATATCTTTAGCTTGATATCGAGACTTGCTAAGTCTCTCCTTAGTGGAAGTGATCGGTTGCTTTATGGAAGATGTAACTACAGCTTTAATGGCACCAGATGGAGATGGTGGAGGTGCATCATCGTGATCCTTGGGTTCTAAGTCCTTATCCGCTTAATCGTTGTCATCATGAGTCTGCGGCTGAATGGGGAATTCAGTCCCTTCCTTCAGACTCAGAAGTAACATAATAGTGGACCTCAGATCGTCCATGGAAGGGATATCAGTAGGCTCGCAATAGCCTATTTTCGTCCTCAATTGTTGTTCTTCAGAAATCTATGTAGGTACAATCCTTAGGTTGATCGTCTCATGCAGATATCTCAATCCAAGAATCGAAGACGCATCTGAATCCTAGCCCTACATGCTATATCTACCAGATTCAAATGATCAAGGATCTTTGGTAATTGTTCAGCTATTTCTTCTACGGCTCTATTCTTAGCTACTTGAAGTGTGACCTGTAGATTGTCTGAGACTTCAGTCATATGAGTGTCTATTCTGGTTTGTGGTTCAGACTAAGTCTCTTCTGAGTCAATCCTCTTGACTTTATCTTTCAAAGTGGTTTCTTCCTTGCTAGACTCTGAGTCCTGAATGTCGATCTTCTCAACAATAGTCACATGAGTTTCAGTCTTTTTTATTAATTTTCTCTTCTTAAAGGGTTCAGGTTGTGGTGCATGTGTCACTGGTACTGGGCGTTTATCTTCCACACTACGCCCGATAGACTTCTCAGTTGATGCTTTCGTCTAAAACTTGAGTAGTTTCAGATCGAAATATTTAAAGTCAACAAAGGTGGTTTTTCCTTTACATGAGTTCGTTATCATAATCGATACTCTGCTGCCTTACAACAGCTTTCCAACTGGTATGAGATTCATTATTCCATCTAAATATTCAATAAATTTCTAAGTCTGAGTATTAAACTCATTCGTGAAGAACTTTACCCAATTGATTCTTTCTCTGTCCATAATTGTCATCATGATTTGTATCTTGATTTTGGACAGCAGGTCATATGATGCTGCTGAGCTAGTCAGGGTGTGTGAAATTATGTAGGTCAGTCCTCTATATTCTGGCAGGAGTTGATTATTGGCAAAAGTGGCTCTGAAGCTTATGCCATTCCCCCACATAGAAGTGCGGAAGGTACGCGTTCATAGTTGTCTCCTTATATCAATTAGGTGATATGCCATCATTAGGTAGATTAAAGTTATTGATCAGCCGGTTCTGCACCTCAATTAGAGCTGCTTTCTGTTCCCACACATGAGGTTTCACCTCCTTTTGATATGTTAAGGAAGATATGCCCATAACGTTGTATTCGTCACAGCGAAGGATGTAGAAGAATTCTGCTACTTGCCTCGGCAAACATACATGAGGCTTCCTAGCCATAGATATTTTTGATTATTATGATTTATTTGTATTTATGAATTATTTGAATTATTGATGCATGCATGACATTCCATGTAGAGTTATTAAGATAAATTTCAATGTATAGGATCGGCGCGCAAGACTTAAACATTGATATCCATTATTTTCTTCAATATCAAGGTCAAGGTGGGAAATGTTACCGTTCATCTTTATTATACATTGTGTTCGGTATTTCAGGTGATTATGACGGTATGAAAGGAAGGGTTGAAATCGGGCCCTAGGCTCGAAATCGGATCCTGAAAGGAAAGACAATGGTCGAAATCGGGCCATAGGTTCGAATTCGGATCCTCTAAGAAAAATCGGTCAAAATCCGGTCGTTAGTCGAAATCGGACTGTTTGAAAAGTTCATGTGGTCTGTGTGGCCAAATTACAAGTTCATGTGGTCTGTGTGGCCGAGTATCTTTTTGCATAATCTAATTTTCCATGTCTTATCGGTGTGACATATAATTTTGGTAAATGTGTACATCTCCCACTGAGTAGTCGTACTCAACCCACTATTTTAACATTTTTCAGGAAATGGTTCGGCCGATGTGTAGAGGTGTTGGTGGTGATGGTCACACGAGGAAGGATTTATGAACTTATTATTGCATTAAACTAGTTTTTATCATGAACTATTAGTTGCATTTGCTTTTATTTAAGACTTCCGCTGAGTATGAAAATGTCCTAAGTTTGCAACGTTTCTATTTAATGAAAATGTTTTGAAAGAATTGAAATATGCATGTTAAGTATGAAGTAGCGTCCCTTGTTAATTTATGAAAATTGGGACGTTACAGTATTCACCCCCCCCCCCTCTACACCTGAACGTTTAATCTCGGGACCAACAATTGGTATCAGAGCATGAGTTCTCTAAGACTCTTGTTTTCTAAAACTGGTCTACTAGAACAGACCCAGAAAACGTTTTCACTGCATATCATTCTTCATTTATATCACTATTTTCAATGTCTGATATGTCAGGAATCAGGATGGTACCTATGTTTTCAGTAGAGAACTACGGGGTATGGCGAGTCAGAATGGAGGCACATCTGACTTCCCTCCACGACAGCATGACAGAGGTACTGGAGGACGGGCCTATCGTTCCCATGATTGATAGTGTCGAAACCCAGGACCCAGCACAAGGAGAAGGCATGGTGACCGGGAAGAAGATCCCCAATGATCGAAGTCTCTTCACCCCAAAGGAGAAGAAGCTTCACAACTTAGACCGGGTTGCCAGAAATGCCATACTGACCACCCTGAGTGATTCTTACTCAGGAGAGTTCAGGACTGCAAGTTCGCGAAGGAACTATGGGATGCTCTAGCGCTGCTGAGTCGGGGGACTCAGAAGATCAAAGCAAACAAACTGGCGCTGGAACTTCAGAAGCTGGAGAGACTGTCTCTCATGCCTGGTGACACGATTGAAGATCTTAATGTCAGATTTACGGATCTGATGAACACCATCAACGGGCTGGGAAAGACATTCTCCAACCGAGAAATGAATCTCAAAATACTGAGAGCACTGCCGGACGGACATTGGACTCCATTTGCTACTTTACTAAGACATTCTGACTTAGATATTGTTTCTCCTGATCATATCTTTTCAGAATTGAAAGCTGAGGAGTTCGAGTTCGGTCTACCCTAAAGGAAGCAGCAAGCTAAGGCTGACACTCAAATCGACCATGATTTCAAAGCATCAGTCAGCACAGCGGCTCCCGCGTCTAGCAAGGCAGAACCTTCACTCAGTAACCTACAAGAAGGGAACCTAGCTAAGAAATACGCACTGCTTGCCGTGAAGTATCAGAAGGAAAAGGAGAGGCGCAGAAAACTCTTGAGAATCGTTAGAGACTCCAAGGGTAAGTCTGAATATACACCCAAGCGCACTCCTGAATCGCATACTTCTGATTGCAGGAAACAGGAAGACTCAGCTCAGTCGAAAGACAGCGAGAGCAAATAAGAGAGAGTCACCACCTGCTACAACTGCAAGAAGCCAGGACATTATCAGTATGACTGTCCTGAGCTCAGTACTGCTGAAAGAGCAGCACGCAAAGCTCGAAGGGAGAAGTTCATCAAGAAGCGTCAAGCATATATTACTGGTGAACTCTCAGACGACTCAGATGAAGTCGACTCCTTCATGGATTCATGATGATGAAGCGGCATTCATGGCCGCAGAGCTTGAAGAAGATGCTGAAAAGTGTCTCATGGCAGGAGAAGAGGATGAGGTAAACTCTCACGCTCCATTTAACTCCTCTTCACATTGCACACACGATACTATTTCAGCTGCAGATGAGAATCTGGACGTCTCAATCGCCTACGAAGAACTTTTAGACGAGCAGATTCAGATGAGCCTGCAGCTCAGTAAGACTCTTCAGGAGTTGGATACCCTGAAAGTGGAGAATCAGAGACTTTCTCAGGAGAGTCAGGTTGCTACTGAGTCAGAAGGACTTGTGTTGAGACTCAGGGAGGAGATTAACTCTCTGATGGCCAAGTCTCAGCATCAAGAATATCAGATCTCAGTATTGACCAATGACTTGACTCAGAAGGATACTGAACTGAGTCTACTGAAGCAAGAATTATCAGGACTTCAGACCGAGCATGAAACGCTTAAGAAAAGTGATGATGTATGGAGTAATCTGATGACAGAGCAATACATGGGTGCTGAAAAGAAGCTTGAGGCAATGCTAGCCAGCAACATGCCTAAGCACTGCAAGGAGGGGCTTGGATTCAGTCATGGAGCCTCCTCATCTGCCCTCGTACCCTCAGAGAACCGACTAGCTGATAGATTTATTCAAGGGGAGACCATCAACGCTGAGATCCTGAACCCCTAGCCAAGAACAAACAGAAGATGAAAGCACCACATCCCAGCTATCAGCATTCTGACAAGAAGATTAACTCGAAATCACCCAAGTTCAGTCAAGGGGGAACCAGCAGAGTTAAATAGGTTGATCAGTATGGACCTCCACAGCTGACGCATCCAGCTCAGTATGGGTCATATTATTATGATTCTATAGTTATGAGAGGACCTAAAAGTCAGAAAAGGAAGAAGAAAGTCGTTCCGAAGGCAAAGGTCAGCAGTCCACCAATTCAGAAGATCAGGACTCCTGAACCTGTGAAGCCTCAGAAGTCAGCATCAACCAGTCCAGTGGTCAAGTATGTTGATCAAAGTGGAAAGAAACTGTCTGAGACCACCAGGGTCGTGAGACAGATTTGGGTCTCCAAAAACTAACATCTAAGGACCCAAAATCAAAAATAAAGGGTACCTGAATATAATTCTGTTTTGCAGGTGCACAAGAACCCTTGGTATGTGGACAGCGGATGCTCAAGACACATGACATACCAGAAGGATATACTGAAGAATTATACTACTGAAGAAGGACCCAGAATCGAGTTTGGAGACAACGCAAAAGGTTATACCAGAGGCTATGGAACACTCAGCATTGGAACCGCTGCACTTCCAAGAGTTTCATATGTTGAAGGACTTCAGCATAATCTTCTCTTTGTTAGTCAATTTTGTGATAACTCGAATAGAGTGATTTTTGACGCTGGTTTCTGTGATGTCATTGATAAATCTATAGGGAAAACAGTGTTATCAGGTTCGCGCAAAAGGAATATCTACGTAGCTGACTGGAACTCAACTGAACCTGAAGCTTGTTTGTTGGCGAAGAACGACAACAGAACGGGGTGGCTCTGGCACAGAAGACTCAGTCATCTCAACTTCAAGAAGCTCAACAAGCTAGCTAGAAACGCTCTAGCAAGAGGAATGCCGAATGAAGTATTCAGCAAAGAAACTCAGTGTGAAGCATATCTGAAGAGAAAGCAAACAAAGAAGCAAAATCCACTTGTTCCATCACCTTCCACTGATGGAATCCTTCAGCTGCTACATATGGATTTATTCGGTCCAGTCTCTCCAGTGACGATCAGAGGCAAAAAGTATGCTTTAGTGGTCATTGATGACTACTCGCGCTACACATGGGTCATATTTATTGCCAACAAGTCTGACGTCAAAACAGAGTTACCTACGCTTCTAAAAAAGCTCAGTGTCGAGAAGAACACCAGGATTATAAAGATACGTTCAGACAGAGGAACTGAGTTCTTGAATTCGATGGTGGAGGAGTTCTACAAAGCTGAAGGCATAGAGCATGAGACGTCTGTCGCGCGCACGCCTCAACAAAATGGGGTTGCTGAAAGGAAAAATAGAACACTCAAAGAAGCAGCAAGAACCCTACTCGCAGACTCAGGACTCCCAACCAAATTCTGGGCAGAAGCAACTGACACTGCATGTTACACTCAGAACATATCTCTACTGACTAAGAAGCATAAGAAGACACCTGTGAACTATGGAACGGAAGGAAGCCTTTCATATCTTATTTCCATATTTTTGGGTGTTTGTGCTTTATCCACAATAATGGCAAGGACCAGTTAAAGACTTTTGATAGCAAGTCAGACCAAGGAGTCTTCTTAGGATACTCTCGGGTCAGCAAAGCCTTCATAATTTTTAACTACCGGACCCTTTGCGTGGAGGAAAGCCCTCATGTTGTTTTTAGTGAGTTGTCTACTGAAGAACCTCAGTCAGTTGAGGACGCACTCAAGGATGCTGATTGGATCATAGCTATGCAGGAGGAGCTGAACCAGTTCACGAGAAATGAAGTATGGGAGCTTGTTTACAGACCCCGGCTGGTTCTAATAAGGAACCAGCGAAAGACGACAAAATGTTTGAGCATTGGTCGCGTTGTGATGCAATGGTACGAGGGTGGCTCGTAAGCTCTATGACGAAAGAAGTTCGTGTGAGCGTAAAAAGAATCAGATCTGCCAACGCCATCTGGAATGATCTTCGGGAAAGGTATGGAAAGGCAAATGCACCGCGTGCATTCCATCTTCGGAGACAAATTATGATAACACGCCAAGATTGAGGTACTATCACATCTTATTACAATAAGTTACGTGCTTTGTGGGATGAAATTGATTCTTGATGCTATACCCCAATGTACTTGTTGTAAATGTGGTAACGATAAATTAATAAGGGGATTATTTCAGCGACAACGTTTATATGAGTTCTTAGCAGGGTTAGATGATGTTTATTCTGTCATTAAATCTCGAGTGTTAAGCTCGGATCCCATGCCTAGCGTTGGTGCCGTATACCACACGGTTTTCGAAGAAGAGAGTCATCGTCTTGTCTTCAGCACTAGGCGTCCAAATTCAGAGGCTTCTGCTTTTCAAACAAATTTGAATAAGGGGACCACATCTTATGAAACACAGACGTTGCATTCCAGTGGCTTTGGGAACTTGGGAAATCTTGATACTCCACTCCAATGCTCATATTGCCAACGTGTAGGACACACAAAGGAAATATGTTATAAATTGATTGGTTAGTGCTCGTGGAGATGGAGGTCATGGTCGCTGTCGTCGAGGCAGTGGAGGAGCACGCGGTCAACGGCCACAAGCCCGGGCAGTGGCTATCCAGAATGTGGTTGATCCACTCCCAGGATTGTCCCCGGATCAATATGCGAAGCTTCTTGAGTTTCTCAGACCTTCCACTCGTGGTGAAATTTCAACTAAAATCACCGAAAATCACGAGAGTTCAAGCAACACTAACGGACTTGCTCTTTCGGCTCAAATGGCGGGTAAATCCTCTTCTTATCGCCCTTGGGTCGTTGACTCAGGGGCAACCGAGCATTTTGCTAGTGAAGCTACTTTGTTACAGGATATGCGGCCGCATAATGATGGTGAAGTTGTGCGTATTCCCAATGGAGATGCGATACCTGTTGAAGGCGTCGGAAATGCTCAACTACTTAAAGATGTTACTCTTACGGATGTTCTTCATATTCCTAAATTTCAGTGCAATCTTTTGTATGTTAGTCGTTTGACTAAAGATATAAATTGTGCCTTCACATTCTTTCCTGATTTTTGCGTCTTACAAGACTTGGCCTCGAGGACTCTGATTGGAGCGGGTAAAGAGTGTGATGGTTTGTACTGCATGGAGCCTATTCGAGTGCAAGGTACTACAAATTCTGTGCAGAAAGATTCAAAGATTTGGCATCGACATCTTGGGCATTTACCCTCCGAGAAGATAAGACATATTAGTTATCTCTGTCATGTTT